>JAKUCV010005081.1:10869-44161 GCA_028386065.3 Turnera subulata | reverse complement strand
TGAAACGCCCCGACCCGTATTTACCGTACACAGTAAACACGTGCCAGAACTGTTCTTATTATAGTAGCAGACAGTACATACCAAATAACATTCAGTACACATAATCTCAATACAACATCCGTCACCCGATCCCGGGGACCATTATTCAAACCACAACAGCAGTAGCAGAAATATATAATACAACATCATATGAAATAACAGCAGCGGAAGACTCAGAATGAGATGCAGCGGAGGTATGGAGTGAGACTCGGAATTGAAATCCGACGCTCGGTTTTCCTTAAAATAATTACCAAAGGTTATTTTTATTCGGTAAATTACTGTACAAAGCTTTTACAGTCCCGGTAAAAACATAAATTTTACCCGGGTCGTTACATGTATATTTATAAGATTGTATTTGTTTTCGGAAATCAGTTTTCTTTTGATTATATACTTTCCGGGAAATAATATATAGCATAAGATTATTGTATATATTTTTGTCAAATAATAACAATTGGTAATTATATTATGGTAGTTATATTTTCGGGAAAGTATAATTACTTTGAGTAAATAATTTTGGAAATGTATATACATACCTATATATATATATCTTCCTAGAAAAATTATGAAAATTATATTTTTGGAAAATGATAAATACCTTCATGAAAGTAATTAAAGGAGAGTTTTAATTAAAGTATGGTACCGAGATTATATTCGGATACACATACGATATATTATTTTCAGAAAAAGGTTAAAATATGGCAATAGATGATAATAAAAGAGATATGAACCGGGATGGGGTATTTCGCAATATTGGCATCATAGCATACCGATTATGTGCATTTATGTGTTTATATTGTTTTGTTATGTAGGTTTGGATATCGGGCAGTTTCCCGAGGAGCCAGCCTTGGTACCGGTCATTGTTTCCGGAGTTGATTAATCGGCCAAGTGAGGATGGATTTCCTTCAATATGTGCCTGTATTACTCGGTTATTGTGTTTGATGTTTATTGCACTGCTAGTTGTTGCATTTGTTGTGATTGTTGCCGGATAATCCCAGTATTTTGATTTGGTATTTTTGGGATGTTTACCCCCGTGTTGATTTTCTGTGTCTTTGGGTTCAAAGTATAAAATGGAATTAATTAATAATTTGAGATAAGTATGTCGATCCTTGATTTTGGATAGGGATGTCTATCCCGGTATTTTGGTTAAGGATGTCGATCCCTGTGATTTGATTTTTGATGACGATAATATAATTGTCACGTGGTAAGTAGTGGTACGACTCGATGGTTTAAGACTGTTTCGTGGTGGCCATGACCTGGGTTCTTGTGATAAGCATGTCTATGCTTGGGATGTCTATCCCGTGATTATTTTTGGGATGTCTATCCCTGGGTTCGTATTTTTGGGATGTCGATCCCTAGGTTCTCTGGATTTGGTCTGGCACCCGGAATGTGTTGATAACCAGGTTTGACCTCTAGCTTATCCGTGACGGGGCCCGGAAAGATAAAATTGGATAATTGGATTTTATTGAGTCTTTTTGGTCTTGGACCGATTTTGAGTCTTGCCTTTTGGTTTTTGCTGGTTTTAGACCTTGAGTAATTATAATGTGCATATTGATTGTCTTTCCTTCGTCGGTGAGCACTTCGGACTCACCCCTCAACTGCGGGCTTTCATCCCGGAGGATGAGTTATTTTTGGTACAGGATTGGTGCATTCCAGACAGGGTGCGGCGTTATCCCTTGGACAGGGCTTGGATCCATAGTTTGCATCAGTGTCGCATACAGTGTTTGTGAGTTATTAAAGTCTTCCGCTGTGCATTGTTTTTACTATTATTGGGCCATTGGGCCAGTTGGGTTAATGTTGTTGTTTTTATGTTGGGTTGTTGAGCCCAAATATCTATTGTATACACTGTATGCTGGCTTCGTTGGGTTGGGTTGTCACAGTTCCGGCACGTGTTTACTGTGTACGGTAAATACGGGTCGGGGCGTTTCATAATATCTGATCTACGCTATTTATAAAAGGCACATAATTCCTTCAATGGACTCCACGTTGACCTACGATCCTCGTAAGCTTCATAAATTTTTTGGCAAAAGGTTTATAAATAAGGTATGTTTTCTAATAAAAAATTTCAATTAAAAATAATACCAAACCGTGAACATAATGTTAAAAAAGTTTTTGAATTAAGAACAAAATTGTAAATATTAAAAACTGAAAATTTTAAAAATTACGACGAAACATCTCACCTGTATTAAAAAATGAAATCCAAAGAATTACTGAGATTACACATAAAAAAGTAAAATGTAGGTGCTGAAACACAAATAATGTTGATTTCCTAAAGACAAGGCTCCCCTTTTCCCTCACTTTTGTCTTGGTTTCAGTAATGACATCTAACCTTAATTTAAGCATAAACAAATTCGAAAACGTTCATATCAAAGATAATAAAAAAAGTTTCCAAACTTTCAAATTTTTAACATAAACTTACTAAAAAAGAAACGAATCAAACACTATAAGCTTTATATTGTGGATACTTTTTTTATTCTAAATTAATTCAATTTTTCGGTTTACAAGTAGGGGTGAGTATAATAGGATCTAAATCTAAGTATATAAAACGAAGTAGGGGTGAGTATAGTAGGATCTAAATCTAAGCATATAAAATGTTGTTTAAATTTCTCAATTAGCGATATGATTATTATAAGAGTATAAGACCAAAATCAGTCTCGGCCTCAATTACTAGCTTTTTTTTATAAAAAAATGGTCACTTGATATGATAACGGAATTATTATGACCAAACGGTTGCGCATTTAGAATCTGAATAGATGCAAAATTACTTTGTCATTCTAAACTCTATATTTGGATACATTTCATTATCCGTTTCATTCATAAACTAACTTGTCATCGGATATAAGATCTTATAACACAACCATCTGTTTCCTCTTATTTGTCGAGAAATTTAACCTAATTATACCAATTACATTTAAGATTATGTACCAAAAGAAGATTACAAATAAGATTAAGTATAGCGGGATTGGAATCTAAACAAATAACACTATCTAATTTTCCTTTTAGACATTAAAATTAACCTGATCTTACAGACTACAAGCATGATTCAAATCTAGGTAGAGAGGATATCAACTTGGCAAGTGAAATCATTTAGGAATGCCAACTAGGCAGATGGGTTTCCTAACTTGCCCAACAGAATTATTACCAGTATGGTAATAGACAGGAAGTCAAGGTGAGAAGTATGGTAATAAGTCTAATACTACCTTTGAAATTGTTTAATGGTTAGATTTAGGTGTATGGGTTGTGCACCACGTCTACTTGTCTGGTCTCAATATATATCTCTCCCTCTGTCATTGTCCTTGGCTTCATAGATAAGTAGAAACCCGACACTCCTTTCTCTTTTCCGTTTCTTAGCAAATCTCAAGAACAAAACCCAACACACACAAAAACACAGACACAAGAAAAAAAAAAAAAAAACACAGAAAGAAAGAAAGAAGAAGATGTCGTGGCAAGCATATGTTGATGATCACCTCATGTGCGAAATCGAGGGGAACCACCTCTCTGCTGCTGCCATCATCGGCCAAGACGGCAGCGTTTGGGCCCAGAGCCACACCTTCCCGGCGGTACTTGTCCTTTTTTGCTCTCGTTTTGCCGGTTTTGCTGACTTTACTGCTCTGCTAGCAACCCTTGTGTTTTTTTCTGCTGTTTTTTTACTTGATTTGCTGACTTTACCGCTTTGCAAGAAAACCCTTTTGCATATTTGTGCTTGGATTCGTATGAGTTGGTTATGAGATGTGTTTTGTGCTTAATAGACTTGTGTGATCTGGGTTCTGTTTCAGAGAGTTTTCTTGTTCACTGATGTTTTGTATCTAGCAGTTGACCTTGCTTTGACTGTTTTTTGAAGTGGGTTGCTTCTGATCTGATTTATGTGATGATTGGTGTTAATGTGATCTGTTGTTTGTGAACTATTGATTGTTGAAAGGTACGCATGTGAGATGGGTCGGGGATTTTGGGATCTTATATCACGATATCACCTCAAGCTTTGGTCCGATTTTATTATGCTTATAAATGTGAAGAGCATGACTGAAGTTTAGATCTTTGCTCTCTAATGCAGATACTGATGATGACCAAAAGATTTATTGTTGACAGATTTTGATTTTGCCTCATTACTGTGCTCATTTGTTTGTCTCTTGTTCAGTTCAAGCCTGAAGAAATCTCTAAAATGATGGCTGATTTTGATGAGCCTGGGACCCTTGCTCCGGTTGGGTTATACCTTGGCGGCACAAAATATATGGTGATTCAGGGCGAGCCCGGAGCTGTCATTCGAGGAAAGAAGGTGATGAACCCTCATTTAATACTTGCTTTCACATGGTTCAAGTTGAATGCTGATTTGTTTGGATTATGAAGCATTCAGAAAATTAAGATATTCTGGTTCATGGTTTGTCACGCATTCAGTTAGTATCAGTTCATGTATTCTTACCTTGGTTTCAGCTTCTGAATATTGCTGTTTGTCCAAACTTATAAGTAATTGGATTTGAACACGAAACTCGTGTTTGAAACTTTGACCAACTGTATCCTTTGCTTTTGATATTGAAATTTCTTTATATTTCTGATCTCTGACCTTCTATCAATTCATTTTCAGGGATCCGGTGGTGTTACTGTCAAGAAGACCAATCAGGCCTTGATCATTGGAATCTATGATGAGCCAATGACTCCAGGCCAGTGCAATATGATTGTCGAAAGGCTTGGTGACTATCTAATTGATCAGGGTCTTTAATCATTTTGTATCTCTTGGTTATTTATTTCAATTTTCTTGGCATACAAAGCTTGCAGCTGCCTACCCTACTATTGGAAAATAATATTTACAGTATGAAAAGTTATGGAGAACAATGTGTGGGAAGAAAATATTTGGTGCTTGTTATATGATGTCTCTGGTCTTGTATTGATGGATGGTATTCTGATGATTGTCTTCCAAGTGACAGTGGATTTCATGTAATGGATTGAGGATTTGTAATTTTTAAGTAGTTTTGTTCTGGTCTGTTTTACTATGACATCTTATGCTTCTGTTCGCTTCATATCACCGTTGTTTTCCTGGTTGTCACTTTTGGCCTCTTACCTCTATCTGGTGAGCTAGATGAGCAAATAAATCAAGGCTCTCATTTACAAGGAATGGAACTGCATGATCCAGAATGAGCACTGCATTCCGATTTTCATATCTTGCCCGGGAAAATTTTTGAAAGGCTAATCATATTATCAACCCAATCTTTCACGTAATTAGGCCATGTATTTGGTTTTTTTGGAATCTGGACAAGCAACATGCATGTTTTTGTCAACATTGGGAGATACTGGCGGGTGATGTAAGCAACCTGATCACTTGATTAGAGTGAACTGTTGTTTGGTCGGCTTGGACGGTGCGTTGATTGTCGGAACTCGTCACGGTCTCTAAAAAAACAGAATATTTGGTTGGTGGCAGAAGGATTATTAACATCTAAAAAAAAGGTGCATTTGGACAGCCAAGCTTGAAGAATATTTTAAAAGTGCATTTGGACAGCCAAACATGATCTCTAGCTTGGCCAAGGATTATATTTGTTGGTCAATAATTATTTATTTTTTTTATTTAAACCATAATCTATCCATATCTTTTTCCATTAAAGAAATTCTGTATCGACCGGGATAGGAATAACCAAAATGTCTCTTCTTTGAAAGAAAAGAAAAGTCTACCGAAATGTAACCAAGATTTGAAGATTTGGTAATATCTTGCGCTTAGGTTGGACTCAACCTCCAAGAAGCCATTACACATATTCTCCGGTGAAGAAAGGATTTGATGAGAATACAGGGGAAGGTTCAACCTTACTGAAAGCTCTTCCCAAACTATGAAAAAAGGGATTAATCTAAGTGGGTGAATGATTTGGTTCTTTTTAAATAAGTCTCCAGTTCTAATACTTATGTATACAGAAGATTCTCATCGAAAGCACCCACCATTCCCCATTGAGCAACTCGAGTTAGATCCGAATTATTCAGAGGATGAAGGTATGAACCTCTACCTATCCTAAAAGTTTCATCCTAGTGGATACAGATAGCTCTCAACTGCGGCAAAAGGATGACAAGGACATGTCTCCTCCACAAGTATTATACGGGACAGAAGCTTATTCTTTTTTCTTTTTAACAAATTAGTCGGAAAATATTTTCAGTAGATAAATTAAGATGGCTTGGCATCTTACTTCCTGAAATGGTACGGCATGATAGGTTAATAATACGGAGAGGTACTGCCAGCAAAGCGAGTGTCATCACGTCTTGACAGGGTGTTGGATTAAAATAGTAATTATATCCATAATTTAAGTTTGGCAGATCACATGAGAAGATATTGACAAGTGATGGATGATTCATGATCATCAATACCCCGGAGGTGGCAAGATAATAGACTTAAGATAATTGACGTGCTTGAACGGCTGTATCATTGTGGGCTCGAGTTTTTAAAGCTCTACTTTCCTTCAAGAGCTAGAAATTCCACAAATTAAACCAGTTAAGTTTAGCCAATTATAAAATAGAGCATTCTGAAAAAAAAAAAAAAAGCAAAACAGAAACGATGATGAGGACCTCCAAAATTTGCCTTCCTAAAAACCCAGAAATTCAGCCCCTACAATTACTAATTTGTGGTGGATTTGATGATTTGCACATTCTTGATGTATACTGCCAGAAGCTTCAACAGAGCTATAAACACAAAGGGGCAGACCCGAGACTTAATATATGTGCACAAACATATATGAATAATCTCTTAAACACTGATTCACCACTTGCTCAACATTGACTAAATATCATACAAGACTAGGGTGCCATAGAACTCTACACTTGCATTCATTTGAACAGTTTTGGAAACAAAATCTTATGCTGATGCGTGCCCAGGAATTAAAAACAAGCACCTTTGCATATTTTTGGCCAAGTCTCTTTACCACCACGGACCAGCAGCATTCAAAACAAACGCAAGAAAAGTCACCAAAAGGAAACTAAACGCCCGTGACAAAATATCGTTTGGTGCAGAGGCGGAAGCAGTTGAAGGCATTGCTGTTGTGTTACTTGTTGCTGTTTTGTTGGTCCTGTGAAGTATTTGCAAAACATGTTAGCATGTTCAGTATCAAATTAGACTGATCTAGTGATTATATTCTTTGTCCTACATTAAACTTACCCAGTGGTCATGTACAAGCAACTATCATAGCCTGCTCAAAGAAAAAACAGGTTAGCTTGTCTAGCAATAAATTTTTGGACCCATTCAAGAGCTAATCCAGAGACCAAGTAAATTGGAATTTCAAATAACTATCAATAAATCAGTAACTCTATAGTATGTTGAGCATCCAGAAAACAAAATAGCCAAGCATAAAGGCTTGCAGCCTTAGTTCTCGTCTAACCCAAAATAGAGACCAAAGTTTTATGGATTCAAGGGCTACCGGGCTATCTAGCTATTTAACAAGAGTGACTTAAGCTTGAGCACCTAAAGGAGTTCTTTAATAATGGATTTAACAATTCCTTCTGAAGCAAAAGTTGAATAATGGGTTTGCTGATTCAAACTACTTCAAGGCTGCACCCAGTTTTCAGTGAAAAGGGAGGAACTTATGCAAGTCATATGGAAAGCCATGCTATGATTGTATAAGCAAAAACGAAAATGTAAAGTGCCTTTTAACATACTTGGATCCTTGTCAACTCTAAGACCTGAACCTCCAAAACTACAAGCAACATCTGATGCTCCGTTTTGCTGGTAGTAACTGTTGAATGCATAAGAAGCATGAGAGACTAAGGTATCAGGCTCGAAGCAAGGCTGGCTAGGCTGGATAGCAGAACAGTCCACGTTCCCAGAACCACACGCCCAATCCAATGCATTCTGCAAGTCTATTTGAGAGGCATTATTTGAAGCTATACACCAAGTTGTTGTTTCATTAAGGACGGTACCATTTGAGCTTGCAGGCACGTCAACAACACCTCTTCCAGTAAAGTCCAGATTGTAGACACTTGTTTGGTCTGGATAGAATAAGCCCCAGTTCCTCTCAGATGCCAACCCAGGCTTCCTGTTCTCATTAAACAGTGAAAAGATGTAAACGTCCAGCTCCTCACCGGGCTTTGCAGGAGTACCAGAGTTATCAATGACATGACGGATGAGGTTGGTGTTATATGTCTGGGCATTATCAGGAGTTGCAGCTGTTTCCTTTGGTGAGCCTTTGGATGGCCAGCCTGTCTCTGTGACCATAACCTTGATGGTTCTGAAATTGAGAGCCATCAGGGCAAAATAAAGGGCATCAATCTGAGCATCAAACAGGTTTGTGTAAAGCAAACCAGTATTAGGATCTATCACCTCTGAGGATGCCTCAAAGAGAGCATAATCCAATGACACATTGGTTTTGGAATCTCTATAGGCATAGTAGGGATAAATATCAATCATAAACGGAGACTGGTTTTCAGCAAGGAATTCCAGCATGGGCTTCAGGAAAAATGCATATTTGCTACTAAAAGCACCCGCAGAGGGGGGAAATGAACGAGACAATATGCCAAGGGAATGGGTGCTTGAAACTTTAATCTTTTTGTGCAGACCAACTTTCTTCAAGGCTGCGAGGACATTGTGCATGGCAGGGACAACCATGGCAGAGACATTACCAGGCATCTCTGTTACTTCGGCGCCAACAGTTATGTAGGTGATTTTTACTGCTGGGTAGTAAGGCATGATGCTGTTTTTCAACCATGTGTCAACGTTGGATTGGAATTGGGAGAATGGCAGTAAGTCTGTGTTTGAAACTCCAATCATAAGTTCTACTCCTGTGTTTGCAAAGGCTTTGAGAACCTGGATATTGGAATCGTAGATCCTCACATACTTAATGTCATGTTGTTGAACCAACTGTGCAACCTTATCAGGTGTTGGGAGGTCATCTGCATTTCTTCCATAGCAAACTCCAATTGTACTTCCACTGCACAAAACTGCAACAAAATCGACATGAGTTTAAGTTCCCACAGGCATGTAAAAGAGATGCACGGAAAGCAAAACAAACAGGTTTCACCAGAATCATGAACTACATTTTGCAGCAGCAGCAGGCGCTCATTATTTCATTTCCCACAAGATAATGTAAAATTATTTCATTGATCCGCTGCCGCTCGGCCACACATAACCCGCACTTAAATATTTCATTGAGCATCCTCTAAAGAAGATCATGAAGTTAAATTATTCTCAGAAACCAATGTAATTTGAGACCCTACTACAACTGAGATTCTTCTATTGCATACTACGGAAGAACTAACTTCTACGATGTATACAGGACAGCGATGGAATTAATCCAAAGCCAGAATGAGCTCCTTCAGTTTGCAGTAAAAGCAAGTTTATAAAGCCCCTAACTGAAACTGCAGAGATCATCTCTTTCATCCCATAATAAATGGACTTTGGCTGTAACAAATGTGATGTCAAAGTAACACAAAAGACATGGGATTCCACTCCGCCAAACTAATATACTAGGTTCCAGCCGTTCACACACCTGAACACGTGGCCTGCCAAACTGGCAAATCAGCATAACTACAATATTTGTTATTTAACAAAGAAAAACATGGGCATCGCTTGGGGTTGGGGATAACACCAACCATTATTATCTTTCAAAAAAGAAACGGACATATCTTCTAGGTTGGCACAACCGGACAAGGCACCTACAAATGGGGCAGCTGTAACATCCTCATTTTCTTAAAAAACTGTTGGTGAAGAAGATCCATCTCTCAAGATGTTGGCTTTAGTTTCTTCAACCATTAGCTTCAACACAGGGCAGATTATGGGTAAAACAAGACAGCACAGAAAGGAAAACACACACACACACAATCAAACACTTAGGATTGAGAGACAAAATGAAAGAGGAGCGAACCAAAATGCAGCTTCATGCAAGAACGAAGAAGATAATACTCCAAAGAAAGAACCAAGAACACAAAATCCAGGGCTCCTTCCTCAAAAGAGTTAACAATTAACACTGTACATAAAGATATAAACTTCAAAGTGAAACAACTAAAGAAAGCATAAAAGACTGCTTAAACCATTGACAATTAACGCAATGCGAAACAGTAAAAAGAAAAAGAAAAGGAAGCAAAAGAAGAAAGCATACGTACCCAGTAGAGAAAGCAACAGAGATAAGCAGAAAAGAAGCTTGAATCCTCTACCCATTACTTCCTAAGCCACGGTCACTACTACCTACTCGCTGTAAACCAAAATGCGCCTCTGCTTTACTCTTCTCAGGGCTGAAAACCAGCAACGTCTCTTGTTCCGGGAATCTTTGGAAAAGGAGATGTTGGTTGTTTGTTACTACTACTACTACACAGCAACGTCTCTCTTATTATCTTTTCAAGGCCTTTTTTTCCTGCCTAAATTGCTCTCTCTGTCTCTCTCACTCACTCGAAGCTCGAGAGAGAGAGAGAGGGAGGGAAAAGAGTGGAGAGCTTGGTCAGCTTGGTGTTCTGTGTCAGAAGTGAGACAGTGGTGTCGGGGCCGGATTCCAGAGATGTTTTGTGAAATGGAGCTAATGGAAGTGTCTCGATTCCGTCTATTTGGAATATCTGCACTCTGTTGCGCACCCCCGGGTAATAATACTACTAGTAACAACAAGTAGTAGTAACACCAACTCCACCACCATTTTTATATAGTGTGTACTAGTAGTACTATACTGCTACATATGGGGGTCCATTTCATAAAGATTAAAGAACCCTTAAATACAAGACAAGGTTTTCTTTTGTTTTTTTGTTACTTTTGTTCTGTGCTCTTTGATGCCCATCCTTCTATTCTCGTAGCTTTTGGATGGAGGAGGTTAACTCTTTTATTACCTCTGTCCCTCCCTTCAATGAGTGTGCCTAGTCCCATTCACCGACTTGCAAATTTTGGGAAATGTGTCAATATGATGCAAAGTTAGGATTAAATTTCGAGGTGTAGCTGAGTAGGATTGGGATGTGCAATTACTGCTGGTTAAGTATAAATTGGTTGTTGATACAATGAGTGCAGCATTAATTCATGGGGTTTGGTTTGCTGCGTTGATGCTTAATCGAATCAAATTTAATGGGTTAATTAACGCCTCTTTGCTCAATTATTCATTTTGACATCCTCTACGACATTCTGATCCTACCTAGTACAGTGTTTCGTTCAGATTCTCGCTGTCTGGATCTTCCTTCCTGGCAATGTTACCTGCATGACTTTTTCAAGGGAGCCCAGCGGCTTTACACATATTAGGCCTACTTCACGAAGTATTTTTGGGCTAGAATATGTCAGCTCACCTGTGACTTGGACTAATAAATGTATGGGCCTTTTCACCCCAAAGTCCAGAGCAAGCAGTAACGTAGACCCTTTCACTTCTAACTCCAAAGCGACCAGTGGTCAGGCCGAGTCACAAACCAGGGGCCAAGGTAGGTATTCTAGCCCATAAACACTTTGCAGAGTAGGCCTAGATGAGTTGGATTTTTTTTTTGGTCACAAATGAGTTGGAAATTTCGGGCAAAAAATATGATTTGAATCATATAATAATTTTTTTTTCGAAAAAAAAGGCATCAATGGTGTCATTATCGTTCCGTCGGTCCAGGCCCCGGTCAATACCAGTTACATCCTGGCATTCTTCTTTTTGTCATGTTACATATCAATATAACGTCAACAGGGCCTTAAATCTAATTAGTTATAGGCATAGTAATTATATAAAATTCATGATGGTTGGTGTTAGGTTGTGCAAAACCAAAAGCTAGAAACGGGTTTGAGACTTAAGCTTTACATTTTACATAAATTAGAGAGTAATAAGGACAAAATTAATCTTTGGGCCTCAACTTAACCTTTTTGGTTGAGATAGTCATTTAACATGATAATGGAGTCATTATGACCAAGGTCAAATATTAGAATTCAACATCTCTCACCTTGTTGAATTAAAAAGCACAAAATATGGATGGTTACTCCACAATAACTATTTGGGCAAACATTTTTGCTATTCCTTCTAAGTTCTTAAGGAGGTAGAGAGGCTTGTGCTTCTTTTTTTATGGCCCGGTAGCTCACATATCCAAAGCAAGAGTGTGGACATTGTTTGGTGTTAATTGTAGGTTTCCTAACTTATAAACAAAATAATTTTTGTTATTCTCCATGGTCTGCCTGGGTTACATATTTCCTTTACCCCGTATTAGCAATTTTTTTTTTCTTTTTGTTTTTCTTTTGGCTTAGAGAGACGTGGCACTCAATGGAATAATTGATTAATCTATTATCTGTGTTAGGAGTTTGAATTTTATTGCGCGGTATTCCCTGGTTTTGAATTTATATTTTAAGCCCAAAGTCAATCGGCTCCCTTCCTCGAGAAAGCGACAAACACACACAGAGGCATACATTACACACTCTTCCCAATTTGTGTGTACATTCAAAGAATCAAAATCTTTAACGAACACAGTTTCTTAAAACCCTAAAAAAAAAAAAGAGGAAAATCTTGAATCAATCAATCAAAGACTTCAAGAAATGAAGACCAAGAAGCCGTTGCAGCAACTCAAGCTCTCCGTTCCAGCTCAAGAGACCACAATCTCCTCCTTCCTGTGAGCTTTCCCGGATCCTTCCATTTCCCAATTACTATTTTTGCCATTACTAACTTTGTTTTGTTCCTCTGTTGAAGTCTCTTTCTACTCACCAGTTTTAGTAACCGTGGATTCGCAGGACCGCTAGCGGTACATTTCATGATGGTGATTTGCTGCTAAATCAGAAAGGGTTGCGCCTAATCTCTGAAGAAAAGGAATCCCGTGTAAGTTTTCGGTACTACTCGTATTCATTCTTTGAGGTTTCAAGCTTCCATCTTTTCAAGTGAATTTCATATGGGTAGTAATATTGGTTACGATATGCTGGTCTGGGTATGGTTTCTTTAGTTCTTTTTTTCAGAAATTTCAATCCATTTTCCTGGTTTGTTAGAACTGGTGAATCTAGGGAGTTTTGATTTTTAATTATGATCTCTTTTTGCTTGGGATATTCAAATACTGGATCGGTGATGGCAATGCTCATGCTTTTACACGGTTGCATCAATTTTCTATTTTTGATGGTGATCGATTTTATGCATGGTATTTTGGTTGAAAGTAATACGGGAATGGTTGCTTTTTACCCATCAATGTTAGGCTTTTATGTTCGGAATCTGAATAGCCCTTACTCTTATTGCCGGTATTCCTTAAACTTTGGTTAGCTGGATTAGTCCCTTCGCTTTAGGGGATTGAGGCCATAGGTATTAGAAGATGGGATTAGTTGAAATGCTTTTTCTTTGTCCCTTAAATGTACTCTCTTCCAGTTTCTGAAAATTTCTGAAGCTTTTGTAATGTATGCAGTGGTTTGGCATTATTGAGTAGGTTTCAGTTGTTATTCGTCACGCTCATGTTATCCCATCTATTAATATGAATCTCCATTTTTGGGTGTACAACGTTTGTCTTTGCTTATAAACTGTCAGAAGCATCGTATAAAGCATTGTAGAATGATAAATTTTGCTTGATTCTTGTAGACTGTGCGTAATCTCAAACATTTCTCTTCTCTTCTCTGTTTGGACAGCCTTCAGACAGCAAGGAGCTTGATTTTGAATTCTCATCGGAAGACCTTGAAACAATCAAAGTCATCGGGAAGGGGAGCGGAGGTGTGGTTCAGCTTGTTCGCCATAAATGGGTCGGGAAATTATTTGCCTTGAAGGTCAGTGACCGCTGACATAAGAAACCTTTTGATTGGTTTCTAGCTTTTTGGACTTAATGGTCAATTATCCTCTTGTGTATTTTGGACTTCAATCATTAATAATATGTGCCCCTGTCTTTCAATTACTTATTTGAATGGTGTGATTAGTCGCAAACATAATTGGACAACGGGAGACAGATGCATTCTTCTGTCACTTGGTATCTTGCGGGGGAAAAAATTGCATTCCAGCTGCTCGCACATAGGGTTCAACTAGTCCAAAAAAGGTTATGGTCTTACTCGTCTGTATTCTGGGAAGCTCATGTTATTGTGTATTACAGGCTATCCAAATGAACATACAAGAGGAAATCCGTAAACAGATTGTGCAGGAGCTGAAAATAAACCAAGGCTCACAATGTCCACATATTGTTGTTTGCTACCACTCATTCTATCACAATGGAAACATCTCCCTTGTTCTAGAATACATGGACCGTGGTTCTCTAGCAGATGTGATCAAACAAGTCAAAACAATTCTCGAACCTTATCTGGCAGTTGTGTGTAAGCAGGTAAGCAATGTTGTCTCCTGATTTGTGAAGTTGAAGTATTAGACTCATTCGTCTCTTTTCTTTTTAATTAGGCTAAACATCTTACTGCTTTTCCAGGTTTTACAGGGTCTTGTCTACCTTCACAATGATCGACATGTGATACACAGGGACATTAAACCTTCCAATCTACTAGTAAACCAGAAAGGAGAAGTAAAAATCACCGACTTTGGTGTGAGTGCAATGCTAGCCAGTTCCATGGGTCAGAGGGATACATTTGTTGGAACTTACAATTACATGTCGGTATGTGTTATTTTCTAAGTACTTGATGTCACGAAGTGATTAGCTATTTTATCAGTGATTGGTACTTGTCTTTGTGCTTCCGAGTCTGTCAACACCTTGCAAATGGAATGCGTAATCTAAAGCACAAAAATGTCTTTGTTTTCCAAAAAATTTCAAGCCAGAGAGAATCAGCGGCAGTGCTTACGACTACAGCAGTGATATATGGAGTTTAGGCTTGGTTGTGCTTGAGTGTGCCATAGGGCGTTTTCCTTACATACAATCTGAAGATCAGCAAGGTTGGCCAAGCTTTTATGAGCTTTTGGCTGCCATTGTGGAGAGTCCACCACCATCGGCCCCACCAGATCAATTCTCTCCTGAGTTTTGTTCGTTTGTATCAGCCTGGTAATCATTCACCCATATCCAGTTTGCACATCACTGTGTTATCAGAATGCCTTGTGTAATTCTTTCCTTAAACGTTCTGCTCCAAGTGCCTGAAAGTTCCATCTACTTTCATAATACAAAGTTTTAGAAAACAAAGTATTATTGACCCAAGTGGTTGAACTAATAGGTTCACGCTTCTAGTTGCTGGACTATACAGTTATACTAGCTTCAATCTTTATATTGTAAATCCCAAAATGGATCTACCCATTCTTACAAATTTGTCTTGAATGTTAATATTAGTCTTTACTCAGAGATACACTGTGAATGTGGAAGTTCATTGTTTGTTTGTTTTTTCTTTTCTGTGGCATTTGCAGCATACAGAAGGATCCTCGACAAAGATCATCATCTTTGGATCTATTGGTTAGTTCCTCAGTATTTAATTTGTCAATGTTTGAGTTTCATGTTCTCAACTAGGAGCAATAGTCTTGATTGCTTGTTCCTTTGATGCTTGCAGAGTCACCCTTTCATCAAAAAATTTGAAGACAAAGACATTGATCTTGGAATTCTGGTTGGCAGCTTGGAACCCCCTGTGAATTACCCAAGATGATTTTCCCCTTATGTTGTACTGCGGCAAAATATGATCATATGCAGTATTTCCAGTTATCCAAGTTAGCTTGTCTTGTTATTTTACTGAGTGTAAAATGTTTTCCCATTGAATCATATTCGAGTATCAAGCAACAATACGAACAATCTTAAACTATCCTGTAGTACAATCGTCCACATCACTTACATAAATCTCACATATTGAAGCATTAATTAGTCTTATTCTTGGACTGTCTGCTTATTTAGTTAGGTCCAGTTAAGACTTGGTTCGATCCATTCCAATGTAGCAACCATAACTTTTCCGGACCACTTTTTGTTGCAAGTTGGAAATAGTTGATGAAGAGAGCAGGCGCATGAAGGAAAGCTGGTATAGGGAGCTATCACCAACCAGAAAAGCACAGCAATTTCCTCACTGGCAATGTAGCCATCTCCTCACACGGTTGATTTGGCAGATGCAACTTAAAAAGAGTTAAAAGGACTTCTTCTTGCATTAGCGTATAAGATGCTTTTGGTTTGTTCTTTCATCAATCCCAACACATGCGATTTTTTGCTGGTGTCACCGACCATGCTTGTGGTTAGTTTGTGTTAACAATGTCAACGGAATTAGCACTGAATGAACCAGTCCAAAGTAAGAGGATTTCAAACCAGAAATTTCTAAGAATACTGATGATGTTTTCTTCGTGGAGTTTTAGAATTTCTAATTTTTTGTTGAGACGGCAACACATGTTTGACCACCTATACTAGATTCCCTTCTGATTATTCTTTATTTAGACAAACAATATTCGGACTGGTACATGCCAACAAAGATAAGAAGCCATGAAAAATATGGAAAATAGTAAATTCACTTTCCAGCAGAGTCAATTCTTTGTCGCTATTTTTATTGCAATTGTGTACTAAGCAAGGCATGAATGTTGGATTTCAAATAAAAACATTGGAGGAATGGGGCCCTGATAGGTAGAGTCGAGGGTTTTAGGTTATTGATCGTAGAATGGACCAAAGCAAGGCTCAACTTGTGGATATTAGATAAGAATCGTGAATGAACAAAAAAAAAAAATTAGGTTAGGCCTACCTTTTAATTTCTTTCTCTCTTTTTTCTTGTCTAGAAAACATTAGGGTAGGCCTACCTGCAAAAGCATGTGGTGGCAGGTTGATTGCCCATCAAATGGTTCTATATCATGACTGGTTTACAAGTCAACTTCCTTATCTTCATTCT
Organism: Turnera subulata; assembly: GCA_028386065.3. NCBI lineage: Eukaryota > Viridiplantae > Streptophyta > Magnoliopsida > Malpighiales > Passifloraceae > Turnera > Turnera subulata. The sequence continues at coordinate 27,516 of JAKUCV010005081.1, read as the reverse complement.
TTATCAATTATGATACCAACCATTTCCTTCAAATTGTGTTAACGTTTATCATATTATCATGATGACCAACCATTTGTATGATGTATTATGCATTTAAGAATTATTATTCTTAGATTTGATTACTTCTCTAGATTCCACACCCTCCTTATTCTTTGCTTGTAATTAACAACTCTATATCCCCTCATCAGTTTTGACAATGGTGTAGCTCAGGGAAATGCCTTTCAGCTCACGATATTGTTTATTACATGACAAAGTTTTCATGTACCCAGATGATGTTATAATTTTCATATTCTGTTCAAGCCTTTGACAAGTCAAGTCGGATTGGTCAGAGCTCAGGACTGAAAGAATACCAATTCATAAACTTTGTGTTTTTGGTAGCCCGTTATGATAATCTGATGATCGTATACCAGGTGGGAAACCAAGTACGATGACCGTACAGAAATAGAACAAACAATGAAAAAAACTAGGTCATGGATCAATGTGTTTAATTAAGCAAATTATTTATTGGCTTTTATTAGTATATCAAAGCAACTATGATGAGAGGATAACCACAATCAGACCCAACAAAATTCGCAAATCAAACAGAACTCGATGGAAGAAAATTTATGTCGTTCCATAGCAAACTAAGGGGTTATAACTTAGAACCTCGTAGTTAACTTTTTATTTTTCAAGGTTACTTCAAAGTCCAAACTAATAAATTTTGCACATAACGTAATTTTTGTATTGTTTCACAAAATAAATGAGCAAAATGTTTGCCGTTAATCATGTTTTTTTTTAATCTTATTTTGGTAGTACCGCTTCAGTCTATACAGGTCAAGGTGGAAGACATCTTTCCACTTGAGGAAGCTATACGGTGGGTATTTAAGGAGATTTGATATTATCCAAAATAAACGAATCTGAAGGTACCGATGTACTTTTCTCGGAGCCGAATTTTGTAGACTTTTAACCCGAAGAAATTTTGTAGACTTGAAATAAATAAACAAAATATTTGCCGTTAATCATGCTTTCGATCTACGCGTCACGGTCTAAGGTGTATTAGCTCCCCACTTATCCTACATAAACGAATTTGTAGGCATTGATGTTGTTTTTCCTTTCCAAAATATTACTAATTTCCAAAAAAAAACACTATTAATTTATCTTTTTACTGGGAGCCAAATTTCGTACACATGTTTTCAATCGGGAGAAATTTGTGGACTTGAAACATGGAGGGAAGAAGTTCAAAAAAGGAAAAAGGTTGGTAAATCTTTTTTTTTTTTTTTTGAGAATTAAAAGAAGCTAACTTTAGGAAAACATGGAACAGGGAAAAGTGCCCATATCCATGAAGACTCGAGGTTTATCATCATTAAAAGAGATTTTGCTAAAATCCTGCAATGGGATACTTTGCTTGACACATTTTTACCATATAGATGCCTAGAACATATGAAAGCACGTACATTTTGTCATTACTTTAAGAAGCAAAGATGCCAAGATAGTGACTTAAGTTTCTCCCATACAAAAAGGATGGTGACGCGGATTTGGATGTCTTCAAATTTAGACCTTATCCTTATTCCTAGTAGTACGGGAAAGCTAATAAATATACACCATAAGGATATGATGATGACAAATCACAGCATAAAGAAATACCAAATACCCTTTTATATAAATCCATTAAATTTAGTCAAGGTTACCATCCTCCTCCTTCTAGCTATTGCCCTTTTTCCTGCTATAAAATATTTGCTCTAGCCCAAGTGCAGTCACTATATATATGTATACACTTCGTCCAAAAAACACTCGGCGAATTTGATGCCTTCTACCTGAGAAAGAAAGTCTTTTATTCCTTGCCACTGTTCTCCGCTTCCTTGTTATTATTATTTTTTTTTTCTCCTGCTCCTCCTCCTCCTCCTCCTCCTAGCTTCTTGTGTTTCCTGTTGATAAGGGAAATGGATAAAACAACAGGAAGTCATCATAATCTTGTTTTGGATCTCAACTTTGGCAAGATACATGCTAATGGAGGGAACCATGATCAGTGGATGGCCATGGAAGGCGATGACAATGTTTCTGATGAGTCAACATCAATCGGGACGACCTCATCAGAGAAAGATTCAACAAATTCTAATGCGTCCTCTTGTTCATCAGACCTGGCAGAGGATGCCTCCTCCTCTTCACCGTCATCAACATTGTCATCATCACATGCAAAGGGGCCTTTATATGAATTGTCAGAGCTCATGGCCCAGCTTCCTATAAAGTAAGTAATGCATTGAAATGAACTGTTATTATGTGTATACATATAGAGTTTTACATGTTTTTGTGTATTTAATTTTGTGGATTAATTAATAAAGATGGTGTCTTTTGATAAATATTGCAGGAGAGGTCTATCCAAGTTTTATCAAGGGAAGTCTCAGTCTTATACATCTTTAGCAAGTGTGAAATGCCTAGAAGATCTTGCAAAGAAAGGGACTCCATATAGGTCATCATCCAAAATGAAGTCTTGCAAGAGCTTTGCTGGAGGTTTAGATGGGCAGAAGGCATACAGTCCTAAAGCTACCATAGCAAAAAAGGCTTCAAGAGGATCTTCTCTATTGTCTTTAGGCAGGAGAGTTTCTTTAGTTGGTGCTGGTGGTTATAGGGCGTCAATATCTGTCCATAATAACTTTTGAGGTACAAAAGTAGGAAGCCTTGCCTTGCCTAGTTAATTTTATTTCGTTAATTAACTAGCTTTGATCAAAAGTTGTATTATAGTCGGGAGTATTATGATACGAAGTGAGATGTCAAACGTTTGTAGTCCTTACAAAGTTACAATGCCACACTTTTTTTTTCTCCAATATATGGAGTTTTTTTTTTTTTTAATCTTTGAATTCGTTATTAATCTGCTTTCGGAATTTGGTACAAAGTGGCAAGGTATACAATTTGGGTAGAGCTGACAAATTCTATCTCTGATAAGATTCAAGGTCATCATCATCACTTGTCAATGGAAGATTTTGTTTTTCTGCGACCGAAGTGATCATGCCAGCTGAATCCACGCCTCAGATTTAGTGAAGGGTACTAGCATGGTCTCATCATCCTTGGATCACTGACAGGGCAGCCAGGTCAGCTCATGGAGGGTTATGTTTATCTTCATATCTTTAAGGCACGCACCGTATAAGCAGCTGCATGGGAGAGCGGCAAGAATATCGGTTTTGTAGTGTTCTGATAAGAGAGATTCGGGGAAGATTATCCATTCACTCCGATATTGTGTGAGAGAGAGACAAAAAGCAACAGGGCATCTGTAGGCACTGGAGAGGTGAGTTTGCTATTATCCGGATTGGTAGAAACCCCCAAGTGCTCTTTTACGTGTCTTTCACTGACTAGAAAACATGTGCGTTTTGATTGCCTAAACGTAAGACTCTGTGTGTGTGTGTGTTATTCGGTTGTCTTTCGCTCTTGGATAGCTTTGTTCAGGCTTATCTGGTTTGATGAGGCTGGCTATGTAATAAATGCTGTAGTGGCGGTTAGAAGAGAAAAAAATAAAGAAAAAAGAAAGAGCCATCATGGTAAGGTACAAACCCACCATAAGAAATGAAATGCACGGGAGGTTAAGGGAAATTAAGAATGGGACTGCCATTGCACTAATCTTAATCAAATGAAATGAACTACTGATGTTCGCTTGACTATTAAACGGCTGCATGTGAAAGGGAGAAAAAAGCTTAAATGGCAAAAGCATGTGTTCTTGATTTTCTTTTTTAAAAAATGCATTTTTCTATTTTCATCAAAACAAATATTTTGTGCCGACCAGCTACTACAAGCATTAAAGAAAAAAGAAGATAAGGGTCCAACTGTTGGCAGGCGATCATTCGAGGACCAAGGTACTGTTAATCTGATGCATACAAATGTTGCCAGGCCAGCCGGTTCAACCGAACCTTAGGTCTCCCATTTTTTCAAATGGTTTAAACCTTATCATCTGTCAGCTCATGTTGGATCCAACGGTTTATCCGGTTTTAATCGAACGAGACGAACCGATCGCAGTTAGTTTTAAATTTTTTCAAGTCAAAGTCATCACGAAAAAATTTGCTAAAATTTTTTTAAAAAATATTTTTTTTGCATATGTAATTTGCATCATTATTATTATTATTATTATTATTATTATTATACATCTACAAATTTTGTAATTTGAGGACGATATGTACCCCTAAAAAATTGTGATATCATATTTCCAATTTGTCAGTCAGCTCGAGGCACGATTAGACACGAGCTGAAGAATAGTTCGTTAAAACAGTGCTGATTTGATGTTTGCAAGTTTGAGGATTTTTTTGGTTTTCAATATCTTGGAAGAATGCCCCAGTGTAGAGAACCACACGCCAGGGAAAGAAACCCTTCCATGAATCATCAACCCCGTTAATCGTAATGAAAAAGAAATAGATCTTAAGTTGAAATTAAGAATTCCCGTGCCATTTAGGACCCAAGGGACCTCTGGATGAATCATGAAAATCAACTCCTACACATATATAACGGATCTACAGAAAATTACCAAGAACTTCGTTGGTTCTACCAGCGAAGCAAAATTAGACCCGACTGGAAATTCAAAAGTGCTTATAAATAGTGCTGCGGTGAAAATGGAGTCGTTTGCTCCGGGTGAGAGACAATAGAGCAGTCCCAACAAGATTGAAACCGCTAAGTTAGTCATGCAGTAATAACAATTGGCTAGAAACCCTCTGCCCACGAAGATAGACGGGAGGCAAACATCAAATGCAAAATACAAAAATGTCACAAACTACGAAAAGAAAAGGAAGCCTCAAACACAAGGCATTTACGAGAAGCCTACCTATTTTCCAATTGCATAGATAGTACAGAAAAATGCAAAAATACATGATTTCCGTATGCTTTTGCCTGAATTCAGCATTTTTAACCCATGATTTGGGTTTGCCTTCTATATCTTGTAAACGGGTGCTATTCCGAGTAGGAAAAAGCATTTCCTCATAACCACTGCTGTCGCTTCACATAGTAACAGTCTACTTGTCTCCTCGGGGGACCCAACGACCTGCTCAATTTCCCAACGCAACAAAAACGTTAAAAGTCAAACATTTTAATACCTTATACCACATCAAATTTAAGTACCACAAATATTATTACGAGAATGGTAAAGGTCAAATGAGTCTAGATGTTCACTACTGTAATGTATGTATGCATGCATGCGACCCCTATACCACATCAAATTTATGTACCACAAATATTATTATGAGAACGGTAAAGGTCAAATGAGTCTAGATGTTCACTACAGTAATGTATGTATGCATGCATATGACGGGGCATGGCTTGTATGAGATTTATCACAGTTAGACCAAACCTGGCAATTGGAATAAAATCTTGTATAGTGTTCTGACAGATTGTAGAGATATTCACATAACACATTGGGGAGCAGATTGCTACAGGCCTCCTCAACAGTCTGGAAAATTATCACAAATACACAAATCAGGTAAATTCAGGCCATCTATGTACAGATTCCACAGAGTGATTGGTTCATTTAAGTATGAATTACCTCAGCAAATCGAAGCAAATGAAGCCCCAATGCACGCTCATCTGCATGATCCAACACTATTGCGCCCGTCTGCATTGAAAGAACATATAATAAGAAATTGAGATGCAAAGATGTCCAGAACCCCCCCACCTTCCCAGCGGGTATGCAGCTACATTATAATCCTCCTAAACATTGCGCATCATTGATATTATTGGAATCCATAGGCATTTAATAAAGTTCTGCAGGAGAACTTTGCCCCTCATCCTACCATCCTACTGCATTCTACCATACATTGTGCATCAGCTATGAACCAATCATAAATGTTGGCCCCAAGCCCCAAACCCACCCACAACTTGCCTTCTTCAAATCCTCGATATCTTTCCCAGATTTCCTGATGATTGAACAGATCCTTGCATGGGCATACAACAAATAGACAGCAGTATTTCCCTGCTCAAAAGACATAAGACGTAAGTGGGGTGGTAAACCAATAGCAACAGCAATCATACATCTTAGCAAATGTTCACAGAAACAAATTATGGTGCAACTCCCACAAAGTACCAGAAGATAAAATATGAGATGGAAATACAGATAACTTTCAATAGCAAGCTGCAAGGACATGAGGTGAAAAAACACAAAAAAAAAAAACTCAAGCTAGATAATGTCTGCAAACCATTCTCACGAATAATTTAGCATCACAAACTCAATGAAGTATGTGGTGTATTCACCTTGTCATTAAGCATTTGCTCGAAACTGAAAGTGTAGTTGGTTAATCTGTTGTTCTTCAAGTCAGCGTACCTGCATGAGATATCATGTAAACCTTTCATGGTATTCACACCTAAACCAAAAGGAATATAACAAAAAGAAAAAGAAAATCTAACAGAAACCCTTGTAGAGTGCAAAAACCACTCTTCCAGCATTGGAAAACTTTCATTTCCTGTCTAATTTTACCTCACTATCTGAATTTACAAGCTAAATATTATCTGATTTTGCAACACTCATCATCCTCCAAACAAGAACAACAAGCTTTTATATCCTTTAACAGGTGAGAAGAAATTAAGCTGTCTTCTATCTGCTTGATTGGTAATCGGCAAGATATTCCACTCTCTAAAATCCTCACTAACTAATATGGCCCATTGTTCAATCAACTATCCAAAACAACATCTTAACACACAAATGCTAACTATCTAAAACATCCTTCCACTAGTTTGAAACTGGATCTATACCTCTTCCTACTATGAAATATAGAGTTACTTATTATGAGCGTACCAAAATTGGCCGAGTTACTCTTTTATGCCAAAAACAATAAGTTACCTCACATTTTTTTCTACTCCGGATTGGGTTCATCCCTGTAGGAACCGGATGAACCGAGTTAAGACTTAGACCAGTACACAGAGGATTTGTTAAATAACATATTTGGCCATGACAAGATATGAGTAACAATGGAGAATAACCTACAGCAAAGCGCATGCAATACACTAGTTTCAAAACTAAGCTGACTCAACACAAAAACAATACAAATAACCATCTACTAAGATGCCACCTAACTTGCTCCTAGTTGATTTTCATAATTAGGATCAAACGCGTACAGGAGACTCACTTAACAGCACCATAACCAACAGCCTCAGCAGTTTGCACAACCTCTTCTCGGGTCCACTCTTTATCCTTACCTGCTCAGGATAAAGAAATATCTTGACACCATATAGAAAGGGTGCAAGCCCTATCTTCGATATATGAATTAACAAAAGAAAGAAAATGGGCACAGATGCAAACAAGTATCAGCCAACGAATAGAGTATATATCATTCCAATCAATCATCATACCTCTCTCAATGAGTACACTTTCACTTCGAGTCTTTGCCTCATCTAGTAAATCAACCAACCGAACCACTTCAGAGGACCTAGTTCTAAACCGCTTCCCATCTTCACCAAGAACAAGTCCAAAACCAACGTGGCTAGTCTTAGGATAACTGCTCCCATCAGTTGGCAGCCACCCTGCACATTTGGCAGCCTGCACCACAACCCAAGAGAATGTCACACATCCTAACAGACAATTTAAATTAAAACAGCATTATACTAAATGGAAAGCAGGGCAGGAATTTTAAATTTAAGATCCAGTCATGCATATTGAAGTCAGAAGCAAGTCGGAAATCAAGCAATCATAAACTCTGCACAAATAAAACACAACAAAGATCGAAAGGTCAGTCATGCAAGAATATAAGCAATGGGAACAGTTGCATACCTTAAAAAACATTTCAAAGTGCTGGCTCTGACCAACATCAGTTACATATATAATCCACTCGGCTCTCTCTTCATTAAGGCGATACCTACATATGACACCAAACATTTTCAACAAGAGAAACACAAACAAATCCTCATCACCAGCACCAAACAGGACCCTTCTTTTTCCATTTCCATACTGCTCAAATCAACAGCAACACAAACATACATTATCTGAACGACAGCAAACATTCCTTTCCAAAAATGACAACATCTATTCCATTTTACTCTTGATAACATTTATATCTGGCCTCTTTGCAAGAATAAGTTTTCAAGACCATTAATGCTTCAGCATTTCTTTCCAAAAATGACAACATCTATTCCATTTTACTCTTGATAACATTTATATCTGGCCTCTTTGCAAGAATAAGTTTTCAAGACCATTAATGCTTCAGCAATCAGACTGAATGATAAATGAACTAATAAAATATAAAACGAACTACAAGAAAATTTAAGTACCAAGAATCAGGTACAAATAAACGAATCAAATAAACAGATAGGGAAGGTGGAAATGCAACTGACCAAAGAGCAGTCAAATCAGTGGAAGCATAGTTGAAGCCCCCATCACTCTTGACAACAATCAGAGGAATATTAAATCCATCAAGAAATATCACACGAGCGCCTTCACTTTCTGTAACTAATCCTTGACTGGTTAATGTCTCTATAACCCCAGGAATGTATGGATTGTAAAAACTCTCTCCCTGTCAACAGGGAGTAACATAAAAGTATGATGTCATCTACTGCTCTTTTTTCTGAGAAAGACTGTCAACACAGCAGTATAGCATACATGCATTTACAAAAGCGAGAATCACACACTGAATAAAACTTTGACACAGATGAGAACATCTCTAACTCCTTTAGTGGTAACTTCTCAAGTCAAAAGTTATAAATAGATACTCATATAAAGAAAGTGATAATATAAGATTCCAACGCATATGCTGAATTTAAAAATTAAAAAGTGGAGATTAAAAATGCTGATAATTGTAACTCAAAAATTACTGACAAAAAAGGAGAAACATCAACAAATATATGGATAGACAATTTATTACATCAATTGTGCCTTTATCAATCTTCTGATGCAGCTATACTAAATAATTACACGAAGAACATTAGTCTATCAAAATATATGTACTTGCGTCAAAATAGCATGAAATTCATGCAACCTTCCTAACCACACACAAACAAAATGTAAGCAAACGGCATGTCATACTTAACCTTGAAATAGACATAAGTGTGGGATAACAGCAAATTCTTTTTCCTCTACCGAGGCAATGCCTTCAGAACCCATTTACAAATTTAATGCAGGCTGCATAATATTTATTCATCTTTGCAGCTAAGTAGTTATTACAGAAACTGACCTTCTCCTCTAATTGAACACCAAGACGCTGATAGACTTGATCAAACTCCTTTCGGCTGATTTCACATATCTGCGCCCAAGCTTGTCGGTATTTGGGTTCCCCACCCTGTATGCAAACAGAATAGCAGGTATAAAGCCATTCCTAGTGTATTAGAAGTTCTACAATCAAAATCCATGGTTAATTACCTGAAGTCGAACAACAGCTTTTTGCGCCTTATCCTTAAAATCAGCATCACTGTCGAACCTGGCTTTAGATGCCTTATAGAATGCCTGGACAAAGCATTGGAGAATTTAAAAACTGCCACAACTAGTCATGCACAAGTTCATGTACTATGAGTTAGACAGCAGCATCGATTGCTCAAGGAAGTTTAAATCCTTTTTAGTGATATTATCCATCGTTAAAGCATGGCATAGCTATAATTTGCCACGATCAAAACTTCAAACACCAAACAAATACAACCTCATCATATCTCTGACATATATTTGACTTATCAACTGAAAACCATAATAGATCGGCAAATATAGTGTCAAATATGATTTCATAAACATAATATGGCAGAGTTTATAAGAAAAAAACATAAAACTAGAGCGCCAGCTCCTCTGCCGTTTCGTTAAGACTTTGCCAATGCCAGTAATACATATTTCTTCTAGAAAACACTTCAGCAGGAATATAGCAATCTTACAGCTTCCTAGATGCCAATTAAATAACATTAGAAACTTGCTACAATTACCTTCATCAGACATGCCAGTTTTGCAGCAAGCAGACCCTATAACTTTAGACAATAACCCACAAAAAGAAAAGACAGCAGAAACCAAAAAATCTATACTTTCAGGCCCAAGTTTAACCACGGAGCGTTATTTTTCATCACAATTTGAGAACAGGAAAACAAAAACTTGCAATAAAACGGTATAAAATACATTATCCGAGTCTAAAGATTACAATATTTTTGACTCACCTGCAGATCTCCAATGGCTGTTTCATTAACATCCTCAAAGTTTGGAAATTTCTCAAAGAGGAATTCAATCAGCATTCCAAACTGTGAAGCAAAAGTTAGATCTTTAAATATGATGTTTATGAGGGAAAGGGTACATATTTTATTTTCACATATACCAGAAGGAGAATATTAACAATGCCACATCTTTCTGAATTGCATAACCATAAAATATAGGATATGGTTGGCAAATCAAATAAAAACACACAACCATAGTCATCAATTTTCGGTACAGTAGACAACTTTTCACAAAGCAAAGAAATTAATGTAGAATGCATTCCTCTGCCCACTAAAAGTGTCATGCTATAACATGGACTGAAAGTGTCAAAACTGTGATATGCATTGCAGGAAACTATACAATATATTATGTTATTTTATTCATAGGGAATACAAAGTATGGCTTGAATGATTTATAAAATTTTGAAGGGAGAGAGAGACACTGATCATAGTCCTTTAGTGTCCGACATGCTCAGTGGACTTGCAGAAAAAGGAAAATAATTATATTTCAGGAATCACAGTTACCTGTGTCCCCCAGTCACCAACATGGTTCCGTCGAAGAACTTCAACATTTGAAAATTCAAGCATTCGGGCTATTGTGTCACCAATAATAGTGGACCTCAAATGGCCAACGTGCATTTCTTTTGCAATGTTGGGCGAGGAAAAGTCAACCACAGCCCTTTTGACCGGAAGCTTCGGTGCCCAAGTTTCAATGCCATCAATTAGCATCCGTTCAATGCTCTGTAGCAACAGTAATTAAACAATAGGGTAATTCAGCATCAAAATAATCTAGATTGGACACTTATGTAGAGTCACAATCGAAAACTACTCATATACTTGGAACTCAAAAGACAAAAACAAGCAAGAACCTTAGCCATCCATTGCTTAGATAACACAATATTCACAAATCCGGGTCCTGCTACAGACGTAGACTCTATCATGTTGGACGCTGGAAGATTTTTCATGATAGCCTGACATAGGCAAAAAGATATAAGAACAGAAGAAAATACTTCAACATAGAATCAAATCACAGAAAAGGAAGAGGTCACAAAGGAAGTTAATACTAGAAAGGCGGGCCTGAGTTTCAACACAAAAATTGTCCATACCTGTCCAACTGCTTGAGGATTCCCGAATTCAGTAGGTGGCTTTTTGTTTTTTATTTTAGACCACATACCCATTGCAAAGGAAGCTAATACTAGAAAGGCAGGCCAGAGTTTCAACACAAAAATTGTCCATACCTGTCCAACTGCTCGAGGAATGTTGAATTCACTAGGTTTTTTGTCTTTTATTTTAGAAAACAAACCCATTGCATTATTGCTGCAACAATCAAAAAATTGCTCAGTTAGCTTGCAAATGTACATTGCCACAACTCTACCAGAAACTGGCATCCTTCAATACAGAAGCAGAACCAATCCGATTCCCAAATATATATCAGCTTATGTCATACCATTGATAGTCACCAAAATTTCCAGCGGAGGCAGCAACCAAGGGCTCTACCTCCACATCAGGTACCGTGGATTGAAGCGAAGCTTCAACCAGTCTTGCCAATAACTTCTTTAAATTGCCCACATTTTCCTCCTCCTGCTCGACATTACTCCAACATCAATTCTAAAACTATGGCACATATGACACGAACTGCTATATCTTCTAAAAATACAATAATCTCTCTAGAGCAAAATAAACTTACAGCAGCCATAGTTGATATAGCCTGCGCCTTCGTTCGCCAAGCGAGTCTTCTAGTAGTTGCCCTCAACAAGTCTGTCTAGTTTCACAGTAACAACGATAAGTGACAACACATATATATTCGCTCGTAGACCAATAAATTATATAATTAACTAAGCAACAGACAAAGCATCGTACACAGAATTTCAAATAGAAAACCTAAACCTTCACTGCCACTAATTAAACACGAGATGGTTAAAAATTTTAAACGGAAAAAAAAAAAGGTTGGAACTCAAAAGGAAATACTCCTAAACGAGTAGCTATAATCGATTCTACTACTGTTCCGTCACAACTGGAAAGGAAAACCTAGCGGTGACGTCAAAAAGCGACGGAATCTAAGCTTAGCGGACGATTATTAGTTCATGCAAAGCTATCGCTAACTTAGAAACGAATAGGCGGCGGAGAATGCGACGGAGATGGAGGAGGTAAAGAGAGATGGCATAGAGGGGGCGGGCTCACCGGCGGCGGAGTAGCAAGGAGAGTGACGGTTGAAGGAGAGGAATTTTGGGGAAGGAAGGAGTGCCGGCGGCAGTAGGTGTGTTGTTAGGGAAGAAGAAAACGCTATCATGACCTTTTTCCTTTCCGTTTCTTTTTTTATATAAGTGGCACTCAAAGGTAAAACCCTCGTACGGTAGGTCGGTCTTTCCTTCGCCCGCGTTTCTCCTTTTTGGTCTTTGGCGGTTTGGGCTAAAAGGAAAAGGAAAAACCCCCGTCAGGCACAATTTTCGTTTGTTTTATTTTTCGCCGTAGCCAATTGCGAGCCTACATGTCCAGTGTGCGGGATTAGAGCGGACCCATCGAGGATGACGTGTCTAGTGACTAATTTTTGCCCTCATAGCAGCTTATTTTCCAAGCAATATGAAGACGTGGAGAGATGTAGCCGACTTTAGAAAATATTTTCTGTTAAAAGAAAAAACTTTGGGAAGAGATTGTACTAAATGATCAAAAAATATACATTTTAGCGTGAATATCAAATGGTTGAGAAATCATAACGATAAAATTTATTAGCATGTAATGGTGGTTTATACTAAATTTCTTCCATCTCCCCTTACAAAAATCCTATGAGTTTGCGAACCGTGGTGATAGATTGATTGATTAGAGTGGTTGGAGTGATTAAGGGATTGTGTGTAATTGTGGGAGACTATTACTTTAATTATCATGTACCACTTGTGTATAAATAGGTGTGTTGTATTTGTGAATAAATATACCGAGCATCTTTGATTGCACATTTCTTCATGATAGTGGAGCAGAATATCCTGCTCTGAGTTTTTCCATCAAACGGTTTCGCTATCGGCGAAAAACACGATACTCGTAGTCGCCTGCTGGACTATTATATATTTAAAAAAAAAAGAAAACATCAATAACTCCCAATCAATAAAAAAAAACAAAAACTTCAAAAAATTATAAGAAAAACCAAAACAATTCTCTTTAGGAGAGAGCTCAAGTGAAGAGAAAGGAAGGATCAAAGCAGTGTGTAACGGCCCCGGTAATTTTTATGTTTTTACCGTCACCGTAAAATTTGTTTTTACAGTTAATTATTATTAAAATTAATCTTGAATAATTAATAAACGGTAATTTACGCTTCGGAATCCGAAACCGAGCCTTGTTCCACGCTCGGGATTTTTCTACGGATTTTCCGGACCAAAGTTGGAATTTTTCGGGTCCAGGAATGTCGAGAAAAATCGGGATTAACCTCGTATTATCGGGCTAGGAATTAATCAAGGGGGGGTACTACGGATATTTTCTGGTCCGGACGGGACACGACTGCATAATGCAGCCGCCTTTTTCCTGTGACCACGTGAAATCCTGCTCCCCTGTTACGCCCGTGAGCTACTCCATTATTATCCAGTCCACATTCACTCTCCTCACCACTATCTGCCCGCAAATCAAAAACCTGTCCTCTGCCATTTCTTTTCCTGCCACACCTGCAAATCACCCTCCACAAACACCATTAACCAGAAACTAAAACAAAAAAAAAGAAGAGAACAGAAAGAAAAAAAAGTAAGAAAGCAAGAAACAAAAAAAAAATAAGAAAAGAAGGGAGTAGGGGCTGCCGGACACCACCTCCCCTCCTACCTTTCTTTTTTTTTTTTTCTTCTTCTGCCGTGAACCACGCCACCACTGCCGACCACCACTGCTACCGCCCGAGCCACACCATCCCTGCTCCTCCTCCTTCCTTCCACGCCGACGTTGTAACGAGTCGTGCCCGCCACCGTCTCCAGCAGAACACGCCGCTGCCATCGAACCAAGCACACGCCGCCGCCCTCCTCCACACTGCCGACGGCGACGAGCACCACCAGCGGCCGAGCAACCTCCCTCGCCCTCCTCTGCCGCCGTCTGCATCGTCTTCGCGCCGCCCGTGACGCTGCAGCCTCGCCTGCTCCTCGCCACCGTCCCGTCGCTGCAGGTGAGCACGACCCGGCTACATGGAGCCCGGGTCGAGATGACCCGCGTAGGGGAAACGGGTAGGGTGAGTTAGAGGTGTGGTTGAGAAGTTGGGTTTGGGCTAGGTGTTTGGGTTGTTGGGTCTTGGACCTGGGCTAGAGAAAGGATGGGTTAGGGTATAGGATTGGGTTATGGTTGGATTTTGGGTGTGGGCCGAAAGGGTTGGGTATATGGGCTGAGTAAGTTTGGGCTTGGGCAGTAGAGTTGGATGCTATGGGTTTGGGTCTGGACTTGGCCCAGCCCGAAAATAAAAAAAAAAGGAGAAAGATAATAAATATAATTCTGGAATAGATAGAAAAAAATTCTGGAAAAAGGAATTAATTGGAGAAAAATAATGGAAGGGGTGTAATTAGGGTAAATAATATTATGGAAATAAAATAGATAAATTGGGAATAAGGATAACTTGTATTCTAGGAAAATATAAATAGTGGAATAATTGAGGAGATGATCATGGGAATAATAATAATAATAATAGTAATAGTAACTAATAATCTTGGAAATACATATCTGTGGAAATAAATTGGAAAAGGGTAATATCAATTAGGTATGGTACCGGAATTATAACCGGAAGTAAGTATAGGTATAAGAATAGTATCACTTTGACGTTTACGAATAAACGGAGAATTGTGACGAAATGGGAAATAACCCGGGGAAGTAACCGAGACAAGTCCGTATTTAATTTTCGTAAATACAATAGTAGCATGACATTGCATACCACTTATATGTGCATATTATTTGCTTGATATAGGAGTTGATAACGAGCTGATACCTGAGGAGCCGGACTTGGAGACAGTTGGACAGTTCCAAACTTGATATCGGCTAAGGTGAGGATGGATAACCTTGGATATGTGCCTGTAATGCTGTGTATGAATTTGTTGTTTGCTTGAACTGTTTATTAGCTGCTATATGATTGCTTGAACTGTTCGTTGGCTGCTGCTTACTTCTCCACCTGACCCGGATCCATACCCCGCTGCATCTGCATTTTAGTCTTTCGCTGCTTGTCTTTCTATTGTGAAATTGCTGTAGCTGCTGTATTATATTTGATGTTGTTTGGATTGGAGTGTTGGCTTGAATAATGGTCCCCGAGATCGGGTGACGGACATTGTATTGAGGTTTGCTTGTATTGTATTTCGCATTGTATAAACTGTCTGCTACTGTAGTTGGAACAGTTCTGGCACGTGTTTACCCTGTACGGTAAATACGGGTCGGGGCGCTTCAGTTTGGTAGCGGAGCGGGCAGTAGGTCATTAGGGACATAACTGTGGTTGCATGATTGTCTGTTTGTGCATAAGATTTGTCACGACATGATATGACATGCATTCATATACATTCTCATATAGGTACGAATGGATCCGGTTGGAGGAAATCAGTAAGCTGGAGGTCATTTAGATGATGATCAGGTATCGGTGGATCAACCGCAGCAAGTTGCGGGAGGTCCAGAACAACTTCCGAATGTTCCTATGGGAGATCCTACGCAGATGTTGAATGTGGTTACTCAGATTCTGCGAAGGCAAGATGCCAGAGATGCTCGTATCGCAGCTATGGAAGCTCGAGAGCAGGAGAACCAGGGACCAGTTGAGGATCCAGTGTACATGAATCTGGAGAAACTTGGGGCCGAGGTCTTCACCGGTGTCACTACACCACAGGATGCTGACCGATGGCTTAGACAGACGAACAGGGTCATGCTGAAGCTGACATACCGGAATGATAGGTGGGCCAGATATGCCGCCGCCATGTTCCGAGGAGATGTTGTTGATTGGTGGGAGTCTACCACCAGGGACATGCCGACACCCATCACTATGCCATGGACCCAGTTCATGGAGATGTTCCGGAGGAAGTTTGTTTCCGAGGCATACCAGGACCAGTTGAGACGGGAGTTTCTGGGACTGCAACAGGGACCGGATCAGTCGGTCAATGACTATGAGGTGAAGTTCAACCGCTTGTTCATTTATGCCAGTGAGTTTGTAGCTACTCCGGAGGCCAGATGCAAACGTTTCTGGGATGGTCTTCGATCTGGTATCCAGACAGTTATGGGGTGCAAGGTCTACGAGACTTACCAGGATATGCTGACAGATGCCCTGAGAGCTGAGATCATCTGGCTGGGCAATGAGAAGGAGCAACAGGAGATCTGCAAGAGACAAGTTGCACAGAGTTCTGGGGGACAGAACAAGAGGTTCCAGACACCAGCGAACCGGTCAGGATATGGACAGAGCAGGTTCATACCAGGGAGTCAGGGACGTGGATGGAACAACAACTACAACAACCGAGGTAGTTCTTGGACTCAGTCTGGAGGGACTTCTTCTTGGAGTGCTCGCCCGAGATTTCCTCTGACTCAGGTGAGGTGCTATGAGTGTAACGAGATTGGACACTACCAATATGCTTGTCCCAA
>JAKUCV010005081.1:0-10307 GCA_028386065.3 Turnera subulata | reverse complement strand
TACCATCAGGTCAGGATTGCAGAGAAGGACATACCGAAGACGGCCTTCCGTACTCGGTATGGGCATTTTGAGTTCACAGTGGTTCCTTTCGGTTTGACCAATGCACCTGCAGTTTTCATGTGCTTGATGCACTTGGTCTTGAATGAGTTCTTGGATAAGTTCGTGGTAGTCTTCATCGACGACATCTTGATCTATTCCAAGAGTAGGGAAGAACATGAGGAGCACCTGAGGGTAGTACTACAGAGGTTGCGAGAGAAGGAGCTGTATGCTAAGTTTAGCAAGTGTGAGTTCTGGCTTGAGGAAGTTGCGTTTCTTGGACATGTTGTATCCGGGGATGGGATTAAGGTTGACCCTACTAAAGTGAAGGCTGTTTTGGAGTGGGAGCCGCCCAAGACGGTACCCGAAGTCAGAAGTTTTCTTGGCCTTGCAGGATATTACCGGAGATTCATTGAGGGTTTTTCCTTGATAGCCAGTCCCATGACCAAGTTATTGAGGAAAGATCAAGCCTTTGTATGGAGTGATGCCTGCCAGCAGAGTTTTGATGAACTAAAAAAGAAGTTGACAACAGCACCAGTCTTGACAGTACCTAAGCCAGGTGTGGAGTACGTGCTGTTTTGTGATGCTTCAGGCCTTGGTTTGGGAGCAGTTCTGATGCAAGAGGGCCGAGTGATTGCCTATGCTTCGAGACAGTTGAGGCCACATGAGAAGGACTACCCGACACATGATCTGGAGATGGCCGCAGTGATCCTTGCTTTGAAGATTTGGCGACATTATCTGTTTGGAGAGAGATGCCGAATCTTCACGGATCATAAGAGTCTCAAGTACATCATGACTCAGAAGGAACTTAACCTGCGACAAAGAAGTTGGGTTGAGTTGCTGAATGATTATGACTGTACTATCGAGTATCACCCGGGAAAAGCTAATGTTGTAGCAGATGCTTTGAGCCGGAGACAACCAGAAGATGCTTCCACGACTTACTCGATGTCCTCACTCATCGAGTTAAGGAAGATGGGAGTTGATTTGTCAGTGGATGAGACGGGAGCTTTGCTGACTCATATTGAAGTCAAGTCTAACCTGAAAGGTTGGATTGTGGAATTACAGGATGGAGATCTTGACTTGATCAAGCTGAAGGAAGCAGTCCGCAGTGGGAAGGAAGATAAGTTCCGCATAGCTGAGGATAGTGCATTGATGCTGGGGAAATGTTTATGTGTACCAGTGTCGGTGACCTACGCAGTCAGATTCTGGAAGAGGGACATATGACGCCGTATGCTATGCACCCTGGAAGCACCAAGATGTACCAGAATTTGAGGAGTCATTTTTGGTGGCCACGTATGAAGAAGGATATAGCCGAGTATGTGGCTAAGTGTATCACTTGTCAGCAAGTGAAAGCCGAGCATCAGGCTCCAGCAGAGAAGATGAGATCTTTGCCAGTGCCAGAGTGGAAGTGGGAGATGATTACCATGGATTTTGTGGTTGGATTACCGTTGACCCGGAGACAGCATGATGCCATCTGGGTTATCGTTGATCGACTTACAAAATCAGCTCATTTTCTTCCCATTCGTCAGACAGATACTTTGGATAAACTGGCGAAACTATATGTTGCAAAGATTGTGAGGCTACATGGGATTCCTAAGTCCATAGTCTCAGACAGAGACCCGAGATTCACATCACGGTTCTGGAAGAGTCTGCAAGTAGCTTTGGGGACGAAGCTGAGTTTCAGTACTGCTTTTCATCCTCAGACCGACGGACAGTCAGAGAGGACTATCCAGACGCTGGAGGACATGTTGAGGGCTTGTGCTCTTAATTTCAGTGGGAGTTGGGATCAGTACTTGTCCCTAGCGGAGTTTGCCTACAACAACAGTTTTCATTCCAGCATTGGCATGCCACCGTTTGAGGCTCTTTACGGAAGGAAATGCCGAAGTCCAGTATGTTGGGATGAAGAAGGTCTTCGCTTGATTGTGGGACCAGATTTGGTTCAGCAGACTGTTGACAAGATCCAGGTGGTTAAGCAGAGTATGAGAGCAGCACAGGACCGACAGAAGAGCTATGCTGACAAGCATCGCCGGGAGATGGAGTTCCAAGTGGGAGAAAGAGTTTTCCTCCGAGTTGCACCGTGGAAAGGTGTTATCAGGTTCGGGAAAAGAGGGAAGCTGAGTCCCAGGTACATTGGACCCTATGAGATTGTGGAAAGGGTCGGACCCTTGGCATACAGACTATCCTTACCAGAGGAGTTGTCCCGGATTCATGATGTGTTTCATGTTTCCATGCTGAGGAGGTATAGATCCGATCCGAGTCATGTGGTTACCACCGCAGATGTTGAGGTCGCAGAAGATCTTACATATACGGAGATGCCGGAGCAAATACTTGCCAGAGAGGCCAGACAGTTGAGGAGCCGAGTCATTCCCATGGTAAAGGTCAAGTGGAGCAAGCACTCTGCGAACGAGTCTACATGGGAAGTTGAGGAGCACATGCGTTCCCAGTACCCGCATCTCTTCACCGGTCCGGAGTGAATTTCGGGGACGAAATTCTTTTAAGGTGGGTAGACTGTAACAGCCCCGGTAATTTTTATGTTTTTACCGTCACCGTAAAATTTGTTTTTATAGTTAATTATTATTAAAATTAATCTTTAATAATTAATAAACGGTAATTTACGCTTCGGAATCCGAAACCGAGCCTTTTTCCACGCTCGGGATTTTTCTACGGATTTTCCGGACCAAAGTTGGAATTTTTCGGGTCCAGGAATGTCGAGAAAAATCGGGATTAACCTCGTATTATCGGGCTAGGAATTAATCAAGGGGGGGTACTACGGATATTTTCTGGTCCGGACGGGACACGACTGCATAATGCAGCCGCCTTTTTCCTGTGACCACGTGAAATCCTGCTCCCCTGTTACGCCCGTGAGCTACTCCATTATTTTCCAATCCACATTCACTCTCCTCACCACTATCTGCCCGCAAATCAAAAACCTGTCCTCTGCCATTTCTTTTCCTGCCACACCTGCAAATCACCCTCCACAAACACCATTAACCAGAAACTAAAACAAAAAAAAAGAAGAGAAGAGAAAGAAAAAAAAAGTAAGAAAGCAAGAAACAAAAAAAAAAAAAGAAAAGAAGGGAGTAGGGGCTGCCGGACACCACCTCCCCTCCTACCTTTCTTTTTTTTTTTTTTCTTCTTCTGCCGTGAACCACGCCACCACTGCCGACCACCACTGCTACCGCCCGAGCCACACCATCCCTGCTCCTCCTCCTTCCTTCCACGCCGACGTTGTAACGAGTCGCGCCCGCCACCGTCTCCAGCAGAACACGCCGCTGCCATCGAACCAAGCACACGCCGCCGCCCTCCTCCACACTGCCGACGGTGACGAGCACCACCAGCGGCCGAGCAACCTCCCTCGCCCTCCTCTGCCGCCGTCTGCATCGTCTTCGCGCTGTCCGTGACGCTGCAGCCTCGCCTGCTCCTCGCCGCCGTCCCGTCGCTGCAGGTGAGCACGACCCGACTACATGGAGCCCGGGTCGAGATGACCCGCGTAGGGGAAACGGGTAGGGTGAGTTAGAGGTGTGGGTTGAGAAGTTGGGTTTGGGCTAGGTGTTTGGGTTGTTGGGTCTTGGACCTGGGCTAGAGAAAGGATGGGTTAGGGTATAGGATTGGGTTATGGTTGGATTTTGGGTGTGGGATGAAAGGGTTGGGTATATGGGCTGAGTAAGTTTGGGCTTGGGCAGTAGAGTTGGATGCTATGGGTTTGGGTCTGGACTTGGCCCAGCCCGAAAATTAAAAAAAAAAAGAGAAAGATATTAAATATAGTTCTGGAATAGATAGAAAAAAATTCTGGAAAAAGGAATTAATTGGAGAAAAATAATGGAAGGGGTGTAATTAGGGTAAATAATATTATGGAAATAAAATAGATAAATTGGGAATAAGGATAACTTGTATTCTAGGAAAACATAAATAGTGGAATAATTGAGGAGATGATCATGGGAATAATAATAATAATAGTAATAGTAACTAATAATCTTGGAAATACATATTTGTGGAAATAAATTGGAAAAGGGTAATATCAATTAGGTATGGTACCGGAATTATAACCGGAAGTAAGTATAGGTATAAGAATAGTATCACTTTGACGTTTACGAATAAACGGAGAATTGTGACGAAATGGGAAATAACCCGGGGAAGTAACCGAGACAAGTCCGTATTTAATTTTCGTAAATACAATAGTAGCATGACATTGCATACCACTTATATGTGCATATTATTTGCTTGATATAGGAGTTGATAACGAGCTGATACCTGAGGAGCCGGACTTGGAGACAGTTGGACAGTTCCAAACTTGATATCGGCTAAGGTGAGGATGGATAACCTTGGATATGTGCCTGTAATGTTGTGTATGAATTTGTTGTTTGCTTGAACTGTTTATTAGCTACTATATGATTGCTATGGAAACTGTTGATGTTACTGTTGCTATTTGTTGATGTGGACTTGCCATGATGTTGCTGAAATATGCTGTTGGTTTGTGATATTGTGAGAAATCATTGAACTGTTGATTGTGAGAATTTGGAAATAAGAAATTGTTGGCTGGTTGAGTTTGAGAAGTGAATTGTGATGATTAAAAGTTGAGGTATGATGATAAGTAATGGGATTGGAAATTAATTTTGAGATGATGATATAATTGTCACTTAGAAAGTAGAGGTACGACCCGATGGTTTGAAAATTAATTCTGAGATGCTATTGTTGGTTACTTGTTTTGGTTGACATGATGATGACGGTGGCTCGGATATGCCGAATATCCGCTGTGGCTCGGATATGCCGAATATCCGCGGTGGCTCGGATATGCCGAATATCCGCGGTGGCTCGGATATGCCGAATATCCGGTTGTTCTGATATGTGGGTTGGTTCTTGACTTAGCATCCGGAATTAATTAATAACCAGGTACGACCCTAGCTTGCCCAGTGACGGGCCCGGAAGATAAAATTGGTAATAAAATAAAATTTAAGCATTCTTTTGGTCTTGGTTAGTTGCTTGTGGTAGCTTTCTTGTGTTGTGATTGGTTGTGTTTACTGTTGAGATTGTTGTGCCTATTTCGAAAGTATTACAGTTGAATATATCTCTGTTTATCCTTCGTCGGTGAGCACTTCGGACTCACCCCTCGCCTGCGGGGTTTCATCCCGTAGGTTTGGTTGATCGTAGTTCAGGTACGATGTTCGTTGGCTGCTGCTTACTTCTCCACCTGACCCGGATCCATACCCCGCTGCATCTGCATTTTAGTCTTCCGCTGCTTGTCTTTCTATTGTGAAATTGTTGTAGCTGCTGTATTATATTTGATGTTGTTTGGATTGGAGTGTTGGCTTGAATAATGGTCCCCGAGATCGGGTGACGGACATTGTATTGAGGTTTGCTTGTATTGTATTTCGCATTGTATAAACTGTCTGCTACTGTAGTTGGAACAGTCCTGGCACGTGTTTACCCTGTACGGTAAATACGGGTCGGGGCGCTTCACAGTGTCAAACCTGGTACCACTAATGCCAAACCTGGTATGGTGTTAATTAAACTATATTCGGGGAGCATGATTTGTTGGGTTAAGGTAATTAACATGTGCATTAGTGATTAATTAATTAGCCAATTAGTACTAATTAGTGATTTAACTTAATTACCTAACCATATGCCTAATTGATTTTGATTAATGATAAACTAGATTTATAAACATTTTAATCCACCACCCAAACCTTTGAATTAAATAATGAAATCTGATTTTATATGGTTTGAGGTTAGTGGGATTGGTATGTGTGCTATGGGTATTTTTTATTAAACTTGAGTCTCTTTCATGCCCATGGACCACATTGCTTTTCTTACAATTTTGAGGCATTTGTTGGAGATGCTCCAATATCCTATGAACCGAAAATCAAGCATGAATCAACCTAGAAAATGTTTGTTTATTGATCTGGGCAAGACTTTCAAAGATTCATCTCTATTTAGCCCAAACCTAGGACCATCAAACTTAGGTATCTGTCCAACTTGTGCTGATTTTTTAGAACTTTGAGGCAACTTGTTGGAGGCGTTCCCATACTCTATAAGTCTGGTAGCTAGCTTAGTTTAACTCAGAAAATATTGGACTAAGGATCTGGGCAGGTCTCACAACAGATAGATTCGAATCTGACAATCCTAGGATCATCAAACCTAGAAGTCTGCTAAGCATGTGCTGACTTTTTTGTGTTTTGGAGCCACATGTTGGAGGCGCTCCTATGTGCAATAAACCTACAAGCTTGCTTCTTTCCACTCTATAGATATTCGTTTAAAGGACTAGAAAGCTCTCTCAACGGATCATTTCGATTCAGTCCAACCTAGGAGAATCGAACCTAGGTGTCGGCTCAGCATGTGCAGACCACTTTCTTGGATTTGAAGAGATGACAGTTTTGGCGCCAACGATGCCAAATCTCGAGGTAGCAGAAAGTGACAACTAGCCATTGGATGATGAGGCACTCACTTCCGCCAGCCTCTATAAATTGAAGGAAGACTGAAAAACTCAAGTTAGAGCTGCTATTACGAAGTCTTGACATCATACTACTTGAGTTACACTTGCAGTTCTCCAAAGAGCCTCAATTGAGTGATATCTTAAAGGCTAAAGAGTTGAGCTTAATTGTACATCTTCTTGACTTTGTCATTGAAGATTCCTTGTTGTGAGATCAAACACACCTTAGTAGGAACTTGGGATTAGTTTGCTAAGGTGGGATTCAACAAACCGGGGAGGTTTGTGGTGAGTGATAGGTTTGAGCTTAGCGTAGGTAAAAGCTTGTGGTTGAACCCGTAAATGCCACGGTATAGTGAAGGTTAGAAATCTCAAGATGGACTCCTTGAGTAGTGGATGTAGTCCTGAGTGGCGAACCACTATAAGTCGCTGTGCAAATCTCTCTAACCCTTCTCTCTTAAGTATGCTTTAGTGTGCCTATTAGTGTTCATAATCTCCAGTTTCCAGTTTAGGAAGGATTTGGCATCAGTCGTGCCAAATCGGTGCTTAATCGAAAAAGGGGCTAATTCACCCCCTCTAAGCCAAATTGGGCCTACATGATTGTCATACCTAAGCCCTTAGTCATGAAAGAAATAGTTACATCACATGGAGAGAAAATCTTTTAAATGCTCTCCATTCCAAGAACAAACCCGAGTTCGTGGATGAGAAGATTGTTAACTCGAAAGTTTCATCGTCGAATTTCCAGCTTTGGATGCAGTCAGTGCGATTGTTCTTTCATGGCTAAACAATGCATTTTCTAAGATTGTCTACCTGAAAGTTTCATTCCAGTATTCCCACCCATGGACGCATTGCAATGCGATTGTTCTTTCATGGCTAGCTAATCCCTTTTCTAAAGAAAATACAAGGTCTTTGGCAAACCATGGTAAGAAATTTCATGTCAAGGCTATTGATATTCCTTCAAATTGGCGAAGATTTAGAAGAAGTATAGACAAACAATATGGTGACCAGTCCCATGAAGTTGGGCATTTCCACATTCACGCTCCAACTTGAAGAGGAGTAATGGAGAATATTTTACTAATTGAATGGGGTGACTAAGGTGATTGATTGATTAGAGTGATTGAAGTCATTAAGTGATTAAGGGGATTGTGTGCAATTATGGGAGATTATTATTTTAACTAACATGTACTATTTATGTATAGATACGGATGTTGTATTTGTGAACAAATATACCGAAAATATCTTTGATTTGGAATGTGAGCCGATGTAGAAAATACCCATATGATATCAGTAACTACTAATATATATAAAAAAAAATGATAAAAAAATCTAAGAGATTGAATTCATTTCATATAAAATCTATCTATCTATACATATATATTAAAATCAGAAACTGGCTTCTGGTGAAATTTGATGATGGCATCTGTCATCTTTTACGAAAAAAAGAAATTATTGTGCCACATGATAATTTGTATGCGTTCTATTATCTCAATAAACTTGATATAATTAAATATAACAATATTTTTTTGATTATTTAGTAAATATTTTATAGAAAATTTTTAACATTCCATAAACTTATGTCTGTTAGGGTTCGGGAATGCATGTTAAGAGTGGCACATTTCTTATGGTGGGTGAGTCTTCTAATAGGAATTTTCTGTATACACGAAGACTGAAATCGACAACTCGTTTAAGCAGAACCAAGCCGCTTACCACTCAGACCAACCCCACATTGGTTCACATTTAGGGATTGCAATCGGGTAGGGTAAGTAGGACTCAGACTCGGACCCTTAATCAAACCGGGTAGGGTAAGAATGGACTAATTATGAACCGGGTAGGATAAAGTTCTATTTTTTTGCCCAACGGGTAATACGGGTCTGGGTAAGGGTATACCTGCTAAGTACAAATCAGGTTCTAATTTTATAAAAAATCTTACAATTATTAAATAAGCATTCATGAAATATATTCCAAGTTCAAGCATAAAAAATTTAAAAATAACAACAAGTCCAAAATTTTAAAGTAGCATGTAACTTTTCTCAACTTAAAATCCAAACAATCTTTTATTTCTTAATCTCCATCCTCTTCTCTACTAAGATCAACATATATTTTCCTAAAAAAAAAGTTAATATTATTAAATAATATAAAAATAAGAATCTTATAATAAGTTAAAAATATAAATTAATATTGAATGCTTATTTTCTTGTTCCATATTATTATCATAAATAATTGTAGGATAGTTATAAATTAATGTTCCTTTTAAGACAAAGAAAAATTATAATAACATAATATTAGTTTAGGGTTGTAGAGCACGAAATTTCAATAGAACTAAGAGGAGGTGAACGAAATTTCAATAAAAAAGGAAGAGGAGGTGAGTGGAAAAGAATTGAAGAAACAAAAGAAAGAAACTCAAGTCGATTTTTATAATACGGTTATAGATTTTAGAATATTATAACGGATAGGGTCTAACGGGTAGGGTAAAACCTAGACCCTTACCCAGACCCAGACCCTACCTAGACCCGGTCAACTCGGGTCCGAGTAATACCCTACCCTTTTTTTACCCGGTCAAAGTCGGGTAATACCCTACCCATAAAACTGGGTTTCGAGTGGGTATCGGATAGACCCGGAAAAATTGTCATCCCTATTCACATTCTTTCTGTTTTCATTGTTTTTATTTTCTTTCTTCCTTCAGTTATTTATTTCCCAAACTTAGTATTAATGAGTATTATAAGCGATGTACGTTATCGTTGACCATGGGCACCTCCTCAATACTCATGCTTGTCCTCACAAAGCCAAAGAGTATGGGTGGTATGGGCTTCAGAGATTTGAGTTTATTTAGTATGGCCCTCTTAGCTAAACAATCATGGAGACTAATGAAAACACCACAGCAGCTGTAACAGCCCGGGTAAAAATTTATATTTTTACCGGATTGTAAAATGCTTGGTACAGTAATTTACCATGTAAAAATAACCTTGGAAAGTATTTTATGGTAAACCGAGCATCAGATTCCAATTCCGAGTCTCGAACCATACTCCGTATATTTTACGGAATTTTCAGGAATGGGTAAACCGTGAAAAGACGATTATACCCCTAAGTTAGTGTTACTACCAAGAGGAACTGGAAATAGCATATAAGTCTTTTACTAAAAGAACATTTAATGAAAATAATAATAATAATAATAATAATAATAATAATAATAATAATAATAATAATAATAATAATAATAATAACAATAATAATAATAATAATAATAAAAATAATAATAATAAAAATAAATAATAATATCGCCTGAACTTTCCAACCCAACCCCTCATGCATCACCATCATTTCACCCAGTATGGAATGTGGCCAACATAACCACCTTTACTTTCTGCAGCTTAAACAACTGAATTATTCCTTACCCCACTAACCATGTTTTGCTGTTTTCTTTAAACCTACATATAACCACCACTAGCGTCAAGTCTTTTTCTTGCTTCATTCCCTGCAATTTCACTTAGCCATCCACTCATATATACAGTTTCAGTTTCAGTTAAAAAAAAAAAAAAAAGAAGAAACAACAACCCCTAACCTCCTGTTCACCGCCATCTTCTTCTTTTCTCCGCCTCTCCACCACCCCTAGCACTCACCGCCGACCACCACGCCACAAGCGGCACCGGTGCGCAGCACCACCATCTTCTTCTTTTCTTCCTCCATAGCTCCACCGCCGTCCTAAAAGTTGCACCACCGAACCACCGACGAACCACCACATCACAAGCAGCAACCGCGCGCAGCGTCCTCACCACCGCCTCTCCTCGCGCACGCTGCCGCACCAACCGCAACCCCTCCTTTTCCATTCTTTTTCCGTCGCGCCTGCAGC
>JAKUCV010005080.1:0-10571 GCA_028386065.3 Turnera subulata | reverse complement strand
ATGTCCATGGTACTTGGGTGTCGGGATTTACCCACCATATTGGTGTTGGATCTGCTCTTCTGGCTGAGCTCTGGGGTTTGTTGGATGGCTTATCTATTGCTTGGTCTCTAGGCTGTCGGAAGCTTGAAGTGGAGTCCGACTCCAAGGTCGTGGTGGATATGGTGTTGGATAGGACTGCGCACTCTACGACCTATGCTACCTTCATCACTGCCATTCGACAATGGCTTTACCGGGACTGGGAGGTGGTTCTTCGTCATGTATATCGTGAGGCAAACATGGTGGCGGATTACCTGGCAGGCTTAGGATCCTCTTATGCTGTTGGTCTTCATTATTTAGATGTTTCTCCTGTTGAATGTTTGTCGCTCCTGAATGCTGATATTGGTGCAGTGGCTCGCCCACGATCTGTTCCTGTTTTATGATTTTTTAATAATAGGCCTTGAGCCAACCCTTTCTACCAAAAAAAAAAAAATTCATTTTTAGAAGCAACTAGAGTAAATACTCTAGTGAATACAAATAGCAGAGTTGCTATAGAATTGGATGAAGCACATAAGGTACTTCAAAGTAGCTTCCAAAGCTCTAAGTGGGAAATCTAATTCCCCAGTAACTATCACAGAGAGAGACTTAGATTTTAAAGAGAGGTTACAACTTTTAATAGGTTGGATACTATAGAATCTTAATCTTAACTCTGAATTAATATCAGCAACCAGCCCTGTAGTTGAATGAAAACAATTTGTGAAATGCCTTCTGTTACTCTCCCTCCAAATATGGTATATACATGCGTTCCAAGCTAGTCTCAAGATCATAGATCGAAGACATTTTTTTTGCAGATTTGAAACTGCCCAGGGAAATTCAATAGTCCAATCACCAATATTTCTAGTAATATGGCAGGAAGAGAGTAAGCTAGACCAAACTTCAAAGGAGAAAGAGTACTGAAAATACAAGTGATCACGAGTTTCTGCTGCTTGTGAGCATAAAAGGCAGGACGAATCAGCGGTAACACCCCAGGCTTGCAATCTGTTACGAGTGCTTAGACAATTGAGAATAGCAAGTCAGCCAATAAAATAGTGCATAGGTTAGGTATATAAAGTGAAAAGACCATAGAAGCTTGAACCAAGGCACTCTAACATTTTTACATCGGATAGACTCCCAGGCACTGATGACTGAAAAATCTCCTGAAGCAATTAGTGTCTATTATAATTGATCAGGGGAAGAAGATGGCGAAATAGCTGAGGTTGCTTCAGCTTCAAGATGAGCCATTAACGGAAGGCGAGAGGAAGGCTATGACCAAGTTCCTTTTTGAATTAAAATGCTCACAAGTGCATGTAATGGAATTTTAGAGCCTGAAAGTATTGGGGCAGAGATAAGGGACTGCAAATTGCCATTAGGGTGCCAATTGTCCCACCAGACATAAGTGTTTTCACCATTACCAACTGCATGAAAACCTATAGAAGAGAAGTAATGCCTTAGATTGAGTATTTTCTGAAGACTCCATGAACAGTCATGTGGAGTATGCAGGCTCCATAAACTTCGAGGAAAGCTTTGATTTCATTGTTGTTTCCCTCCTCCCAAAATGTTGCTTTGAATGTATTTATTTTTGTTCAAAAAGGAAAAGCTCTTACCATGTAGGATTGGTAAGTAATTAGGTTTTGCATAAGCATGTTTTGAGTTTGAGTCCTTATATAAGTTAAAAGTTGACTCTCCTACTATAACTAATATGCGATCCGAATTATGTTTGAATTAATCAAGGTAAAACTTAAATACCAAATGGACAACTAAAAAAATGCTAAATTTAGAATATGCTAACTCTATTAAATCTACATACTATGATCACACTTGGTGCATATGGACATGCTATTAAACCTTAATGTAAAAATCTATTAAACATAACTTTCTGTAATAGTGCATAGATGAAGCCAACCCACATTAAAGGTAATGTAAATTTTCATCGCGAATACTATGAGGAATTTGTACGATCTAAAACCAGAGAGGGAAGTCGATAACTTTGAATTGATAATCTAGAACCATGAGGCATATTGAATTTAAGTCTTGCTTAAGGTTGCTTGAGGATATAAGTACAGTTCCCAAGTCACAGCGTTTGCAACGGTCTCTTTTATCATATGTAAGTATTTTTACAAACAAAAATATTGCTTACAGTTCTTATTTATCAATAACACAAGCTATCTTCTTGACAATTTATGCTGAATCTGGAATATATTTGCACTGCTGGGAACTGATTAGTGCCCTTGAGTAGGCAAAGGGTCAATTAGAAAGGAAGAAAGGACATATATAAACTTTATCATAAATTATAAGGACTAAGCACGATTATTGAAAATTTAAAGGAGCCAAATGAGAGCTAACAATTCTAAACCTGCATGCTGTAACCACACACTAGAGTGCACGGAAATGCATCCTTGGTGTCAAAAACATTAAACCCACTTAGTAAAACACATTAATGTAAATCTTTTTATTTTCAAAATAATTCGCAGGACCCATTATAACCCGTGATTTAGTCACGTTTTTTACACAAAAATAATTAGATTTCATTTTCAGAACTATTTCTAATCCTACTTAATTACAAGCGAAAAGTATACATCTTGTTGTACGTGATACACTGCTTGTTAAAGGAGTGAGACTTCCCCCNAATATATTTGCACTGCTGGGAACTGATTAGTGCCCTTGAGTAGGCAAAGGGTCAATTAGAAAGGAAGAAAGGACATATATAAACTTTATCATAAATTATAAGGACTAAGCACGATTATTGAAAATTTAAAGGAGCCAAATGAGAGCTAACAATTCTAAACCTGCATGCTGTAACCACACACTAGAGTGCACGGAAATGCATCCTTGGTGTCAAAAACATTAAACCCACTTAGTAAAACACATTAATGTAAATCTTTTTATTTTCAAAATAATTCGCAGGACCCATTATAACCCGTGATTTAGTCACGTTTTTTACACAAAAATAATTAGATTTCATTTTCAGAACTATTTCTAATCCTACTTAATTACAAGCGAAAAGTATACATCTTGTTGTACGTGATACACTGCTTGTTAAAGGAGTGAGACTTCCCCCGATGGATTGATGATTCTCTGAAATCTGGGTAGAAACCACTACTTTTCACAATTTCACCAGTATAGCTGATCATCTACCAACGTTACGTGACATGGCAATTTTGTTTGTTTGTTCAAGGTTATCCATCATCCAACACCACAACCAACCAATCATTCTTCCTGCTACCTAATGTCCGGAACAAGAGTGACAAGATAACATGAGTAAGCTCTTACTTACATGGCTTTGCCTCCTGCATGTTGATTCTGCCATCTAAAGGAAAAAAAAGGGACTGTGCTTTCGTTTTTTCAGTTGATAATTGCAAATTTCACAAATGGTTGTTCTCTTTTTTGCTCATCTTTTGCTTTCTCTTTTCCTCCTTTAATTGCACCAAAGCTTTTGGCATTGCCATACCTTCTCACCTTTCCCAATTTCATCTTTATATAAATTTTGTATAGCTCTGATTAAATTGCTCTGAATGCCAACCTACATGATTCGTCTTCATGCAATAAAAGACATTCATGGCTAATGAGCACTAATGATGAACCTAACCCCACAAAAAAAAAAATAGAGTGATCTTGATTTGTTTTCTTCTTTTGTCCTCCTCAATAATGGAACTGATGAAACCTACAATTTTAATTCCATCACCATCACAAACTTAGGAAAAACGCCGAGTTAGTTTTGTTAATAAGAAGTAGTGTGTAAACCTGTCATTGTTCTCTTCTTTTTGACGACAAAAAAAGGATCACTCCAAAGCCTTGGTTCCTTTAGAATAATTAACACCCTGAATTATGGTAATTATCTTCAGAATTATGATCATACACCTTTTCTCTCCCACCTACAAACTAATGAGACTTAACTTTGTATTGAAATTGATTGCAGGCTAAATGATAACCAATTAGTTAATCTATTTTGGTGGGCTTCTTTGAATTGACTAGTGTTTCAATAAAAATCAGGAGGGCGTGGTTGAAGCAGAAGGGAATGATTTTGTATCATGACAATTGACAAATGACAATATTGCTTTTATTTCTCTCCTACTCTCGGTTCTGGCATTTCTCTAGCCGCCCTGTTGTATAGACTAGTTTTATACATCCTAAATTTAGTTTCCGGGTTTAATTAATTAGTTTTCAGAAAATCAAAATCCTTCAGAGAACCAAACTACTGGAACTATCCTTGGAATGGAATCAGCTGGTATTTGTTCTAGTATTTGAAAAAGTGCAATGATTAAGGAAACGCCCTTTGTTTTCTTTTTGGTCACGGACCAGGACCACCAAAGTCACACCATGAAAGCAATTAGCATTTAGCTTGTGAAATTTCTTATCCTCTTACTTTGCAACTCTGCATTCCTATTTTGAGAAGGCAAATTAGCATCTAGTAGTACTAATATTCTAAACGAAACTCCAACAAAATTGGGCCTTCACAAAGAATATTAAACATCCATTATTGGTCATAACAGATTAAGAAGAGTTCATCTCCATTAAAATAAAGCTGCCACTTAAAACTTTCAAAGATGTCACTAAACAATGAAATAAAATGATTTTGACAAACATCACTAAGGCATATAAAAATCAAGGTCCCCCCTACTACATCCAAGTTTGGCAAGCAGAACTACTAGGAGTGTCCCCTCCTCGTATGATCCTAGCATAGCTAGCCTTTTGCAAGAGCCTAGAGGTTTTATCTCCAATAAGACAAATTTTCTATGGCAACTGCAAACTGCAAAGTGCAAAGTGATCCTTCTTTCCATCCTGATAGCAGTGAAAACCATATATACAAGTTTAAAATTTGGGATTCATCCTTGACATATGCTTGCATCACCACAATAGCCTGCCTAAATGGAGCAAACATAAGTACTGGGACTGGGGAAACAACATAGGATTAACTGCCAGTCAGTCGACAACTAACTACCAACATATCTCACGAATCAGATCCTTGTTCCTGTGCTTGTTTTTATCCTTACTCTTTCACTTTTTGACAGTCCCCGTCTTGCCGGTACCGCCAACACCTTATTGTCTCCTTTTTTGACAAGTCCCAAAGGTAGACAAGAAAATAGGATTCTAGACTTCTAGTACTTAGAAATGAAATTCTTTTACCAGCCTTTCTAGAAGTGCTTAATTACAAGCACGTCACCAAAAAAGGACACCGCTCTCTCTCTCTCTCTCTCATTTTGAACACTACAAATGATGTACAATGAATCAAACAACAAACGCGTTTTAAAATGAGGGATGACTGTCGGTTTTTAAAGAATAAAAAACTAAAGGAAATAAAAGAAGAAGAAGAAAAACGGTAGTGCATCATCTCCTCTCAGATAAATGCCACCCCTTAGTGCTTTCAATGTTCTCTCTTTTATTGTGCTTACAACAAATACCCCTTACATGCCTTTCTTGAACCGTTCTCTAGTCCACGCCTTCACGCCGTCTCTTATAACCTTGACCAAATTTTTTTTCTCCTAAAAGCCATGGTTGTTTAATCCCTCGTGAAATTTTAACAGAGAAAAACAGAGGAAAGGAGGCATGATTGGACTGGCAAATCTTCTATTGGCAATCGGGTCGATTATAGTTTCTGCATGTCTCTTGGTTGTGTTAATTTGGCGATGCTATTGTTTCAAGGAACCCACCAGAAATAACACAACAGAGGTTGTTAATATTGCAAACCAGGGATCAAGAACTAGGAGTATTGATCAGACCTTACAAGAAGGGATCGCTAAGCTTCATCAGGGAAGTCTGCATCATCAACTTGACCAACTAGACAGCAAAAGAAGGGGAAATTACTATGTCTTCCGGCGAGGGGTATCGGCCAGGCCTTTGTTCAACTGGGCTGATCATCCCTCGCTTATTACAGATGCGGTGGAGAATGGTTGGTCTAGATTTGGCTTCACAGGCTACATGTCATCTCCATCCACGAGATCATCTATCTTAGGCTTGTGTACAGCGGGTGATTTTGCAAGAGATGCAGACACTGAAATAACCTGGGAAGTTTGTCAAGGTTCAGCTGATTTCATGCAGAAGATAAGGCTGAATTCTGGGTTAAGGAAGGCTCATCTAAGTAACTCTTCCATGTCTGCTGCTTCTGTGATTAGAACTGCCCTGCCTTTGCCGGGTCCTCCATTGGGGAATTCATCTTTTCCTCAAGAGGCCTATTTTGAGATCACGGTTTTGTATTGTCGCGGGGAAGATCACGATCAGTCTGTTGCCTCCAAGGGTAGTAGGGAAGGGGAGAAGATCAAACTTATTCAGGAGAACGCATACGTGAAAGCAGCAACTTCAGAATCATTAGTACATGTTAGTAGCAGCCATAGAATTAGCAAGATTGAAGAATTGAAGCTGGCCGTCAAAGATGATGACAGAGGTGAAGCTGTTATGCTGTCTTTGGGGCTTACTACTGGAGGTTCCCTTCCCTTGAGACTACCTGGAAGCTATCCGGGTTCGATCGGGTTCAATTCAAATGGTTCCGTGTATCTCGATGGTAAATTTTCTGCTCTTTTACTTGATATTGTCGCTGCTACTTTCCAAAAAGGACTTAAACGTATGGTACACTATAGCCTTTTCTTTAGAATGTAGAACCAGGGTTATCAGGTTGAGAATCAATTTTTTGTTGCGTAGCCGTTGGTTACACATTGCTTCTGTCTAGTAGCAGTAGAAAGGTGACTACCCACTAACGAATCTGATGTCTCTGAACACCTACAATACCAGCCAAAGATTGGTTGAAGATATGGTCCACTATGTGTCACAAACATTAAATTATGAGAGGATATCTCTTTGTCTCTTTTAGTTCAGGCCCTTAATTGTGGCATGCTTCACTGTATCTGAAGTAGGTACGAAGAAGTTGACCAAATGAATTATGCGGATTCAAATTAATCAGTATTTTTCTTTTTCTTAGTGTATGGGCATGATGATGTTAATTTGGCATTTACCATAGAAGTTCACCATTTCTTTTGCATAAAGTCATTTGCTCTGCCTCTCTGTCTTTCAGGTACTAAACTTGTCTTCGAATCTGAGAAAGCAGACTTGGCAAGAACAGATAGAGTGATTGGTTGTGGATTTGATCCTAAGCAAAAGAAAGTATATTTCACTGTCGACTCAGTATTGGTCCACGAAATCCACTGCAAGTCGGATGCATTTGGGACACCCCTTTATCCAACGATTGCAGCAAACAATGATGTTATGGTTCTTGTCAATTTTGGACAAAGTTCCTTCAGTTATGCACCGGCTAATGTTCAACGAACTCCAAATCCTTGCTTCATTGGGCCCCTTGTAAGCTCCCCTGCTTTGGGTTATGAAGATAGTAAAGAGCTCTTTTCAATGGGAAGAATAGATTCTCAATGGCTTAATAGGAGTGCAACAAAAGGCAACCACATCTATGGTGCAAATAACAGAGCAGTTGACTTTGATGAGGAATCTGAGGCTGATTTATTTGAGATTGTTTTGGATGGTAATACTGGAAGGTCTCCAATAGTAATGCCACAGTAGCAAGACCGGAGCTTTCACCAATTTTTTTCTGCTATTGGTGCTTACCCTTTTCTTTCAGGAGTGGCATGGTTTTGCTGCACATTGGGTTGCTTAAAGAGTGGTTACGAAACTTTACAAGATCTTCGATGCTAATTTTTACCAGTTGGCATC
The DNA here is from genome assembly GCA_028386065.3 of Turnera subulata. NCBI lineage: Eukaryota > Viridiplantae > Streptophyta > Magnoliopsida > Malpighiales > Passifloraceae > Turnera > Turnera subulata. Next base: position 2,906 of record JAKUCV010005080.1, on the reverse strand, counting down.
ACAGAGACAAAATCTTTGGAGTACATACATAGAAACAGGTCTTCTGGTGATTACTGATACAGTGCATTCTTTTTGGGGTATTACCAAAAGCACATTCATGTTCTTGTACAGCTAATGCTAATGTTCCTTCAAGTTGTGATCTTTGCCTGTGGATCTGTACATCTTTGTTTTGTCAAATTGCAGCAAATTTGAAAAATTAGATTCTTTTTTTCTTTTTAAAATAAGAATCCTGTCATTCAGAAAACCATAGCAACCACCGGAGGTATCAGAAGTGACTCTTGAAAAGCTGTGAATGGATAAACTTCCAAAGGTAAAGAGAATTAAACCTTTTTTTTTTTTCCTCTTTCCCTTTTCCCTTCCCTTAATCTTTGTTTTAAATATTGAACCCTCATTTTTTCTTTTTCTTTAATCATTTTCTTTGTTTTATTTTCAAGCATAATCAATTACTCAGGCCCTAGATGATATTACTTGATATCGGAGAAAACATAACAATATAAAATACCAGTAAAGGAAGAAGACGTTAATGCATTCTCTCTTGTGCTGGAACAGTCAGTAATGAAGATGAGATATTTGATGGCTCCATTTTATTGGGTCACACAGTTTGACCACATACTTACAATTAATAGAAGCCGAACTATTCTAATTTCTGCCACTAACTGTTCTGCGTGGCAGAAACAGTCATAATCTCATAATAATAATATATACCCAATATCCCACGCTGAGGGTTAGTAACAGTCACGTCATTGTTAAGAGGTGGGCTTCGCTCGAATTATCGAATTGTTTCATGAATTAATTGTTATGAAGAAGAAATAGAGAGAGAGAGGACAAAAAGTCCATATTATGACGATATTGATATATGCTAACTGTCTCTTCCTGATGATGTGAGATTTTCACCACCTCATTTCTGACATTGACTGTTACTTCTAGATGATGTGAAATTTTCACCACTCCATTTTTTATTTCTTTTTCATTTTGTTTGTAAGAGTTTATTTGGAGAATAAAGAAAATGAGAAAGTAATAGAAAGGAAGGGGATGAGTAAGGAGATGATTTTTCTTTGGAAAATGATTAGGAAAGAACAATGAAGGAATATTTGTTATAGGCGAATAAAAATATCTCTATCCTATATGGAGATACAACAAGCGAAAGTATGGTAGAGACAAATGATGCAGGCCTTTTCCCATTATATTTAAATTTGCAAAATTAATCTTCGAAAAAAAATTATGGTCAAATATATTATTTCATTAATTTAATTTTTCTTTCTTCTCCTTTTCTTTCAGTTTCCAAACAAAAAGTATATATTTTTTTCGTAGCAGAAGAAAAAGTATTTCCTTTCCCATTTCTATTAATTAAAGAAATTTTAATATCACAATTATCGGTAAATTATGATGAAGAAAACAAGCGCATTCGCTAACTAGTCTTGTCAAACACAACCTTCAAGTTAATTTCCTGGATGGACCTGGTAAATTGGAAATAGGATATCCCATCTTCAGAGGGTAAATTTGGTACAATACCAAGAAATGGCAATCTCCATTCTCCATATCATAGTCAAAATTTGTGGGAACATGTGTACAATACGCAAAGAACGATCAGTTTGTATTTTTTTGGCAAAATTTCATTTAGCACACTCTAATTTTAATGGTGTATCAATTTGGCCATCTAATAATTTGTTTGAACATTTTAACAATCTAACTTGCCTATCCCTTACAATTGAAAAATTTTGTCTTAAAAAAAAAAAGAAAAGAAAAGAGAAGAAGCATTATGTGATAAGTCCATTAGGAAGAGGTGGGTATGAATATGAATTATTACAACGATATTGTTTTGCTTAAGTATATTATAAATATTTTATTTAAATGATGAAAATAAAGTTAACATAATATTAATAGGAATTTTTCTATCTTGTGCCCTAGGGGCATAGGTTAAGACACTAAAAAAGAAAAATTAATGAACATCATTTTCCTAGTGACTGAATAGGATTTTTAGGGTTTAGGGTTTAGGTAATAAAGAAAAAGGGGAGAGCTTGGTTCGAACCTAAGTTGTTCAGATGGAGAACAAGTATTTTTCCACTGCACTAAGTCACACTTCGTGTAATTTTTATTACTAAAACAGTACTTAAATGGTGTCTAAGGGTGGCCATGGCCCCCCGGGACGGCGCCACTGGTTATATAGAAGCTTTCTAAATTAAGAATAAATAAAAGATTAATCGATAGTTTTGAGATCAATAGAAAAGAGGATAAAGGATAGCTGAAAAGAAGTGAATATATATATAATTTGTTATTTAGTAGAATTAGATCGATTAGCATAATTTTTTTAAAAAATAACTATCAAAAATAGGATTTAAACTTACTTTAACAAAAGTAAGTGGTTTTAATAATTCACATATCCCCACATGTGCCAGATATAACTGAATATTTTTTTTTTTGTTTGAAGACATAGTACTTTAATTGTAATGGATTGGCAAGTTAAATTATTTAAATGTTTAAACAAATAATTAAATGGCCAAATTGATACCCTACCAAAATTATGGTGTGCTGAATGAAATTGTGCCTTTTTTTTTTTTAACTTTATCAACGTGAAGAATGATTTTTGACCGGCATTGCATTAGTGGGGACAATGACTAGTGAATAGTTAGTATTGATAAAAAATCGAATAGAATCCATCATGCCAGGATTAAGGAGCACAATCTATTTGTAAGGAGGATGTAACAGTCCGGGTAAAAATTTTAGATTTTTACCGGACTGTAAAAGTCTATTTACCGTGATTTACTGTTGAATTAATCTTGGGTAATTAATTCAAGGTAAATCGGGAGTCGTTTTTCGAAACCGAGGGTTTTCCCGCGCTCGTGATTTTCCCGTGAATTTTTCGGAACTAAGTTGGTATTTTTCGGGTTTCGGAATTTCTCGGAAAA
>JAKUCV010005079.1:3424-28556 GCA_028386065.3 Turnera subulata | reverse complement strand
TTCCATAGGGGCCGCATGCTCTTGGGGTTGTTGTGGTAGGACCTTCTCCATGTGATCATTTGTTTTGCCTCCATGAATTGCTTTTCCTCCTTGGGGAGCCGCATACTCCTAGGGCTTCGATGGTAGGTCCTTTGCCACGTGCACTTCATTTATTTTGCCTTCAGGAACTGCTTTTCCTCCGTAAGGATTGTATATTCTTAGGGGCTTCGCTGAAAGGTCTTTCTCCACAAGGAGAGTTCGTTTTGCCTCCAGGAACTGCTCCATAAGGACTGTTCACTCCTGGGGCTTCGTCGGAAGGTCCTTCTCCACAAGGACCGTTTGTTTTGCCTCCAGGAACTGCTCCATAAGGACTGCTCACTCCTGGGGCTTCATTGGAAGGTCCTTCTCCACAAGGACCGTTTGTTTTGCCACCAAGCACGACTTTTATCCGCTAAGGGGGTGGTTTGTTCGCGGGCTCCTTCCTCCATTAGGGCAGCCCTACTTCGTGGAAATTATTGTGAGGTCCAGATAGGTTCTTCACTGGTCCAATGGTTCAACATCCTCAGCTCTTATGGGCTCTACACGCAGCTCCCAGGGCCGATGGTGTTGACCGATTAGTTCCAATCACTCCATGGTTGCCAATGCCTAGGGATGAAGCTCCTTTGATTTGGGAATGTTGGTCTCCTTCCCCTTTGCTCCTCCCTGGATTGCGCATCAAGTTTGGTGCCAGTCATCAACAACTCCACGTGTTACGCAGGGTTTTTGTAATGATGGTTGTTCCTATTGCAAGAGATGCCTCCGCCTCCGTGGACGGCTTTCTTTGCGTAAGGATGGTTTATTCTTGTTGTTGCTTTTCTCCTGAGATTGCTTTCACGCTTCAGGAGTTATTTTCGCCATCGTGTGATGCACTTCTCAAGGTCCTCGCAAAGACGGTCCTCGTGAAGGGGTCCTCAGGAGTTATTTTCGCCATCGCGTGAAGCGCTTTTCAAGGTCCTCCAGAGAAGGTCCTTTCGAAAATTCCTCTTCGGGGTCTTCCTCTGGTCCCAGCACCTCGTCCTGCCTTAAGCGGATTAATGCTTTGAATATAATCAATTCACATGTAAGTTAACATTCTATCCAAAAGAAAATGAAAATCATCAGCTTTCAATCAATTCAATTACATGTACTACTTTCAACAATACATGGAATAACTAAAATATTATTTGCAAATTACAAGGCCGTTAGCTTCATAATGAGAAAAAAATAATAGGACCCGTATGCTTTGGGTTTCACTTTGGGCTTTAGAGGCATCGTGGGCTGTCCAGCATCCACAAGGCCTGCTCCCCCTTTTTTTTTAACACTAAATATCTCCACGCGTATTCTTCACTGGTTTTTCTTCTTTTTGCAGTTTATTATCCTCCACGCGCTTTTTTCCTCCATCACGCGTTTTCCAGCAGTTTCCATCTATTTTTCCTTTTTTTTTGCTTTTCTTCACACGCGACTCCGGTGAGCAAGGGGACTCTTCCCTCCGGCGCCGCCTTGTTTGAGCAGCCATGGCTCCACTCCGGCATGCCTCCCGTAGACGACGTCAGATCAAGGACGTGGGTGGCGGCCTCTTTGCTCCGTGGCTTCCCTTCTCTGCACTGTCGATGCACTTTCGAAAGGGTGAGGCTGGTGACCTCTAAACGCCGGCGAGCAAAGCTTTTCTCCAACGTTTCCTGCAACGGCGACTGGGGGTGCTTCCAAGACAAACAGAGGCAACTAGTCTCACTGTATCCGTGTCCTCGTGTGCCAAAGGTTTGTCATCCCTCCTTCCAATGTCGGCGAGACGTCAGCCCCTCGAAACGGCGATTTCTTTGTTTTGAAGCTGCGCCTTGCTCCAGTGAAGGCGTCTATTCGGGCTTCCCTTGGATCCCGGTGGTGGTGTGCTCGGCGTCCACCTTCCTTCATGTGCGTCGACTCGACGCAGCCCGCCTCCTCTCCTCAGGCCATCCATGGCTCACAACGGTGCCGCGCCTCAGATCCGTCAGGTCTCCTCGTGGTCGGCCATCAGTAGGCATCACAGGAAGCGGATCTGCTCCAAATTTGCTCCATGCAACAGCTTTCTGGCTATCCGGTGATGCACGCGATGAGGATGGGTCCTCAAACGCTGCTGAGTCGCTCCTATGCTGTCTCTACAGCGCTGGCAGCACCTCTTCCTCCGGCTATTTGCAGGCGCCAGTGAGGTAGATCTAGACAGATCTGTCCCTTGTTTCACCGTTTCCCGGCAGCTTCCAGCCGATCTGCTTTATCCCCGTCATGTGAGCTTACTGCGAGAACTTTTTCTTGACTCGCTGCGTTTGTGAATCGATCGATCCGTGCTGGTATGCTTTAAGTTGTTAACTGTTTGCTGGATCTCCTTTCATGTTTCATCATCTGCACAAATTTGGAGGTTAAAACCATTAGTTGAATGCTTAGACAAACTTATCACGAACAAACATATTTGTTGTTTGTAAGATATAATGAATCCGTCAGATTCGCTTGATTTGTTGATGTGCTGAATAGTTGATGTTGGTTTGCTGAATCTGTGCGTTGTCGTCTGTTAATGGCTTAATGCTTGATTTGTTGATGGATTGCACGATTGATGCCTGATGGTTGGATAGATTATCTGGCTTTCAAATCGTTCCCGGCAACGGAACCAACTGATATGAAACAGAATCAGGGGGTGCCTTTATTGATTGTAATTATCAATGATACATAGTAGAGAGAAAGTCGGTAGAAACCGAGTGAGGGAGAGAGAGTCGGGGGAGAGAAAAATCCCCCTGGCTTTGATATTTTCTATGTATATATAGTACAAGGCAATGAGATTATGTTGTCCACGTGTCACATTATCATTGGTCACGGTCGGATTTCCTGTTGATGAGCCGGCAGATAAGGTAAAACGGGCCTCCAAGTATTGGGCCTCGTCCACGGTCCGGGTCCTTGACCCTCCCGTCTTTGGGCCTGTACATAGGGTTGGGCCTATTTATATCAATATGTATTTCAAGTTTTAGTGATGGTATAATAATTGGAAATGGTGGAATTCTTTTCGGGTTGTAAAGGGGGTATAAATTGGCTTTATAGATCATGTTACAGGAACAGAATTTAAGTGGTACTGATATATGGTAGATATTGGAGTTTATACAGCTTGGCTGGGGTTGGAATGGGGTAGGTTTCAATCAATGAGGCTTGGATATGCCTCATCAAAAGAAAAAAAAGAAAAATGAGGCTTGGATATGTGTAAGTACAAGTTAAGATTCAAGAAATACATTTGTTGGTCCATATCCAAAGAAAAACAAAAGTACCGTTCTAGCCAGGTCCCCTTCCACGAACAACGAAAGATGGGTACTACTCGCAAGTAATTAACAAGAATCGCCACCCCACGTTGAAAAGAAGAACAATATAAAAGTCTACTGTAAAAAATAATAAACTATTTCACTCCAAAGATTACAAAAACTTTAGCATCTTGTTATTAAAAAAGAAAAAACCAGGTGAGCAAGCCACCAAACTGAAGTGTGCAATTAGAGTCGGATCCAAATTAGTCGGGTCGGATCCAAATTAGTTGGGGCATTTTTAGCAGTTTTAAGGGACGGCTCGTATTTTACCTAGTCACATCTAAATTTACAAAATGATAAATTGGAAAAGATAAAACAAATTATATATGCAGTCATAATCTGGGTCCGTAACAAAATTATATAAAATAAATTATGTAGTCATAATCTGGGTTCTTAATATTATCCTTCTCTGAACATCGTTATAAACTAACAACTTTTGTTTTATTATTATTTTTTTAAAGAAATGTTGCTATTGCGTAACAGAGACAACAAAGGCACATAGTAGGTGGTGCTTTCACAATGAATGGTATGGTCTGTTCTCCCCAGAAGAGGTTAAATAATCCCTGCCACGCAGTCAGTCCAGTGATTGATTGACCTTCAAATTTGGTGAGCTACACAAATAGTGATCTTCCAAAAGCTACACTAATAAAAAGCAGTAAATAATATAATACTAGTAGTGAAGAAGAAAAAGCCTAAAGATGTGGCAAAATCGATTGCCAGTCTCATCCACACAGAGCGTGGAAGCCACTACCAGGGGAGTGGAACTGGAAGCTGTAAATTCTTTTGCTAGTGTGGGGTCTGTCTTCTAGATGGCCAACATAATTGAGGCTGTCCTTTTCTGGTGAATGGCATAAATGAGGGTAAAAAAATTGACAGTGAATTGAAGCCCCCAGGAATAATTGGCTTCGGCTCTCACATTTTTGCCAGCATTGATTAGATTTTTTGGTCCCTAAAGTGTCCACCACGAGGGCCTAAAACCGCCAAAAATATTACTAGTGGTATTATTAGCCAACCAATCTCACTACTCACTAGACAACAACTACTCCAATCTCCAAAATGTACATCTCGTATGATTAAGAAAATGTTTTGGTAGGTTCTAGTCCATAACAGTATCCAGTTAAAGCTACTAAGTTATGATTTCCTGCAATTTCTTGTTGCTTTTTTTGATAGAAGATCTTGATAGTACTATTCATGTTCAATGAGTTTAAGGAGTTGGGAATATAGTAAGTGTCCTGAGCAGTTTAGTTGTCACTGACTACACCACTAAACCAAAAAGGGAGTTAAATAGTAGAATCTATCCCCTCAAGTCTTTAATGAGTCAATGCGTCTCTCTCCATTTCTCTATCTCTCTCTCTCCCTCTCTCTCACACAAATGGATGCCACAGCCCACAGTATAACAGGCTCTCTTCCATGAAGTTTGGGACACAACTAAAAATCGTTTTCAGTGAGTTGGGTCTGCTTCATTTCGCGCTGGTAAAGTAAAGTACCTCCCTTTCTCTCTCATATCAAACTCTTGGCTTCCCTTTTCTTTTGAGTCACTTGTTAGCCTTTTTTCTTTAACAGCTTTTCTCTCTATAATATCTGAAGCTGGACGTGTAGCCTTTTTTCAACTTTTTTTTTTCTTCAAATTATGAGGCCACTTGTGTGATTTAACTACTTGCTTCACTTTCTGGGTTTCAACTGTCTCTATCTCTTATGTGGATTTTGTTTGCTTAATAAACTTGATGAAACCAGGAACTGGGTTGCCACGAGTTGGAGATTTCCAAGAGAGTTGCTTGTGTTGTTTGCTTGATAGTAGCTTTCAGAGTTGGGATATTTGAGAGAAGAAGTGTGCAGCAAAATTCTTTTAAAAGTTAAAATCCTGCTTGTTTATTGAGCTTATTTGTGGAGGTACAGTACAGAAGTCTATTGAAGACAACCATGTTGTGGCTTGGATAGGAAAGTTGGTTTGCCCGTCATCTTCCTACAAGTGTTGCTGTTGTGCGTAATGGAGTCTTGGAGCTTTGTTTCTGGAGGGAAGGAGCTTGCATCCAATGAAACAATTTCATTTTCTGATACTCTTGTAAGAGGCAAGAATGGAGTGGTAGGTTGGGATTTGAAAAGTCCATGTGCTTTTGGTAGTAACATCTTGGTCTCCTGTTCAGCTATTCAGGATCAAGGATTTGGGGAACAGGTCTATCAAGAATTGATAGGAAAACAAGTGCCAGATGATGATTCGATTAGGTATGCTTCGAGTTGTAAGGTTGAGGGAGGAAAAGTAATTAACAGTCTTATTGCTTCCCCAAATAAATTTACCTTGGAAGATGAGTCCACCTCAAGGCTCTCTGGCACTGTGGTGGACTCTAATTGTAAGGGTTCTTCTTTCATTGATTTGAAGCTGGGGAGATTTGTTGATCCAAGAGCTGCCCAGAATTCAAGAATTTCTAAAGGCACAGTCTTTGCTTCTTCATCTGAGTCGTCTACACATCCAAAGAAAGCTCGAGCAGGAGTGACATCCCACACTCCTTATTGTCAGGTTTATGGTTGTAATAAAGATCTCAGTTCCTCAAAAGAATATCACAAGAGACATAAAGTTTGCGACGTTCACTCTAAAACTGCTAAAGTTATTGTGAAAGGAATCGAGCAGAGGTTTTGCCAGCAATGCAGCAGGTTTGTTATGTTTATTTGATGAAACATATGTAGCAGTCTTATTTAAGTGGTTGGAAATTTGCTCTCAACTATTATAAATGGAAGAAACATAGGTTTGATAAGTGCTCAGTTTATAAATGAATTTGTGGATGGATATTTTCAATCAAAGATCTACACATAAAAAATTTCAGTTTGTTGAAGTCCTCTGCTCTTATGCTTTCCTGCTTTAAGTGTAGTGGCTCTGTATTACTGGATGTCTTTTTGCGACTATAATGCGTATTAGTTTTTGAACCACATAGGTTCCATTTGCTGGCTGAATTTGATGATGGTAAGCGAAGCTGTCGTAAACGCCTTGCAGGCCACAATGAAAGGCGGAGAAAGCCTCAAGTCAGTATTCACTCTGGAAGGACTGGAAGGCTTCTTCAGTCATACAATGGTAGAGCCTCATTCCTATTTGTTTCCCAACTATCTATGTTATTTCTCTTCTTTGTTGTGCTAGAGTAGCCAAGGGATACAGATAGCTTCAGGTTTTCTGTACCTAACTGTTTATCTGTCTTACATTCTGTGAGAATGAGTACTTCCTCTGGTAATTTCATACATCTGAGGGTTAACATGGAAGTTGCTACATCTTGAACCACTGTTTCTCTGTGTCCCCAGGTAGAAAGGGAAAATATTAGCTCTAATGACATTTCCTCTACTAGCATTTGCAATTATCATAGTGACAAATAGTGAGCTAAGAATGTTAGGAATTCATCATCCAAGCAGTTAAAGTTTGAGAATGTTAGGAATTTCCAGAAGTCATGACATGTTGCAGTCTTACACCATTTTGCAAATGCTGTGCAGGTTTTGACAACAGCAGATATCACGGAACTGCATTTACAACAGCTTCTTTCATCTGCCAAGACTTACTTCCCAGTGGTCTAGCACATCCGGAGAAATATGGAACAAATGATTTGTGCAAACGCATAAAATTGGAGGATGGGGCTGATTTAAGTCCTCTATCTGCCTTCCCGGTCTCAAGTGGGAATTTGCATTCAAAATCCCTCTTCCATTCTGGTAACTTTGAGAAAGAGTTCCCTAAATTTCCAGACACTGGGACTAATTCTGCCACTGGAAGCATTTTCAGAGAGTGCACTGATGGTTGTCCGCCTGATTGGGGTGGCCAAACTTCTAGTCCACGTTCTTTGCTCCTGGGAACCTCATTTGGAAATGAAGATTTCAATGCTTTTGAGGCAGCATCAAACATTCAGGGATTATCGGGGCTCACAGACTCTGGTTGTGCTCTCTCTCTTCTGTCATCTCAATCACAGAATTCTTCGAGCCAGTCATCAGGAATTCCTCTAGGCCACCAGCTGATGGTGTCAGCCAGCAGTACCCACTACAGCATGGGTCAAGTTCCCGAAAAGCTTGTTGGAGTTGGTTCACGAGCTTCCACTAGTGTGGTGTCAACTAAATTTTCTTCATCAATTATGAGTTCTGCAGAAGGAAGTCACTTAGGACCAATTCTGATTTCTGATGGTGGAGATACTGTCAACTTTGACGTCCCAGATGGGATATTCAGAGGTTCAGATTTTAATGCCAAGGAACATCTTTCCTGCCAAGATGACACCACAATTGACTTGCTTCAGCTGTCATCACAGCTTCAGCGAGTTGAACATCAAAAGCAATCCATACAATTGAAGCAGGAAAATAATGCTTTCTGCTGCTCCCGCATCACTTAAAGTGCTCTTTGACTAAGGTAACTTCACTAATCTGTTAGACAATTTTAGTTGATACCCACAGTAGTGTTCTTGTAAAGAATGAAAAATCTGCTCTTTCATCATTTTTTCTCTAGAATTCTTGTCGCTACCTTAGATTATCATATTGAGCTCAATAACCAAAGTACAAGGACAATGGTAAAGCACCATTTATGTTGGTACCCTGACTAGTCTGCAGCACTAAGTCCTCCATTAGAAGCGAAGTTATCTTCTTCTTTTTTTATCGCTGCAGCCGTCAGGGTCTCTTCTTAACTTGATCAAAAACTTCTTGTTTTGGTACTAGTTTGTACACAGGTTTCTTTTGGATATGATTTGCTTCATCTTTCTGTGTGGACGCGTTAACAGACACTAACCTTTTACGCTTGGAATGACACAGGAAGCAGGTGCCAATAAAATTGTGCAACCTCACGGACATAGACACTGAATCTTGTAAAGGGAGATAAAACTGAAGTGCTGGGAAACAAGCCAGGATGTTGAGCAGATCATAGTTTGACACCTTCTGTTCTGCTGTTTACCACGGTTGATAACATGGACAGCCATTCCTTTTCCGGAAGTGAATAACAATGGTTCAAGATTCGTAGTTCTCTGACCAGACCAGTAGTAACATTGTTTGTTTGTTTTATTCTCTACAACATAAAAGTATGCCATTAATCCAACTTCTATCTTCTTTTCTTGCTATCTCCTATGAATAACCAAGGATGTACTGAAACGTGCATTCATTACCTCGCTGAATGTGAGGGTTAACTAGACGAGGGTCATTCGAGGTCATGCTGATTCTTAAAAACACTCTTCTTTGTAAGCAAAATAGTACTACATGAGTTTATTGCTCGGTATAGGCAATAGCTTGTCGTTATTACCAAAAATTTACATCGGAAGCGGCAAAAGGTAAACCCTGGACTTGAATTTTTAGTAAGTAAAAAATTGTCTCTGAAAACATATTCACAAAACTTCTGAGTTCTCTCTGCCTCAGGATTTCCATAATGTTGTTCTTGAAGCTTGAAGGGCATTCCTTCTCTCCTTAATCTATAAACAAATATAACCAATGTGCTTGTAACTCATCCTGCACTCTTGTTTCAAAAGTAATTTATGATATTTTTACATCTATTAAATTTCCAGCCCTGCTATTTATTTTTTCAAGGCACTATCATAATTAGTTTATATGTGTGTGCCGATTATTTTCTGAGCATATCATTAATTAGCACGCACAGAACCCCTCAACACAATGGGACTCCATGAAAATACATTTGTTTTTGCAGTCAGCATCAGCCCCGCATCTAATTGGCAACCATCTCGGTGATTTCCTCACCGCATGAATTCTTGTTCCTGATGACAAGGCAGGCAGACCTTTGCAAGAGAAAAAAGGAAAAGAAGAGACACACATGTATGAGTATCACTTCCATATATGTGCAAAAACTATGGAGCATATATCTTACAATATAATAAACTCTCTAGCAAACGTGCATGAATGTGTTTTTGTGTGTGAAGGGTAGATTCGAACCAGATGCGGCGACCAAAAAGATAACCAAAATGGCCAACTTGAATGTGGCATTCTTCTCCATGTCTTGAAGCTTGTGTGTGAGGCCGAAGAAATTAGTTTGAGGTAATAAGCAATACAAATGTTTTGTGAATGCAAAAGTGGAAGCCTCTACTTGAACTTGTAGAAATATCATAGTATTTAAAGGGAACTTGTGTATTGTCAGCTCCAAAATAATCCGCCTAATTATTTTATGTTAGGAGCAATTGAGGGTGCATTAATTTCGGATTTCCACGATTTTGGTAGAATGAACATTTTGATAGATACCCAGAATTAAAGAGTTTGCCTTCGACTCGTTCTTTTGTCCATATTAAGACCTCAGGTTCTCTAGTTTTAAGCTCATCAATCTTAATTCGGATTCCGGCGCACAAGCTTTATTAGAAAATGCGTTGATGTCTTTGCTCCTGTTTCGCGTGATTAATCGCAGAATGGAAGTCATTAGTCTATTTTAAGTCAAAACTTTCTTGTAGCAAAACCCATCTTTTCATTTTGTACTTGTATATTTGCCCACATGATGTCCATAGCTTTGCCCTTATCAATCTAGCTATATCCAGGTAAATTAGATGGATGATACCTTTTTTTTTTGCCAGAAACACATAGTTGTATTCAACTAAATGGGAAGAACCGGTTACTTCTGAAGACATAAATATAAATAACAACAAGGATTAAATCCGGGATTATACTAAGTAATTTGGGGATTGGGATGATACTACTCTATATGCAAACTCCTGTTGTATATGTTCTCTAATATTAATTAGTAGGGTATTGTTGGACTAATCTCTCCCCCGGTGACCCAACTCATCACCATTCTGAGATGAGGAACCACATAATTTCCATACACCAGTTTTTACCACCACTCAACCTCCCTTTTATTTACCACCACTCAAACTCGCAGCTCTTCGTGCAGCAAAACTTAAGTAATTGGAAATCATGTAAGCCTTTCTCTTTTATTAATTAATTCATGGATTCTTTTTTCCCATTACATGCCATGGTACTACTCATCATGGGCAAGCGCAGAAACCATCAATGCAGGTGGCCTTCTCGAACAAACATTTATCTTTGCAGTCTTCATCTTTCTCGCATCGAATTGGCAGCCATCTTGTTTTTCTCCCCACATGAATATCTTTTTCCTGCCAACGCACACAACCAAACCTTTGATCACAACTCGACCACACATGACTTCTAATAAACTAGTCCTAGTACATGGTTTGCATATGCAAAAGCATGGAACATATCTTATAATATCTCTCCCAAACATGCATATGCATATGTGTGATCGTCTGTGAGGAGTGAAGAGGGAAGATTCATTCAAGTAACATATTTTCTATAAATTTCTGTTTTCAAACAAAAGCATTCTCATAATAGATTTTTCTTTTTCTTGTACAAAAAGAAGCCGTCAATACACTCACTCGTGGTGTCACCAAGCGTGCCTTTTCGCTCACATGTCTTGCTCTTGAGGGTGGCAATCCTATATGGAAATTTTTCATTAGTTGCCTTTAAATCAAAGGTAATTAAAAAGAATTGCAGAGAATATTTGTATTTGTTATAGGGAGAGATCTATACCGGATGCAGTGACCAAAAGGATGAGCAAAATAGCAAGCTTGAACCACGAAAATGCTCCATCATTTATTTCCCCAAACTGGTATTCGGAGCTTTGCACTTGTGGTGAGTGGGTGAGTCTGCTAATGAATTCTACACGATGAATTAGTTGTTGCCAATCAAATTACTAATTGGAAAGTAGAGAAGGTATATATTGATAACCAGAAAGATTATAATATGTTTTTATATAAAAAAAAACTATAATATATTCCCAGTATACCGTGTAGATATGCTAAGTAATTTGTACACTAAACATTATCTGATCTAAAAAAACCAAGTACGTAGTTAAGGAAGGGATCTTGATCTATAACTAAAAATAAAAATAAAAATAAAAATCTATATATATATATATATATGTCAACTTATCACAAAAAAGGATTATAGTAACAAAGGTTCTAGAAGCATGAGAAATTTTATGGTGGGACTTTCCAAGTTTAAGTAGTTGTAAACTTATCTTAAATTTGATTATATTAGGAATAATTAAACTATTTAAGTATGTATATTGGAATGTATAGATTTATTTTTTAGATAATACAAGATAAATTAGGAAAAAAAATATAAATCCTAGGAGGAAAAAGGGAGCCATAAGATAAATTAGAGAAATAAATTATCCATAAAATAGAAATAGTGACCCTAAATATATTTTGTTATCATAAACAGTGGGTTCATAACTACTCAAACTTGAGAACTCCCCATAATAAAATTTCCCCTAAAAGCATATACATATAGCCAATGTTATTAAATCTGGCCCGGCCGTTGAACCCGATTAATCGTGACTCAATTGGTTCTCTAAGTCAATAATTCATTTGTACATTTCCGGGTTAACCCGGGTTTGACCATTTTTGCCCCAAAAAACCACAACTCGGTGGCCTAATCGGGTCAATCTCCTGTTCGGGGTTTAATAACATTGCAAATAGCAGTAGTAGTTATAATATTGGAAGGAAAAATTAATTAGTATGACATAGTTAAGGAAGGGATTTGATTAATTTCATTGCCAAACCTGCTTAGATTACGTGGTAAGTGCAACAGCCACAAAATGTATTAGATAGGAGTGCTCTGGAATTTCGAATGACTACTGAGATTGTTATCTCAGCTTTCCAATTGAAGGACATTCCAAATAAATTGTTTACCATATTTTGTCATTTTTGGTGAATAATACGCAGATTTTGTAGCCAAAAGTGATTACCAGTATATGGCAACAATATTTTTTTATACTTCAAAACAAACAGGTTTTGGGTATGGGCTTACCATTAGCATAATTACATTTGCTGACTATCAGCAGTGAATGACAAGCAAGTCGTTGTAGTATAGTGGTGAGTATTCCCGCCTGTCACGCGGGTGACCCGGGTTCGATCCCCGGCAACGGCGTTTTCTAATCTTTTAATTTTTAACATTTATTGTTTTTCACTCTCTCCCTCTTTTTTTTTTTTTTTTTCCCCCCTAAACCCATTTATTTCTTTGCCCTTTCTCTTTTCTCTTTTCTCTTTTCCAAAACCCACTACGTTCCTTCTTGCTTTGAATGTTTTTTTTCCCCCTAAACACATCTCTCTCTCTTGTTTTGCTTTCTGTATTTAATGCATCATCAAGCTCAATTCTTTTTACCTAAACCCATTTCCTTGTTTTTAGCTTTCTCATTTGAGGCCTCAAGCTCAAAAATCTTGGACATATCATCATACTACGTCCAAGAAATGCGGTGCCGGCAACATTTTCAATTATCAACAAGTGAACAAAATGAAACTTGAAAAAAAAAAAAAATGAGGACACACTCTTTGCTGGAATTTACCTTGTTCACGGTTAGATTGAGACAGACATCCGTATCCGTGGGGTACATAGGACAATCATATTACAACAGAAGAAAGGAGTAAAAGCCAGATATCAATGCGATTCTTACAAGAAACCACGTAATCCTTGAGACCGCCAGGGAAGAATACGCTCTTGCAATAAAGATTCTTTCTGTTTTTTATCCAATCAATCATTCCGCCAGCTAAAAATGGTGGAAAAAACCAGCATCACTGTCCAAAAGGATTATTATTAGTACTAGCAATTAAAGAAAGATTCAGAGCTGCCAGTGCTTAGATCCAAAGACAACTGGATGATTAACATTGGTACAGACAAAAGTAATCTTTTACCTAGAATGATGAGTTGGTCTTGTAAGTGCTTGGCTTTTGCTTTTTTTAAATTTGTGTTGGTCTTAGCTGTTTTGAGTTATATGGCTCGAGGGTTTTAAAGGAAGTCAAGCAGGAGTTTGGTTGGGCCCTCCTAAGGATTAGCAGCTTCACGTACTTAAACTTAGGAGTTCTTGGCCCAAGGTCCATTTGCTTATATACGTTTAATTTGAAAAGGTAAATATGTTGGGGAAGAGACATTGATATTCTAATCTAGTTAAAAAAATCAGCAGCCAGAAGGTTTGAAAGCTCACTAAACTCACAAAGGGACCTAACATCATGAGCAAAATAAAATATAAAAAAGCCATCAAGCGGAAATCATTGTCAAAGTGAATGATCAAATCTAATAAAAATTGTAATCATAAAAATGCCAATCTCATATGGTTCTCAACTCAATAATAACATGATAAATAGAATCATAATCTCGCCTGCAAATAAATATTCCAAGCTTCAAAGCTGAAGCTCGGACAAAAAGGGCTAATTAGCATACAAGCCTAGAGCTTATCACTGACAAAATAACTCTCTGCCCTGATAACTAGCAACGCCTCCCTGCCTCCCTGCTAAATGAAAAACCTATTTTGCAGCACCATTGGCTACATCTGCAGACTTTCCGGATGGGTTGTTCTCTTCCCAGGCTTCAATCCATGTGACCATGGCATCTGCTAGCTTGTTGAAGTAGTCATCGACTTTACCAAGCTTGGCCTTAACTTGCTTGGAGAGTTCAATGTAGCACTTCTGCACAGTGGTGCAGTCCTTTGGAAGGGTGGCAGACTGGAAAAACGGAATCAACTCTTCTTGCCAGTAGATTCCTTTGTATTCCTTCTTCAGGTTCACAAATGGGTTGCTGGCTTTGCTGTGCCAGATGTATGGCAGTCCTGTCTTGACTCCGAGACCCAAGTGGTCACAGATAACCTGTAGAGAACAATGGATGAGTAACTTCAAATTGTTACATAGCTGAAGCCTGGCTAATATACAGCAATATCAGTGAATAGAGAAAGAGAGGAGCTAAATAAAATGGATATGGACCTTGGTGCACCAGCCAGCCCACATGTCGTCGTAGCGTCCAATTGGCTGCCCATCGCCCATGAGACCAAAGTACATTGCAGGGCCAATCAATTCACGGTTGAATGCCAAATTCATTCCGCACATGGGGAAGAGGCTTCCCTTTGGTATTGTCATGACAGCATCAACAAACCTAAACGAAAGAAGCAAAGTTAGTACTTATTTGTCGTATCAGAATGCATAACCAGGTGGTGTGAGATGAATCTTATTACCTTGTATTCCTCTCCAGAGGCTTGACAAGCTGGGTAGGAGCATCATAATCAGGGATGTTGAGCCAGAGGCCATGGGACACAGCAGTCGCAACACCCTCTCGAAGGCTAAATGGATAGCCACGGACAAAATCTGTACCTTCTCTGTATGGATCATACAAGGTGTTGAAGAAAAATGGAGTGGATGGAGAGAGGAGGTTCTTTATGTGCTGCTGAAGGGCATTGATCTCTTTGCCAGATGGATCTTTGGCGACCTGGAATTGTACAAACAACATAAGAACACACTCCCAAAACAAATTACAAAATGTAACGCACATAACAAAGGATTCAAGCAAGAGAACAAGAAATGGGCATCAATTAAATTCCATTTATATAATGGCACATTTCAAGCCTTAAAAGATCAAAAAGGAAGAAATGGACTGAACTACTAGCAGCTCACTTATAAAAACGCCAAAAACCAGTATAAGGAATGCTAAGTCCCGTACTTGGCTTAAACCATATGGCAAAGCGTTAACCAATACTGTACTTCAATGCAGTACAAACACCAGAATTAATGGACAAGGATGACAACATAAAAAGTCTGAAGCTTTAGAGACAACTTTGGCAAAGACGAACAGTTTACTAATCAGATCAAGCACTCTAATGAAGTCTCAAATGTTGACAGTTTAAAAATTGCACTTCCATGGTAAGCTTCGAATTAGATCCGTACCTTGACAGGACCACACAACTAATTTTGGAAGCAATAAATACTTAATGACCAATAATTGTGCGAAATCTGTCAGATATTTTCTTTTACAAGTAGGAATCAAATGATTTTGAGACCTATCAAACAGATCTTCGAAGGTGAAAAGGCACTGCAGGTCAAAGCATGCAATTGCTAAAACCCACATTGCATAAACGATAAAGTTTGAAAAAATGCAATTACAGAATCAGATCAAAGTAAAGGAAAGGGAATTACCACCAAAATCAGATCAAATCAAATCTGCATGACAAGTTACCGACACCTCAAGCAAAATTCAAAATTCCCACCAAAACAAAAACCTCACAAAATGAAAAACAAAGAAGCAGATCTCACCCCTCCACATTCAAATCAACACCAGAGCCAAAAAAAAAAAAAGAAGAAGAAAGAACACAACTTCAAAGCTCAAATTTTCACAAAAAAACTGAGAATCACGCGCAAGATCCGAACTTTCACTAACGAAAACAAAAACCCAGAAAAACCCACACCCCAGAAATAAAAAAAAAGGGAGAGAAATTGGAATTGGACTTACAAAGCAGTCATCGTCAATGGTGAAGATGTATTTCTTCTTAGAGACCAAGAACCCAAAGCACCTGCAAGCAGAGTCCTTGAAGGAAATGCAAGAAGCCTTAGGGCCCAGAATTCTGTTGATATCGTTCCTGTTATAGAGCTCGTAATCGAACCCTTCAGGGACTTTGATGGTCTTTGAAGGGTCACCGTCCTGGACTATGATTAGATGGTATGGCTGGAAGAAGGGCCTCCACATCTCCAAGAAATCAAGGTTCCTGATGGTTGGGATCACTATATCGAGCTCATCCTTGAGCAGAGGAGTTGGGTTCACTGACGACTCGGCCATTCTTGCAGGGAAATGGAAGGCTAGGGAGGGTAGGTTAGCAGAGACAGAGGGAGAGGGGGGTTTTGGTTTTGAAGGGTGTTTTATGTGTCGGGGCTTTGTATTTGTAGTGAAGGGAGAGGGGGGCAAAACCGCGTAGATCTAGCGGAGTAGAATCTAACAGGTCAAGGTGCCTACCTTTTTATTACCTCCTTGTACAATCATTTTGCTTTTTGGCCTTGATTTCTTTTTCTTTCTCGGAACAGTTCGGTCTTTTCTTCAAACAGTAAAAAATTGGTCCACTCGTTTATTTGAAATTTAGAAAGAAAATACAATTTTGACGCAAGTCCAAGTGATGACGAGTAACTACTAGTAAATATATTTTTTTAATCACTACTAGTATATATTGCTTGGTCAGTTCAGATGTAACCTGTAATTATATTGTAGAATTGATTTATCAAGTCAATGTACCTGTTACTTTGTACCATTTTACTTGGGTGTTTTCAATTTCTCTCTTGAAACGTAGAAAAAGGGGAAAAAAAACTTGTTTGGCCCACTTAAATATTTAAAAGTTAAAAAGAGTTGTGACCGAAGTTCGTACCAACTGATGTGCAACTAGTAAATATTTTTGGATGAGTTAAGTTGTAATGGTATAGGTTTCGCATGTTTGTTTTCTGTTCTAACACTATTAATGAATTGTGTTTGAATAACATTGGTTTCAACGTTTTTTTGTAATGTGTTACTTGCTTGCGCAATAGCCTTCTTCACATATGTGTTACCAAAGACGGAGAGATCTTATTGGGAAAAAAAAAAAACAAAAACCAGCTTTCCCCGAAATTTTCTTGCCTTGTATATAGGTGCATATATATAATATATCGTGAGGATTGCCCTAAATAGTGCGGGCGATCTGCAATTTGTAGGCTTGTTTTTGTAAGCATTGACAGCGGCGCCGAATATTTTGAGGGGAAATAAAGAGTCATTATTACCAATTGGAAAGAAAAAGTTGGTAATTTTCTGGTGAGCAAACCATATACTGTGCTATCGTGGCAAGAAGCAATTTGGTTCAAATGCACTAAAAATGGACCCAAAAGGAACAAAACGAAAACAAAACAAATCTTCTTATAAGCACGACGCGTGTGTCTCGGTTGTAATTGTAAAGGAGGAGCGGTGGGGGCGACTCCTTCAAAGTGTCGGCCCTGCGTGTATATTGGGGTGGGTTTGATCCTTTTGGACCATTTCCTTTTACTGGTTTTTTGAATAATCACCACCAACAGCACTGCTTCCTTTTTCACACATGGACCATCTTCGAATTTTCAAAATTTTGGACAGTTTCTCTCTTTTTTTTTTTTTATAATTACCTATTTGGTATCTAAAAGTTTTGTCTAAATTTGATTTGGATTCATACACCTGGTTTTGATTAGGACTCCAACTCAAAACGCATAGTAATCGCTTTGTGGCTTAGTCTTTTTTCTCAAATTTTTTGGTTGTTTTCCATGTTTGATCCCGGACAAGGACAAGTCCCTTTTAGTATATTCCTAGGAAACACACACATACTGAAATTTCTTAGAAAGTTCTAAACATCCTCATCTCATCAACTATCGCTCTTTTCCCTTTTTTTTTTTGGCTTTGTAAACGGAGAGCCGGCTGATCATGCACTAAACATTGTTTACTGTACTAGGATAAGGATTTTAGGCATAGTATGGATGGATATTCCTTTATACTCCCAAGACAACATGGATTCCAGTCTATAGAATCCGAACCATAAAAAACAACAACAACGTAATTCTAGCTCATGTTCTCCACCCAGTGTGAGCTGTTCCAGAAGTACAACTGTTGGGATTGCCCAAAAATATATATGAATTTGACCAAAAACAAATCTATACTACTCCAACTGGGTAGGCCACTCTCATTGTTTTTAACTCTTTTATTAGTTTTCTAATGAAACTGTAAATAGGCAATTAGTGGGTCCAACCGGTGGTGGTACATTAGACTGGCGCTGCCAGTTTAATTTCGCTGGAATTTTGAAGTTTGAATTTGCCCCCACCGACACATGATTCATTCCAGATATTACAAAAAAAAAAAAATTACTATAACGTGCGTTTCCTTTTCCTGTCTGGCAGACTGGCAGTAACCTACTACTCCTCTAGGAGGAGGATAACTCATGAAATTTCCCTGGTGGGTAATGGGATGGGCCGAAAATAGTACGGTACTTGAAATTTTAAAATCTTTCTTTGGGGCAAAAGAAGCCCGATCTTCCTAACTATGGGTCCAACTTCTGAGCCCAGTTAAATTGGAAAAGTCATGGATGATCTTTGTCGTCATTTAAAATTACATCCCTTTGTCATCCAGGCCTGCAAAAATGGCAAGTGGAAGCCAGGAGTGCCATGTGACCATGTCCTTTCCCCTCCACGTGGCAGCCTTCCAGTCGGCGTTGACTCTTGACTTCTCCAGTCAACTATTTGGTGTCCCCAGTCAAACATTTAATTTTTCAAGTATATACTTCGCCCAAAATGCATAGACATGGCAATTGGCAAGTTCTGTACACACCAATTCTATCAGGTAAGCCTGCAGCTAGTATATTAAGAATTGATAAATAGTTCACGATTCAACCATTCTTTGTTATAATGCTTGTCCTTTTCTCGTTCAATCTTTTTGTAGTGAAAGAGTCCCGGATAGTACAGAACTAGAGCCATGGGGCTACACAGATGTTTTTACCCATTAGTTACAGCTGCTGTCCTTGTTCTGATATGTTTCCAAGCAGGTCAGTTTCTACTTGTTCGTTTCTTGTCCTTCAACTTTGCTTCTATATACATTCTGCTATTGTCTGTTTTTTCTTTTTGTTCGTCCTTTTGAACTGTATTATTCGCACAGTTGCAGAGGCACATGACCATCTGGACCCAAATGGCAACATTACAATCAAATGGGATCTCATATCATGGACTCCAGATGGTTATGTGGTGAGTCCATTTTGTAAGGGTATTTGGCATATTTTTTAAAAAAGCTCTTAAAAATTACTGTATATGTGTTTTCCAGGCAGTGGTGACTATAAGCAACTTTTTTTTTGATCTCTTTCCAGGCAGTGGTGACTATAAGCAACTTCCAAAAGTACAGGAACATCAAGAAGCCTGGGTGGACCCTAGGATGGACATGGGCTAGGAAAGAGATCATTTGGGCAATGATGGGAGCTCAAACCACCGAACAAGGAGACTGTTCCAAGTTCAAAGGAAACATACCACACAGTTGTAAGAAGAATCCCACAGCGGTTGACCTGCTTCCTGGAACACCTTACAACCAACAAATAGCCAACTGCTGCAAAGCTGGAGTGCTCTCCTCCTGGGGCAAAGACCCTTCAGCTTCAGTTTCTGCTTTTCAGATTTCTGTTGGAATTGCCGGGACTACCAATAGAACTGTACAATTGCCCAGGAACTTCACTTTTCTTGGTCCGGGGAAAGGATACAGATGTGGCCCTGCAAAGATTGTTCGTCCTACTGTTTTCCAGTCTCCTGATGGTCGTCGAAAGACTCAAGCTTTGAGTAAGTGCTCTAATCTAATTTGTCACATTTTTCTCTTTCCTAGTGCAAAGTCCTCAAGAAACTTGGTCTGCATTACATATCTATATATTATATGTCAGAAAAGCTGAAACTTTTCATTTCTTGCAAGTCAAATAATTCTCTCTCTCTATCAAAAAACTGTCTAATTATATATTTTCCTTTCGATCTTTGGTTTATGATCTGCAGTGACCTGGGACGTGACGTGCATTTACTCGTAAATGCTGGTGGTTTAATTCTTCTCGGCATCCAACCATTCTGTTGTCTCTTTGTGATTGTGTTGCAGAGCTTAATAAAGATGAATATCTGCTGAAATAAATTTCAAGAAACGGCTGCTTCTTTGGTTAGTTATATTGCTAATGTGTAACTGTGTACAACACTTAACTAAAGTTGTACCAGGGTTTAACGTGCTATATATTTTTTTTGTCGAATAGATATCAAAATATATATAAAAGAGATGAAAGAGTCGAAGATCCATACCTAGTTACTAATACAAGCCGAATAATCCCATAAGGTTGACGGGTTACAGACCAACCCGTCTTAAAATACAAAATTTCCTTATGGGAATTGCAACTACTACATAGCATAAAAAAGACAAATACTAGAAACATGCCTTCAGAGATGTTGCTTTGGAATCGAAGTCTTGAAGCACCAGTCAACTGCCACAGGAAAGCAACTGATAAGTATTTGATCCTGATAGTGCAGGCTGCTACCCTCAACACAAAGTGTTTGATAAAGCCACTCCCACCTGACTCGAAAGAAGACCAGAAAAGCCGATTCGTTTCCATACCAACATCCCAAAGACAGCTGGGAGGAGATCATGCTCAAACTCTGCCAGCGTATGCAACCCAAGTATACGGCCCACTGTGGCGTTCCATTTTATTGGGGGTTGGGTATCCTGACCCCAACCAGGTTGCATCAAAAACTCATCCCTACCAGGCATGAAAGAACTCCAAGGATTCACATACATGTGACAAAAAGAGAGGGGACAAATTCGAGTTCCATAAATAAATCCCCCCCAATTCAAACACCTTCACTCTGGCTCGGATGGGAGTGACAAACCCCCATCCATTCCAACATCAGTACCAGCTTCAGGCACAAACTGTGCCGTGACATCCAGAACCCAACTCTCCATCTCCTTCTTCCTTTCCAATTCGCTCCTTGTAGGGTGATAGGCCACTTGAGTAGCTCTAGCNAATTCGAGTTCCATAAATAAATCCCCCCCAATTCAAACACCTTCACTCTGGCTCGGATGGGAGTGACAAACCCCCATCCATTCCAACATCAGTACCAGCTTCAGGCACAAACTGTGCCGTGACATCCAGAACCCAACTCTCCATCTCCTTCTTCCTTTCCAATTCGCTCCTTGTAGGGTGATAGGCCACTTGAGTAGCTCTAGCCAACTTTTTCCAACTTGGCCTTTTTTGGGTGGTTAGGACAGGGGAGTCGCTATCGATTTCCTGGGCTAACTCTTCCATCGAGTTAATCCAGCCTTGATGAACTCGTTTAGCAATCACCTCCGAACTGCCACTACCCGTTTCCACCATCTTCCTTTTCTTCCCAGCTTTTTCATGCCCCACATCACCCATGGTTTGAGTACTCTGTGGTACTAGCGTTTCAGTGTTCACCTCGGCATCGCAATTACCAGTAGGCTCGTTAGTTGTAGTATGTGTCTCATCCTTCTTGGTAGAAGCTTTCTGCTTGTCAACCCCATCATCATCAGCAACCATTCTCTTCCCAGGATAGTATTTCCCTACAACTTCCTTTGCCCTCATCCAAGGACCCACACTCATAACAGACTTCAGTTCAATGCCCTCCTCAGGCCTTGGTGGTCTAGTACACTTGCGCAGGCTGTGGGTTATGCGACCACATCGATAACACAATTACCCAGCCTTTCATACTTAATCTTCACCCAGTGTTTCTCCCCCATTTCATCATACACATGGAGACCCGGTATGAGGGGACGTTCCGGCAAAAATTCAATCTTAGCCCGAACAAAGCCATAAAAGCCCATACAATTTTCAATCGTAGGTTCAATCTCAACAGAGGGAGTAGCAAAAACATTACATATTTGCCTAATCTTAGGGTAAGCAAGAAAATTCAGAGGCAAATTATGCATTTGAATCCAAAAATTAGATAAACGTATTGGAACCTGATTCAGAGACATGTTCGGCAACCATTGTCGAAAATTGACATGAGCAAAGCCAACTTGCCATGATGAGCCCGCAAGTATCTTCATACAGTCTTCCTCATAGTCAAATCCAACCAGAAATAAATTGTGCTTCTTATCTGTTACCCTAAACCTTCCTTTCAGTTGCCAGATTCGAAGGAGATGACCTTTGAAAGTATTTGCAGAGAAAATTCTCTCAGAATACACCTTACCCACCAAGTGCGTTTTGCTGATAATGTTAGCAAAGGATTGGTCGATGTCCTCCATCTCCTTGTCCTGCTCTGGAGCCTTGAGCCTCACCACGATGTCCTCCTCCTTCCATTGGAAGTCCGGAGGCATAGTCATCCCTTGTAGAAGAGAAAAAACAGCAGTAGATCTGCACTTGAACTTACTATGCTCCAATCGGAACCACCCAAAGAGGGTAAAGTTACTCCCACTACTCCAAGACAATTAGAGAACGGGGAAAAGGTAAATAATATAGCGAGAAGTGCTTCTTAAAACCTATCAGACAGCTATTTGTGAAATTTGGTCATGTCGATAAAGGGTTCGTGAGGAGGTTGTTGCGAGAAAAGAAAGGAATGGAGTAAAGCATTTTACTACTGAGGAAGTAGATCAAGAGCAGATCTTCCCAGATCCATGTGTTTTAAGGCTGGTTCATGTTGGAAAGAAAACAAATCTTGCCATTTTTTATGAGAAGTGGGTACCTGAAAGGGTTATTTACTGTTCACCACTATTCTCTGATTGAGAGAAAAGCCGTATATGGTAGTAGAAATTAACGTGCTATATATGTGCTCTTTGTTTAAGCCAGTTAATATAATATAAGATGCCGAGTTATATGTGAATGTGACCATTGCTTGCTTATGGAAAAACAGAGAAGTGACTCTTCTTCTTTTCGCTAGTTGACATTAACTCATTATTGTTAATTCTTAGACAGCTAATAAAATATATGTGTATGGTTTAGGATGTAAAAGAGCCGAGTCAACCAGGAGTACACTCAAGTTCGATTCAACTTGAGTAAAATTCAAATCATTATTGTTATAAAAGTGTGAATATCATAGACTGACAAGTAAACCTACCTCGTCTGCCACTTGCCAAATTTGCCTATAAAAGCAATCAGTGCATGAGTAGGATTTTGAGGGATTACACAATTGCTTCAAGAGAGCATTGTCTATTCATGTGTAAAAGTTAGATGTATGTACAAATAGGACCTGCTTATGCCATGATTGATAGTCAAAATAAGGGATATGATTATCTTCCCTTTTTCCCTCAATTTTGTCGACCATAAAGCTTTGGTATAGAGAAGAGTCCACGCTTGAAATTCTATTACTCCCAACATAGTCAGGAAAGGATATTGCGTGGCTCCATTCACAAGCCAAATTAATCATCAAGCATTACGGCCACCAAGAGTATTTTCACTTTGGAGTATAAATTACTTATTTTTATAACACATTATCAGCACGAGTCTCTATCTTATCAAGGTACTTATTTCTAAACTTTTCTTGTTACTACTTTTATTATTCATATATATATATATATAGTATTAATATAGCTGAAAGATTTATCGAGTAAGCATATATTATATATTATTATTATTGCTGAAAGATTTATCGAGTAAGCATATTTTATATTTTTATTACGATTGGGCTATTAAAAAGGCCCATGTATTAATATGATATATTATATATATTATTGCTGAAAGATTTATCGAGTAAGCATATTTTATGTTTTTATTTAAATTATGATTGGGCTATTAAAAAGGCCAATTGCATTTAATTTTTTCGCCTTAAATTTTATTTATTGTTTTGCTTGGGCTCGTACAAGGCCCATCACTTTTAAATTTTCTGTTATTTATTTTTAATTGGGTTAATTAATAAAAGGCCCATATTTATTTATTTTAATTAAGTCTTTATTTATTTAATTATGTTACTTGAATTTGAGGCCCTCAAAATTTCCGGAAGAAATTTATCATGGGCATTAAATGCTGAAATGCATTTAAATGATAATAGTCTGGAAGACTAAATGAAAGAGTCTAGAAGACTCAATAAAAGGAAAATGAGACAAAAGACTGGATGCCTTACTGTAAAAAGATCATGCAGATCTTTGAAAAATAGGAGAAAAATATGACCACAAGAAGATGAATATTCTCCCGAGATTTTATTACAAGTGTTTGCATCGGAAGCACATGTGATTGTACATGATAATTGTGGTCATGATTATACACTTTCAATTGGTCACAAACAGGACGTATAACAAGGCATCTAGTAAATGGTTATCAAGTGTCCCTGAAGGGCAAATGTAATATTGATGAAACCATATTTGGTCAAGATGATGACCATGATGTTAAGATATTATTCTTGCTTACCCTGAAGGTGCAAGTTAATATATATTGATTGATTTTATTTTTATGTTCAACTTTATTATTTTTGTTATATTACATTATGTTTATCTTTATTACTACTTAATTCTTTTAATGTGAACATGAAATTATTTCTCGAATAATGACCCGGCATTTGTCCTGAAGACAATGCAAGTTGACATCCAAGGGGGAGAATTATATGTGTGGATGTCAACTATTTCACATAACATATGTGATAAATACAATTTCGAAGTGAAAAAATTAATACGCTCCAAAAGAGCATAAGCAAACTTTACTATGATCCAAAAGATCATATATTTATGCTCTGGAAGAGCAAATACTCTTGAAGAGTACAGAAACCCCCCCATTTATAGTAATACAAGAGATTATTATGGATCCTGTTGAATTAACTCTGCTCTATTCCCTGAAGCGAATAAGACAGTATAGTTATGATTGTGCCTGTTGCCGAGGACATGGAAGAAATTATTCTAACTATCGTGACCATAAAGGTTATCACAATGGCAAGGCTAAAGGAAAACATAAATATTATTATTGTATAATGGATCCAGTACAGGAGAACATCCACATAAAGGAATTGTTCTCATACATAAGCTGAACAAATTGTTTATCGGTTGGGTACAACATTGACCCTAAAACTCTGGGCCTCGTTATTGATGTTTACCCTAACACTGTCGTTCCAGGAGAACCACATACCACCCATATTGTTTTCTCCAGGTAGCTCAAACCGATTTGCTGGAGGAAAACGGAGTGGTATTGCTTCATGATTCTCTGCAGGTTGCCACAGGGTTTCAGTAATCAGTGCCATGTTGGGCTTGTACTGATTCTTCAGATCCCTTAAGGTACGCACAAAGTCTTGAGACCTTCTTGCTATACCCTTGCAATTCCACAATAAAAGTCGTACCTTAGGCCATGTAGGTGGTAACCCAGTCACCCTTGGGACGCTCCGAGCCATTATGGAAACCTGATAATAACTGCTTTGATTTAAAATTTGACTTGAAGGCTCTAGCTGAAATTCCTGCATCCTAGCAGATATGAAAAACATTATAGAGTTAGCTGAGCCATAAAAATTTGTCCTGAGATTGCCTTGGTCCTCCAGGAAGAAAGTCTCTTCCATTGGAGTCACAAAGAACCTAGACGAGTATAGCTCATCTACAAACACTAAACGAGGAATTCTCGCCAGATCATTAGGCAGTTCCTCTTG
>JAKUCV010005078.1:0-24734 GCA_028386065.3 Turnera subulata | reverse complement strand
ACTTTTGCCAAATTAGTGGTGAAAGAAATTGAGGATAGAAAGCTTTTCGATAAAACATTTTGGGTTTGTGTTTCCCTGAATTTTAGTGGCATAGCATTCTTGGAGAAATGTTACAGAATTTGTTGGGTACAAATAGTGGGGGCTTGAGCAACGTGGATACAATACTGAGGCAACTTAAAGAAGGGCTCCAGGGCAAGAAGTTTCTGCTTGTGCTTGACGATGTTTGGAATGTCGAAATTGAGAAGTGGGAGAGCTTGAAGAATTGTTTGTCAATAGTTTGTGGAAACAACAGGAATGCCATAATCGTGACAACACGGAAACAACAAACTGCATTAATAACGGAGACTTCTCCCGGGCATAGGCATGAGTTGAAAAGACTGGATGATGAAGAGTGTTGGTCTATTAT
Source organism: Turnera subulata (assembly GCA_028386065.3). Classification (NCBI taxonomy): domain Eukaryota; kingdom Viridiplantae; phylum Streptophyta; class Magnoliopsida; order Malpighiales; family Passifloraceae; genus Turnera; species Turnera subulata. Next base: position 24,328 of record JAKUCV010005078.1, on the reverse strand, counting down.
TCAAAAAGTAGTGGAATCTGGGAATGATAAGGTATCCATACCTTCAAAATTGGAGGGGATTGGGAAGGATATTGCAAAGAAATGTGGAGGTGTACCATTGACGGATGTTGGGCGGGTTGATGAGAAACACTAAAGAGGAAACACATTGGTTGTCAATTAAACACAACCCTATCTTGGATTCAGTAGGGAATGATGCTGGAATTTTGCCTATACTAAAATTGAGTTTCGATCATTTGCCTTGGTACCTGAAGCCATGTTTTGCATATTGTGCTATATTTCCTAAAGATCATGTCATCAGCAAAGATCAATTAGTTCAACTGTGGATGGCTGAGGGACTTCTTGGAACAGCTAATGACCAAAGTATGGAAAGATATAGGTAGTAAGTATGTTGATGAATTGCATGCAAATTCATTCTTTCAAGATGTTGAGAAGGATGGGTTGCGTGGTGATATCACAAGTTGTAAGATGCATGACCTGGTGCATGACCTCTCATTGTCCATTTCAAAACATGAGGTGTTGAATCTGAATGCACGTCCTAGAATACAATGTCTTCCAATATTCGCTATTTGAATCTCAAACTTCCACTTTTTCACACTTTTTTTCTTGGAATTTCTCCTGGTTTGTATAAATTTGGCCCCCCAAGATTTTTTCTTATAAATTTGGCCCCCCTTAATAGAAAATCCTGGATCTTGGAATTTCTCCTGGTTTGCATAAATTTGGCCCCCCAAGATTTTTTCTTATAAATTTGGCCCTTCCTAATAGAAAATCCTGGATCCGCCCCTGGAGGCAATGATGGTATTGTTAAAAAGTCATGGAATTTTGGAAGTCTTAGAACTCTCAAATTAGAAGTGGCTGATATAAATGAGTTGCCACTTTGGATTGGGAAGCTGAAATATTTGAGGTTTCTTGATGTTTCAGAGACAAAGATCAAGGAATTGCCGGAGTCCACCTGCAAGCTCTACAATTTGCAGACTTTAAGACTTAAAAGCTGCAGCGAGCTTGAAAGGATCCCGAGCAAGATGAAGAATTTGATAAGCCTGAGGCATTTCTATCTTACTGGCTATGGTGGGGATAAATGGCCACGTGATTTTTCTCTGCCTGACAATTTGGTGGATGTGAGATTGGTAGGCTGCGACAATGTGGATGAAATCCCAAGTCTTGGACATCTTCCTAATCTTCAAACTCTCCATATTGAAAGGATGGGAAAGGTAAGGAGCATCGGCCATGAATTCTACGGTGGGGTGGCAGATGTGGAAAGCAACAAAAATATTAACGGCACGAAGAAACCATTCCCGGCATTAAAGGAATTTAGATTGGAAGCAATGAAGAATTTAGTAGAGTGGATGTTGCCTGGAGGAGCCATGGCCGGGAATGGTGAGTTGGTACAACTTTTTCCTAGCTTACAAGTGTTTTGCGTAGTAGTGTGTCGTAAATTACGGAGTATCCGCGGGATCTGTCATATGCCATCACTTGTCCAGTTGATCATTCATTTTTGTGATGAATTGAGTGAATTATCCGGTGAATTTAATGTTGGAATACCCATCCAAGAGATCAGCATACAGGGTTGCCGTAATTTGGTGTCGATGCCAAGCTTCCAGTACGTCACTTGTCTCAAGACTTAACTGCTGTGGCAAATTAACATCTCTTCCAGTCGGGTTGCACTCTTCTCGCACACAATTACAGGAATTAGAAGTCTATGGTTGCTTAGCAATTGATGAATTGCCAATGGATTGGGATCTGGAAGGATTTCTTTCTCTTGAAGAATTGGGAATTCGGGGTATTATGAGATCGAGGTGTCTTCCCATTGGATTGGGATCCTGCACAGCTCTGAAGGAGTTATCCACATGGGGTTGGGATCAACTGGATTCTGTACCAGATGATCTTGGAAAATTAACATCCCTTGTTGAATTAGATATTTTTTGACTGCCCAAGATTGAAGGATATTCCAGAAGACATGTTTGCTCAGTTCACCAGATTGAAACGTTTAAGAATTGGTGGATTTTGGGAAGAATTAGAGGTATTCCCAGTCTCAGTGCTGAATTCAATCCAGAATCTCAATCATACTCTTGAAACCTTAAGAGTTAAAAGGATGGAGGAAACTGGAGTCATTGCCAAACCAATTACAGCCACTCACCTCCCTCGAGGAGTTGGTGATAGAGAGTTTTGATGGAATTGAGATCTTGCCAGAATAGTTGAGCAATCTTTCATCTATTAGAAGTATTGAGATTCGTAAGTGCAAGAATTTGAATCATCTAGCTACCATTCGTAAGTGCAAGAATTTGAGATTCGTACAGCATTGAAGCTCCTACAAGGTGCTTCAGATTGTAGATGCCTCAAATCCCAGTAAAATACTATACTACCAGGGTACGATATATGAGTCCTTTCCAATCCAAAGCATTTGATGTCTATAACTTTTGATGAAACTGATTCATTGTAGATGTTTGTGGTTTTCCACTTAATTTGTGGGTTGATCTCTATAACTTTTGCTCCCCTGTCAACAGGACCAAGGAAGATAGGTGTATATGTTTGTGAGCCATGTCTTATGTGGGTGTCCGTTCCCCTTTGGTTGAAGATAAAAGAATCGCATTTGCAAGAAATATTGACCTTCTGATTTGTGATACTGTGCTCTCTGGATTTCCTCTTCAACTTGGTGAAGCAGATCATTGATCCAACAAATTAACTTCCCTTCACTCCTCCATATATTTGGCAGTGCAGAATGCAGACTTCAGATCAAGCAATATTGTGGCCATATTATATCACTCTTAAAGGTTTTGTACGATGTTTTCTTCATTTTGAATACTTAACACGATGCGCCATAAACGTTTCAGCTGTCTGCTGATTCTTGGCATTGCCAGGCTAGCTAGTAATGCGAGGTTCAGTGTGCGGTCTGCTACTGTTACACATTTCTGCATGCATTTATTAACATCTATATATATATATGCAGCGCCATATTAGACGGCAATGTAACCGTGTGGTGCATGAGGCTGGTGCAAATATGCTGAACCAAAGAGCAGAGTATTATCAGCATATATTGCAGATATGTGTGAGAGAGGGACAGCATCGTTTCATTTTATAGCCCTTAATTCTTCCCTCTTCTTTAGCTTGCATAAGCATGTAAGCAAGACCTTCGGAGGCAAGGATGAAGAAGTAAGTCACAATGGATCTCCTTATCTTAATCCCCTGGTCAAAATAGTTGGTTGTGTTGGCTCGCCATAATTAATAAGAACTTGGTATTAAACAATGGTGACAAATTGCATCATAAGTTATACCTAAAACGGAGAAAATTCAAAAGCAAGCAGCATAGCATGTAGAAAATTAAGATCAATGAAGTATATCATAAGCCACAATACCTTTCTGAAATCTACAGAAGCAAAAGCACATTAACAGATTACTACCAGGCAAGAATGGGAAATGGATCCCTCTGCAAAGATATTAAGTTTCTGCACCTAACGTATCAGAAGTTTCTGGCATTCGTACTGTGGTAGTCGCTTTATCCTATACTGCTAATCTTTAGTTATTTAAGGCCAAATGCATATACACTGCACACATACATCCAAAATCATTCAAATTTTAGTGAGAGAGACTCCCCTTCTCTCTAGTTTTTTCTTCTTCAAAATTCAAAATGGGTTGCTATGGATGGTTTTTTCACCATCCATGGTAAACCCCCCACTTCTTTAGTTCATCTCCTTTCTCTCTTAGTATTGCTATAGATCTAGTACCCTTACATGGGAATAAAAGTTGTTCTCTTTGTGAGAGTTGTTCTCCTTGTGAGAGTATTTTGTTCTTCCCATGGGCAAAGTCAAGCTTTCCGGTAAGCAAGTCGCGGATGGGAGAATCTTGTTCTCGTGTTGGTGATTTACTTCGAGTGGGAGGCGAGGCGAAGCATTATGGTGAAGTTTTAGTATACGGGTGGAAGTTCTCACGATTCTTTCATCCTGTTGTTAATGTCTTCTTTGGGTGGTTTCCCTCTGTAAGAGCCGTTGGTTTTGATTCAAGAGTGCTGTTGGGTTCGGCCTATGAGAACGACTTTTCTCTCAAAAAATTGTTTAGAATGTGTATCCTGTCATCTACAGGACCCTTCTTTGTGAAGAACGTTTTCTTACTTCCCCGACAACCCGTGGCTTTTTGGGTCACACTCGAATCTTCTAAGTCTTTGCAGATTAGCTCCACGGAAGACCAATATCACTATTTGCTTCGGTTTGTTATATTGTTTGAATATTTGTAATCTTATTAAAGTCCTAGAGTTACCAACTCTAACAACTATCCAAGCGTATTTTTTTTATAATTAATGATATTTAAGTTTCGTCAAAAAAATCATTGTCTGTGCATTATAGCATATTTTATGGTAATGCAACTTGCTTTTCAAAAACTTTGTGGTCGCATTGTCGGCATTATATATACGTAAACAATCTCAAAGTTGGAATATAATTTTTACCCTTTCACATGCATCTCCACTTTCCCATATAAACGAAAGAGCAATTAATTAACCTTACAATGACCTATAAGAGCCCCAATGTTTGTTTTTGGTTTCATCAAAACCTGAGTACTGCCATTCTTTAATGTCTATTTAAAGGCCAAATGCCTATGCACTGCACATATCTTTCCCCGATATTATGACGCGTAGCAGGTGATGGTGTTCGCTGGTGTCCCGGTTGGGCAGTCTTTCCTATAAGTAGGGTCTAATGCTAGGATATAACCGGTATTGCCGGGGCCTGGACCGACGGAACGATGATGACACCACTAATGCTTTTTTTTTCTTTTGACAAAAAAATCGATGTCTGTGTGCATTATGGTAGTATAGTTTATGTTAATGCAACTTGCTTTTAGAAAACTTTGTGGTGGCAGGGTCGGCATTATATACATAAACAAACTCAAAGTTGGGATATAATTTCTACCCTTTCACATGCGTCTCACTTCCCAACAGAGAAATAAAGAATGAACTATTAATTAATCGGACCAATAATAAGAACCTAAGTCAGCCAGTCCACACATTGTGCACTGAGAGAGAAAAACCAACGACTCTTTGAATCAGTACATACCTTACTGAGCGAGTTTGTTGTTGTTCTCTTGCTTGTTTAGTAAAAAAGATGGCTGAAATAGTTCTTACATTTGTTGTGGAGGAGATGTTGAAGAAGTTGGCTTCATTTGCTCTTGAAGGGATTGATCTTGCGTGGGGACTCAAGGGGAAGCTTCAGAAACTCAACAGCTCTTTGGCCTTCATTAGATCTGTGTTGCATGACGCTGAAGAGAAACAAGGCAGGCAAGAGTCAGTGAAGAGTTGGCTGCAAAAGCTTCGAGATGTAGCATACGAAGCTGAAGATGTTCTGGATGAGTTTGGCTACGAAGTTCTCCGGCAAAAGGTGGAGGGTAGAACTCCAAGTAAGAAGGTGAGCAACTTCTTTTCTGCCTCCTCCAACCCTATTGCATTTCGAATTCATATGGGCAAGAAAATTAAGAAGATCAATGATGAACTAGCCGAGATTAAAAATGATGCTGTTGGCTTCGGTCTAATCAGTGCTGTAATTATCTCCTCAGAGAGAGCTCCACAAACTAGCATTGTAAGCCGAGTAACCCACTCCTTCCTAGACAAATCAGAGCAGATTATAGGAAGGGATAATGATGTATCTAAAGTGATTGAGTTGTTGAATGTTTCAAATGATGATGATCAAGTGTTCTCCGTTGTCCCTATAGTGGGGATGGGTGGTCTTGGCAAGACAACTTTGGCCAAATTGGTGGTGAAAGAAATTGAGGGTAGAAAGCTTTTTGGTAAAACAATTTGGGTTTGTGTTTCCCAAAATTTTAATGAGCAGAACATTCTCGGAGAAATGTTACAGAATTTGATGGGTACAAACATTGGGGGCTTGAGCAACTTAGATACAATACTGAGGCTTCTTAGAGAAGGGCTGCAAGGCAAGAAGTTTCTGCTTGTGCTTGATGATGTGTGGAATGAGGAGATTGAGAAGTGGGAGAGCTTGAAGAAATCTTTGTCAATAGTTAGTGGAAGCAATAGGAATGTCATAATTGTTACGACACGGAAACAACAAACTGCATCAATAATGGAGACTCCTCTCGGGCGTAGGCATGAATTGAAAGGGCTAGAGGATGAAGAGTGTTGGTCTATTATTCGAAAAATTGTGGATCCAGGAAGTGATATGGCATCCATATCTGGAAACTTGGAGGTGATCGGAAAGGATATTGCAAGGAAATGTGGAGGTATACCATTAGCTGCAAGGATGTTGGGCGGGTTGATGAGAAACACTATAGAGGAAAGACATTGGTGGTTAATTAAAAACAATCCAGTCTTGGATACAGTAGGGAATGATGCTGGAATTTTGCCTATATTAAAGCTGAGCTTTGATCATTTGCCTTGGTACCTGAAGCCATGCTTCACATATTGTGCTATATTTCCGGAAGATCATCCCATTGGCAAAGATCAATTAATTCAATTGTGGATGGCTGAAGGCCTTCTCGGAACAACTAATGACCAAAGTATGGAAGATATGGGCAGTAAGTATTTTAATGAATTGCATGCAAATTCATTCTTTCAAGATGTTGACAAGGATTGGCCGCTTGGTAATATCAGAAGCTGTAAGATGCATGACTTGGTGCATGACCTCTCATTGTCTATTTCAAAACAAGAGGTGTTGAATCTGAATGCGCGTCCTAATTTTCGAGAGATTACATCTTCCAATATTCTTCATCTGAATCTCATGTGTGATGAGAAAACAGCAGAAGCATTTCCAATCAAAGACTGTGCTAGAAGATTGCGTTCATTATTTACAAGAGGCAATGATGGTACTGTTATGTCTTGGAATTTTGGGAGTTTGAGAACTCTCAACTTAGAAGCCGCAGATATAAATGAGTTGCCAGTTTGGATCGGGGAGCTAAAACATTTGAGATTTCTTGATGTTTCAAGGACAGAGATCAAAGAATTGCCGCAGTCCACCTGCATGCTCTACAATTTGCAAACTTTAAGACTTGAAGAGTGCAGGAAGCTTGAAAGGTTCCCGAACAAGATGAAGAATTTGATAAACCTGAGGCATTTCTATCTTAGTGGCTGCTCCAATATGGATCAAATCCTTAGTCTTGGACATCTTCCTAATCTTCAAACACTCCATATTAGTCGGATGGGAAAGGTAAGGAGCATTGGCCATGAATTCTGCGGTGGGGTAGATCTGAAGAATAATTCATTCCCTGCATTAAAGGAATTTCGATTGGAAGTAATGGAGGATTTAGTTGACTGGATGTTGCCTGGTGGAGCTACTACGGTCAGAAATGGCGAGCAGTGGATACTCTTTCCTAGCTTACAAGTGCTGTGCATAATGGGGTGTGGTAAATTAAGAAGTATCCCTAGGATCTGTCATATGCCATCTCTTGTCCGGTTGATCATTGATGGATGTGATGAACTGAGTGACTTATCCGGTGAATTTAATGTGGGGACACCCATCGAAGAGGTCTATATAGATGGTTGTCCTAATTTGATGTGGATGCCAAGCCTCCAGTATGCCACTTGTCTTAAACGACTACGACTTATGAGTTGTGGCAAATTAACATCTCTTCCGGTCGGGTTGCTGTCTTCTTTCACACAGTTAGAGGAATTAGAAGCCTATGGTTGTCCAATTGATGAATTCCCAATGGATTGGGATATGAAAGGATTTCTTTCTCTTGAAAGATTGAGTATTGGAGATGTTAAGACATCAAGGTGTCTTCCCACTGGATTGGGATCGTGTACATCTTTGAAGGAGTTATACATATGGGGTTGGGATCAACTGGATTCTATACCAGATGACTTATTAGGGAAATTAACATCTCTAGTTCGTTTAGGGATTTATGGCTGCCCAAGATTAACTGATATCCCACAAGACATGATTGGTGATCACTTTACCAGATTGAAACGTCTGACAATTGGTAGATTCAGCGAAGAGTTAGAGGCATTCCCTGGGCTGAACTCAATCCAGACCCTCAAGCATACTCTTGAGTACCTGCACATAGAAGGATGGAGAAAACTGGAGTCATTACCAATCCAATTACAGCAACTCACCTCCCTCGAGTGGTTGGAGATAGATGGTTTTGAAGGGATTGAGATCTTGCCTGAATGGCTGAGCAATCTTTCATCTCTACGAAAGTTTACCATTTTTAACTGCAAGAATTTGAAGCATCTACCATCTCCGGCAGCCATGCAATGCTTATCCAAATTAGAGGAGATATGGATTGTTCTGTCTCCTATTCTTGAAGAAAATTGCAACAAGGAGACAGGTTCCGAATGGTCCAAGATCCGTCACATCCCAAAAATTAACATTATAAGGTCGAATAAGGTATGCTTCAAGTAAAATGTGACAGCATTGTTTGCTTGTTTCACTAGCAAACTAAATCTTAACTGAACAGTACTCTTTTCAGTCCAAAGCATTTGATGTATATAACTTTTGATGAAGCTGATTGTAAATGTTTGTGTTTTTTACTTAATTTGTGGGTTGATGCCTATAACTTTTGCTCCGTGTCGACAGGACCAAGGAAGCTAGCGTCGGTTGGAGATGAAGAATGGCATTTGCAAGAAATATTGACCTTCAGATTTGTGATACTGTGCTCTCTGGATATCCTCTTCAAATTGGAGAAGCGGATCATGGTTCTATCAACTTCCCTTCACTCCTCCATACATTTGCCAGTGCAGATTTCAAAGCAGGCAATATTAATGTAGTCATATTATATCACTCTTATTGGTTTCCTACGATGTTTTCTTTATTTTTAATTCTGAACACAATGTCACCATAAACGTTTCGGTTGTCTGCTGATTCTTGGCAATGCCAGACTTGATAGTCAATGTGAGGTTAGTTACAAATTTGCAAAGACTTCAGCTCCAAACCTTACTTCGAAAATGCATAAGGAAAATTACGGGATCTAAAACTGGTTATTGCCAATTGAACCTCCCGAGTGCCAGAGCACTCTAGAGCGTATAGACATTCTATAATGTCTTTGGAACTCGGCATTTTGTTAACGCACAAATCTGATGTCCATGTCTCCAAACATAAGAGGGCTTCGAACATGTAACCATCAATACGTACCTGCGGCATTAAGTTCTCCAACAATTGGCCTTTCCCATGTAATAGCTGATGGCGGTAGAAACAGGATGAATGCTTAAAACCTATTGCCTTCTCAAAAGTATATATCCCCTCACTTGCTTGGGTAGTTTCTGGAACTTGGACACAAAGCTGGTACCAGTTGCAGTAGAGATAAGAGCATAACCGGCTTCTTCCAATATAGTAGTGTTCAAAGTGGGCTGGTCTATGTCCACAGTCTTTGGGTGGAGGGATAATTAATTGGTTGGATCTGGTTGTGAACAGTGAACCAAAAGAGGATGGGGCTTTAATACTCACTATTGCTTATTTTGTATGGCAAGCACGTAATCAGGTCCTTTTTAATCAGGAGGAGAGACATCCAATTAACATCCTAGATACTGCAAGTAGATTTTGTTGTGATGTTTTGGATATCAGAAAAAGGGAAGGAGGAGGTGGCCAGCCTAGACCTCGTATGGGAGAGCAGCCCACTGCATGGTCTCCACCACAACAAGGTGTGGTAAAAGTAAACACAGATGCATCAGTGTTTATCAACGAAGGAGCTGGAGGTGTTGGTGGCATTTTAGGAACCACAGAGGGAACTTTTTGGGAGCTTTTGCGTTGAAATTACCAGGTATTTTGGATTGTTGGAATCACTTGCTGTTAGAGAAGGAATTTTGGTGGCGTTGGAATTGAATATGGATAGAGTCATTTTGGAGACTGACTCCCAAATCCTGTTTAAAGCAATTGTGACAGCGTCGGAAGAGGACTTCTCTAATTTTGGTGGTATAGTCGGGGACATTCTTTTGCTAGCTAGGAATTTTTCTGATTTTCAATGTCTTTATGTCTCTAGGAGTTGCAACCAAGCTGCGAATGCAGTTGCACATATGTCCACTTTTTGCTATACTTGCCACTAGGGATGGCAATGGGTGTCTGTTAACGGGGAATCCGCGGGGAATCCCCGAATGGGAAACGGGATGGGAGCAATTTTCCCCCCGCGGGGGATGGGGACGGGGGATGTTTTGGCCCCGTGGGGAATTTGGGAATGGGGGCGAGGAATGCTCCCCCGACCCACGGGGACCTCGAAATAAGCAAATATACAAAAATTCCCTTGAGTCATTATCCGATTAACCAATAAGTTGGAATTGGGGAGTAGGCAAAATTTTTGAGATGCAATTGTTGAGTTAGTTGAATACAACAATTGGATTTTATTTTAGTATTTTAGTATGTAATCAAGAGTAAAGACAATGAACTAGTAACAATCTTTAATTTTCTTATCTTATATTTCGAATCATGTAAGTCAAAATAATTAAATTAATAATAATTTTTAATTTTATTGTCTTATACTTTGAATCATGTAAGCCAAAATAATTAAATTTGTTTATAAGTTAGCTTTGATTACTTTTTTAAATATATATATTTTACCAATTTTTATCTATCAAATTGGGAAAAGAGGTCCCCGTGGGGATCCGATTCCCCACAGAGAACGGAGATGGGAGCAATTTTCCTCCAGAAGGGAATGGGAATGGGGACAGAGGAATATTTCGAAATCGGGAATGAGGTGGGGAACCTTCCCTGCGGAGACCCCGACCCATTGGCATCCCTACTCGCCACTTTTGGGCCTCTGTACCCCACCACAGATTTGGAATTTGCTGATGGGGGATTGTAATACTTTCAACTGGTGAATGAAAGCATAGCCTACGGTGGCTTACCTTCAAAAAAAAAATATAGTAGTGTTCAAGGACCATACACAAAACTGGCATCAGCGTTTTTTTTTGTTTTATTATTCCTACATTAATACACTATGTCATCCACAATAAACTAATGGTGCTTCTCTTGAATGGCTCTCTGGCTTACCCAAACTGAGTATAATACTTTGATCTGGTTTTTGTTTTTTCTCTAATTAGGATAGTTTGCATATGCACAAAAATTAAGTAACAATTGATAGATTCCTTTTTTTTTACTATGGCCACATATGTCTTAGTTGGTGTAATAAAACAGTATTGCACGCCCTCCTTTTCTTTTTTTTATATGCTAATTGATACTGAAATACTGGAAGATGCAAAAAAAAAAAAATCATTAAGCCAATGACATCACCACTGGTACAATAAAAGAAGATTTGAAAGCACTGTGGTACAGCTAGACAACAACACCTTAATCAAACCTCATAATTGGACCTCTCCAGTCCACTGCTTTATGACATTACAGAAGCTTTTTGTCGAAAGACATCTACAGAAGCTGCTTGCACGTCTGCCTAAATTTGACATTTGAAAAAAAAAATGTACTTTAATACTTTAATTTTATTATTTCAATGTGAAAGTTGGAACATAATTTCTACCTTTACACGTGCATGTCATGTCAATTTCCAACATAAAAGAAAGAATTGAACAAGTAATCAATCCACTGATAATAAGAACCGAAGCCAGCTAGTCCACACATTGTGCATTGATAGAGAAAAACCAACCAGTACAGTACATACACCTCTACTGGTCGAGCGAGCTGTTGTGTGAAGAAAGGCAAAGATGGGTGAATTTGTTCTTACATTTGTTGTGGAGGAGATGTTGAAGAAGTTGGCTTCACTTACTCTTGAAGGGATCGAACTTGCATGGGGACTGAAGGGGAAGCTACAGAAACTCAACGACTCCTTGACCTTCATTCGAGCTGTGTTACATGACGCTATGGAAAGACATGGCAGAGAAGAGTCTGTGAAGATTTGGCTGCGAAAGCTTCGAGATGTAGCATATGAAGCTGAAGATGTTTTTGATGAGTTTGACTACGAAATTCTCAGGCAAAAGGTGGAGGGTAGTACTCCAATTAAAAAGGTAACCAACTTCTTTTCTGCCTCCTCCAACCCCATTGCATTTCGACTTCATATGGGAAAGAAAATTAAGAAGATCAATGATGAACTAGTCAAGATTAAAGATGATGCTGTTGGCTTTGGTCTAATTAGTGCTGTAATTTTCTCCTCGGAGAGAACTCCACAAACTAGCACTGTAAGCCGAATAACGCACTCCTTCCTAGACAAATCGGAGCAAGTTATAGGAAGAGACAGTGATGTGTCTAAATTGATTGAGTTGTTGAATGTTTCAAGCCATGATGATCAAGTGCTTTCGGTTGTCCCCATTGTGGGGATGGGTGGTCTTGGCAAGACCACTTTGGCCAAATTGGTGGTAAAAGAAATTGAGGATAAAAAGCTTTTCAATAAAACAATTTGGATTTGTGTTTCCCAAAATTTTAATGAGCAAAGTATTCTAGGAGAAATGTTGCAGAAACTGCTGGGTATAAACTTTGGAGGTTTGAGCAGCTTGGATGCAATATTGGGGCAACTTAGAGAAGTGTTGCAAGGCAAGAAATTTATGCTTGTGCTTGACGATGTGTGGAATGAGGAAATTGAGAAGTGGGAGAGTTTGAAGAAATGTTTGTCAATAGTTAGTGGAAGCAATGGGAATGTCATAATTGTCACGACACGAAAACAACAAACTGCATCCATAATGGAGACTTCTCCCAGGCGTAGGCATGAGTTGAAACGACTTGAGGATGAAGAGTGTTGGTCTATTATTCGCGAAGTAGTGGATTCTGGGAATAATAAGGCATCCATCTCTGGAAATTTGGAGGTCATCGGAAAGAATATTGCAAGGAAATGTGGAGGTGTACCGTTGGCTGCAAGGATGTTGGGCGGGTTGATTAGAAACTCCAAAGAGGAAAGACATTGGCTGTCAATTAAAAATAGTCATGTCTTGGACTCGGTAGGAAATGATGCTGGAATTTTGCCTATACTAAAGCTGAGCTTCGATCATTTGCCTCGGTACCTGAAGCCATGTTTTGCATATTGTGCTGTATTTCCTGAAGATCATCGCATTGGCAAAGATCAACTAATTCAGTTGTGGATGGCCGAAGGACTTCTTGGAACAACTAATGACCCAACAATGGAAGATATAGGCAGTAAGTATTTTGATGAATTGCTTGCAAGTTCATTCTTTCAAGATGTTCAGGAGGATTGGTCACCAATTGGTAGTATCATAAGCTTTAAGATGCATGACTTGGTGCATGACCTCTCATTGTCTATTTCAAAACAAGAGGTGTTGAATTTGAATGCACGTCCTAATTTTCGAGAGAGTACAGTACCTTCCAATGTTCGCCATTTGAATTTGTCATGTGATGAGAAGACGACAGAAGCATTCCCAATTGGAGACTGTGCGGGAAGATTGCGTTCCTTATTTGTAAAAGGCAATGATGGTATTGTAAAAAGTTTAGGAAAATTTGGAAGTCTGAGAACTCTCAACTTGGTTGCCGCTCATATAAATGAGTTGCCAGTCTGGATTGGGAAGTTAAAACATTTGAGGTTTCTTGATGTTTCAGAGACAAAGATCAAAGAATTGCCTGAGTCCACCTGCAAGCTCTACAATTTACAAACTTTAAGACTTGAAGAGTGCAAGAAGCTTGAAAGAATCCCGGGCAAGATGAAGAATATGATAAGCCTGAGGCATTTCTATCTTAGTGGCTATCATGGGGAAAAATGGCCACGTGATTTTTCATTTCCTAACAATTTGGTGGATGTGAGATTGGTGCGCTGCGACAATATGGATCAAATCCCAAGTCTTGGACTTCTTCCTAATCTTCAAACTCTTCAGATAAAAGGGATGTCAATAATAAGTTGCATTGGCCATGAATTCTACGGTGGGGTAGATCAGGAAAGCAATAAAAATAATATTGGCGTGAAGAAATCATTCCCGGCATTAAAGGAATTCCGATTGGAAGTAATGGAGGATTTAGTTGAGTGGATGCTGCCTGCTGGAGCTAGAAATGGTGAGCAGTGGATAATTTTTCCTAGCTTACAAGTGTTGTTCATAAACGAGTGTGGTAAATTAAGTAGTATCCCCGGAATCTCTCATATGCCGTCAATTGTTCGGTTGATCATTCAAGGATGTGATGAATTGAGTGAGTTATCCGGTGAATTTAACGTGGGGACACCGATCGAAGAGATAAATATGCGTGGTTGTGGTAATGTGATGTCGATGCCTAGCCTCGAGTACGTCACTTGTCTTAAACGACTACGACTTGTCTATTGTCGCAAATTAACATCTCTTCCGGTCGGGTTGCTGTCTTCTTGCACACAACTACAGGAACTAGAAGTCTATGGCTGCTTAAGAATTGATGAATTCCCAATAGTGGATATGGAAGGGTTTCTTTCTCTTGAACGAATGAGGATTGGGGATATTATGAGATCGAGGTGTCTTCCCATTGGATTGGGGTCCTGTACGACTTTGAAGGAGTTATCCATATGGGGTTGGGATAAACTGGATTCTGTACCGGATGATCTGGGAAAATTAACATCTCTTGTTGAATTAAAGATTTATGGCTGCCCAAGATTAACTGATATCCCAGAAGACTTGCTTGGTGGTCACTCTACCAGATTGAAACATCTGAGGATTGGTGGATTCTGGGAGGAGTTAGAAGCATTCCCAGTCCCATTGCTGCATTCAATCCAGAACCCCAACCATACGCTTGAAACCTTACACATAAACGGATGGCGGAAACTGGAGTCATTACCAAACCAATTACAGCAGCTCACCTCCCTCAAGGAGTTGGTCATAGATGATTTTGATGGGATTGAGACGTTGCCGGAATGGTTGGGGAATCTTTCATCTCTTAGAAGTATTTCCATTGGTAGCTGCAAGAATTTGAAGCATCTGCCATCTTCGGCAACCATGCAACGGCTGTCCAAATTAGAGCGGATACATATCTTTGGGTGCCCTTTTCTTAGGGAAAATTGCAGAGAGGAGACGGGTTCTGAATGGTCCAAGATACGTCACCTCTCACAATTTTGACACAAAATATAAGGTCCAATAAGGTACGTTTCAAGTAAAATAATGTGACAGCACTCTCATTTGCTTGTTTCAGTACGTTTGCAACCATGCATGCACTCTTTTGTTTCCTGCAAGTAACCGGAAAGCAGCAAAGCTTTCGTTGTATATATATACTAGTTTGTGGTTTTCACTTATTTTGTGGGTTGATGATCTCTATAACTTTTGCTACTTGGTGGCAACAGGAGGAAGGAAGCAAGCTGTATATGTTTAAAACCTGGTCAGGGTGTCGGGGCCCATTCCCCTTTGGTTGGAGATGAAGAATCGCCTTTGCAAGAAATATTGACCTTCAGCTCTGGACTATTTCCTCTTCATCTTGGAGAAGCAGATCATGGGTCAATCAGTCAACTTCCTCCCTTCACTCCTCCATATATTTGGCAGCGCAGATTCCAAATCAAGCAATACTGTGGTCATTTATTATATCACTCTTAAAGGTTTTCTGCGATGTTTTCTTTATTTCGAGTACTGAAACACAATGTCACTCTAAACGTTCCAGTTGGCTGCTGCTGATTCTTGGCAATGCCAGGCTTGGTAGTCAGTATGTGAGGTTACCAGTTTCTTAATAGTTGTGTAATAAACACCTGACGTGCTAATTTTTGTGGCATCGACCCATTTAAATAAACGCTTGTTGCGTTGAAGTCCGTTTTGCCAAGTCCATGTCTAGGTGACAGGAAAATAAGGTGGCTCATCCCACAGCTTTTGGGTCACAGATGTTAAAATTTGAAGGGGCTATGGAATTAGCTTGAGCTTGCTGGTGCTATCATTTATTTTTTTAGGTCGAGGTGTTAATGTTATCGTTACTTTTTTGGTTTCCAATCTGGTATTCTTAACTGTGCACCAATTAATCTAAATTTGACCTTCCCACCCAACCCACATTGGTGAAATGCTATCATTCAACCTTATACACTAAGACTCAAATCCGAGGCCTGGCTTAAGCAGATTTATACACTAAGACTCAAATCCGAGGTCTGGCTTAAGCAGATCCAAATCGCTTCCCACCCACCCCACATTGCTATCATTATTTTAAAACAGCATTGATGAATCTCTTGAAAAAATGAAAAGCACAAAAACCATAATTAAAAAAGGAAGGAAGAAGAAAATATTTGTGGCCCAAGGAAAAACACACAAAACCAATCACTAGCCATACACCTCTCTAACTTTTCCCTCCTAAATTATCCACATCGTGTGGCCACCACCCCCATGCACTTCCCTCTCCACCCCACCACTCCCTCCTTCCATCTCCTTCCTCTCCCCCTCTCTCTCCCTCCATGGCCACCGCCACCGCCACCGCCACCGCCACCGCCACTGCCACCGCAACCGCAACGCACTTCCAAACTTCCACCCCCACCTTCCCTCGCCACCAACGACCAGTACCCATCTTCCGCCCTGCCTCCGCATTGCCCATAAACTGCCACTTCACCCCTCCCCTGGCCCCCAAGTCCCGCCGTGCCGTCTCCTGCAAGGCAACCGAGGTGTCCGTGGCGGAGGAGTCCCCGTCCTCCGGCGGGGAGAACTGGGTCCCCGTTGTGCCGCTGGCTGCGCTGCCTAAGGGTGAGAGGAGGGTTATAATTCAAGACGGGGAGACTATATTGTTGCTTTGGTATAAAGATAGGGTCTATGCTGTGGAGAATAGGTCTCCGGCCGAGGGAGCTTATAGTGAAGGTCTCTTGAATGCTAAGCTCACTCAGGTAATTAATTTTCACATTTGCTAATTTCTTCTTAGGTAGCCTCACTATATTCTTTGCAGCTTATGGAGATTAATTGTGTGGTTTAAAATATTGTTAGCAATTTCAGTCAATTTTTAGCTCCATGGATACTTCATTTCCTGATAAAATGATGTAGAGAGGTGTTTTTTTTTGGTATAAAAGAGAGGTGTTAACTTTTGACCAATTTGTAGTTTTATTGTAGAATTTCATGTCTTTCGAGGTCTTGAAAATGTTGAACTTGTTTGTACCTTAGAACTTGTATGTGCAGGATGCATATGCACAGGTATGATTTCAGTTTCTTGCAGAAACCAGTTTCTTATTGACCATATTTGAACTTCTTTGCACAGGATGGCTGCATAGTCTGCCCAACAACTGATAGCACATTTGATCTCAACACTGGAGCTATCAAGGACTGGTATCCCAAAAACCCTGTCCTCAGGGTCCTTACACCTGCCCTGAGGTCACTGTTTGTCTATCCTGTTAAAACCGATGAAGAAAACATATTTATCAGCATGCGAGGAGGTGTAAAATCTGATGCATCGGCTGAGATTGTTTTCAGTGGCAGGGCTCAACCTGGTGTTACTGCAAGTGATGTCAATGTCGATGAGGTACATATTTACTTGGTTTTTTTCAAAAAATATCCTTTGATTTATTGCTTAGAAGTGTATGCAAGTAGCATTAACTCATGGACTAGTGGTAATACTAGGCCTTAATTGGTTTCTTGATAGAATTCTTAGTATTTTTTGATGGCTGGTAACCTCTTATGAAGTAAAAGAGGATGCATGTGTAGCAAGTGTGTGTTATAGTTTTGATGGTGTTAACATTTTCTTGCATCCGTTATCTTCCAGGTGAGAATGGTGGTCGATGAGGGCACAGGTGGTTTTGGTTTCACCAGGAAGAATGAAGTGATAAACGGGAAGGCTGCCATAATTGGCTTGCTGTGTTTGATAGATTTTGAGCTCTTGACTGGCACAGGCCTACTCAAAGGAACAGGCTTCTTGGATTTCATTTACGCCATTTCCAATGCCTTCAACTAGACATTTATGGTTATTTAAGTGGGTAAGAAGAATCTTTAAGCTATAGAAATCAAAATTTTCTGTGTATTAGATCAAGTTTCTGCAATTGTATATTTTCACAGACTGTGATGACTGATGAACCTATTCTTACCTTCTTTGTTCTCATATACATAATATGCTTTTGTAAATTAAATGTGCAAATTGTTGAGGTTGCATGACATTGGCAATCCTCTAGCTTATTTGTTAGCATCTCTAGTAGAACATCTACACAATTCTGTTAAACTTCCAATGCGTACAGATTGAAATTAATAGAATATTATGTTGCTGAGGTGCTTATGTTCTTAGCATTTCACGGTGGGTGCCCTTGGCTTCTATCTGTTCTATTTATTGTCTAGTTTCATTTCCAATTCAACAAACATGTACACCAATGTATTGATATGAATGGAGCTTTGCATTCAACGAGTGGCACGACTTGATATAAAAAATAGAAACGTCCTTGTCTACAACCGTAGTGCATTGAATTTTCTGAACAATTCAAAGTCTACTACATATATGAAAACAACCTCAATATTTTCATATTAATAGGAAAACTAAGTAACTCAACTTGGTGTCTGATTAGAAGAGATGCTTCAGCAAGGTTGACTTTCCTTATATATAGTTGGAAGTCACTAATCTGCAATATATATTACTCTATGTATGTTGAGAAAACGACAGAACATAAAACAAGATTGAAGTTTAGGGTGTTACATCTACGCACGACACACATTCACTTGTTTTTTTTTCTAAGGTCACCCGACCTAATCCCTTTGAAGATCTCTTCCTATACTTTCTCATTCTATAAACATCACCGAGATTAATGAGAATTCCTTGCACCTAATCCCCACCCCAAGAATGGATGACCTTTTGCTACGTTCACTTGTGTTCATTTTCATCCTTACTCTTGCCATCAAATTTTTGCTCAATAGAAGAAAGCAAGAAAGAAAACTACCCCCTAGCCCGCCAGCCATTCCAATTATAGGTCATCTCCATCTCCTCAAACAACCTCTTCATCGTACTTTTCATAGTCTCTCACAAAAATACGGCGCAATAGTCTCTCTCAGGCTAGGATCAAGACTAGCAGTTGTTGTGTCCTCACCATCACTTGTGGAAGAATGCTTCACCAAGAATGATATTGTGTTTGCCAACCGCCCTTTCTTTCCCAGCGCTCGCCACTTAAGCTACAACCAAACCACGTTGGGTGCAGCCCCATACGGTGATCATTGGCGCAATCTTCGCCGCATAGCCTCCAGTGAGATCTTCTCCCCGACCCGGCTTAATATGTTCGTTGATGTCCGCAAAGACGAGGTTAAGAGCTTACTGAGGAGGCTTTATCATGTTTGCAACAAGGGTTTTGTCAAGGTGAAGTTAAGGCCAATGTTTATGGACTTGAGTTTCAATATTGTTATGAGGATGGTTGCAGGGAAGAGATATTATGGTTATTTCAATATTGTTATGAGGATGGTTGCAGGGAAGAGATATTATGGTTAAGGTTTGGAACAAGTTGAGGAGGCTAGAAGATTTAGAGAGATATTGACGGAGTGCTTCCAATACACTGAGGTTTCAGATCCAGCAGATATATTTCCCATCCTTAAGGCTTTTGGATTTACAGGAGTCGAGAAAAAATGCATGAGTATTGGTCATAGGTTGGATGTGTTCTTGCAAGAATTGGTTGATGAGCATAGGAATAAGAAGGACGGGAATGCCATGATAAATCGTTTGCTTGATTTGCAACAATCACACCCACAATACTACACAGACGAAATAATTAAAGGCCTTATGCAGGTTAGTGAAATGTTTGAATATCTTCTTTGTATTTTCTTACTTTTTCGGGAGTTTTTTTTTTCAATTTAATTTCGTTTAAAAATTTTGAAAGAAAGGAAAATTCAATCCGTCTTTTACATCATTTACTCATGGGTCTTGCTCACCTTTAATTTAGATGTCTCCAGTTTGGTCCAGTTTGACAAGACCCTTTATTTATACTTGATGTTATATATATTTAACAATATAATAACTGAAAGTCTATAGAGAGGTTGGGGCAAACCATTGGTAGTTAATTATTATAGTGCGTAATAGGTTTTCTTTTTTAAAAAATACTTAACCACTTAATGATTATTTAGCGAAAATGATTATTACTTCAGTCTCTTTGGAAAATTTTGTACGTGGGCTATTTTGTTTTTTTTTTAAAAAAAACTTAGATTCTTACATCATACAACGGTATATTGTTTATAGTTATTGACTCGACACTCGGTTGAAGCTACTCATATCTGAATATTATGTTATTACTTATTAGTGGTGGTCCTATGATGACACGTTTTCTTTACATAGAAACGATTATACTATATATTGTGAAGAATATATTATTAGTAGTGGTCCTATGATGGCACATAATTAAGAATTCAGAATTAATCCAGCGAATGATACTCTTCTTGTATATAACGAAATGTATATAAATGCCATGATCAATATCTCTACCAACAATTCAAACGCGATGTAAAGACTTGAGGAGATTCCCATTTGGTCATTGGTGCAGGTGCTATTGCTTGCAGGAACAGAAACAACTGCAACAACTCTAGAGTGGGCAATGTCCAACATGCTCAACCACCCAGATGTGCTAAAGAAAGATAAAGAAGAATTAGACACTCAAGTTGGTCAGCATCGACTCATAGATGAATCAGATTATCCAAACCTTCAATACCTTCAAAGACTCACTTGCGAAAGTTTGCGATTGTACCCAACAGCTCCTTATTTAGTGCCACACTTATCTTCTGATGAATGTACCATTGGAGGATATTACGTGCCAGAAGATACAATGTTATTTGTGAATGCATGGTCCATACATAGAGATCCTAAGTTATGGGATGACCCAACAAAACTTAAGCCTGAGAGATTTGGAGCTCATCAGAAAGTTGAGTCAAGCAAGTTCTTGCCATTTGGGTTGGGGAGAAGAGCTTGTCCTGGAGATGGTTTGGCCAAGAAAGTCATGACCTTAACTTTGGGTGCTTTGATTCAATGCTTTTGCTGGGAGAGAGTTAATGGGGATGAAATTGATATGACTGAGAAAGCAAAAATAAGCATGAGTAAAGTTGAGCAATTAGAGTTGATGTGTAAACCTCAGCCAAATTTGGAGATCCTTCTCTCTTAGGCTACCCAAGAATTATTATGTATATTCACGAGTGAACGCTGGGGTGAATAATGCCTGAGGTGATTTAATCTTTGTATTACTTTTTTCTTGGGAAAAAAAATTCCACAGTGATCAAACACATGTTAGCAACACGGGGAGTCACCCGAAATACTAGGATGTTGGGTGGGTTGATGAGAAATGCCAAAGAGGGAAGATATTGATTGGCAATTAAAAACAATCCTGTCTTGCAATCAATAGGGAATGATGTTGGAATTTTGCCTATACTAAAGCTGAGCTTCAATCATTTGCCTTTATACTTGATGCCATATTTCGCACATTGTGTTATGTTTTCTCAAGATCATTTCATTCACAAAGATCAAGTAATTCAATTGTGGATGGCTGAGGGACTTCTTGAAATAGCAAGTGAACAAAGTATGAATGATATAGGCAGTAAGTATTTTTAAGAATTGTTTGCAAATTCATTCTTTCATGATGTTGAGAAGGATTGGAAGTTAGGTAATATTAGACGTTGTAAGTTGCATGACCTCTCATTGTCTATTTCAAAACAAGAGGTGTTGAATTTGAATGTATTAGAGTAATAAGGACCAAAACCAGTTTGGGGCCTCAACCATCATCAGCTAAAGCTTGGTTGAGAGGGTCACTTGATATGGTAGCGGCCAGAGTTATAATGCCAAACGGTCGTGTGTTCGAATTCCCACAATTCCCTCCTAATTGAATTAAAAAACATAAGGTATAGATAGGCCGGTGTTCGCCATTTGAATCTCATGTTTGATGACAAAACAGCAGAAGCATTCCCAATTGATGACAAAACAGCAGAAGCAATCCCAATTGGAGACTGTGCGGGAAGATTCCGTTCAGTATTTGCACATGTATTAGTTGGATTTCTTCCATATGCGTGAGCAATTGTATATTGTTCCGTTGATAAAGACAGAATGTGATGACCGATGAACTTTTTCTTACCTTCTTGTTTATACATAAAGCTTTTGTAAATTACAGTGCAAATTCTTAAGCTTGGTTGACCTTGGCAATCCTTCAGCTTATTTGTTAGCATCTCTCGTAGAAAATCTACACAATTATGCTAAACTTCCCATGCGTACAGATTGATTTGATGTTAAAATTAATTATGTTAAACTTCCAATGTGTTGATATGAATGGAGCTTTGGGTTCAACGAACGGCAAGACTTGGTATAAAAAACAGAAACCTCCTTGTCTACAACCGTAATGCATGGAATTATCTGAACAATTCAAAGTCTACTAGATATATGAAAACAGCCTAAATATTTTCATATTAATAGGAAAACTAAACAACTCAACTCGGTGTAAGAGAAGAAAAAAGGGATGCATCAGCAAGGTTGACATTGCTTATAGTTGGAAGTCAGTGACCTGCAATATATATTATTCTATGTATGAAGAGAAAATTTCATTTAAAAAAAATGTATGAAGAGAACAGGATAGAACATTAAACAAGATTGAAGTTTAGGATGCTACATCCAAGGTAATATTCACTTGTTTTAATTTTTTTTTATATCTCTTCCTATACAATCGGATTCTATAAAAACCACTGAGATAAATGAGAATTGTTTGCACTTAATCCTCGGTCCAAGCTATGGACGACCTTTTGCTACATTCACTTGTGTTCATCTTCATCCTTACTCTTGCAATCAAATTGTTGTTCAAAAGAAGAAAGCAAGAAAGAAAACTACCCCCCAGCCCGCCGGCCATTCCAATTATAGGTCATCTCCATCTCCTCAAACAACCTCTTCATCGTACTTTTCATAGTCTCTCACAAAAATACGGCCCAATATTCTCTGTCAAGCTAGGATCAAGACTAGCAATTGTTGTGTCCTCGCCAGCACTTGTGGAAGAATGCTTCACCAAGAATGATATTGTGTTTGCCAACCGCCCTATCTTTCCCAGCGCTAGGCACTTAAGCTACAACCAAACCAATATGGCTGCAGCCCCATACGGAGATCATTGGCGCAACCTTCGCCGGATAGGGTCCAATGAAATTTTCTCCCCAACCCGGCTTAATATGTTCATTGATGTCCGTAAAGACGAGGTTAAGAGCTTAGCAAGAAGGCTTTATCATGTTTGCAACAAGGGCTTTGTCAAGGTAAAGTTAAAGCCGATGTTTATGGATTTGAGTTTCAATATTCTTATGAGAATGGTTGCAGGGAAGAGATATTTTGGTGAGGGGTTGGAACAGGATGAGGAGGCTAGAAGATTTAGAGAGATAGTGACGGAGTTCTCCCAATACACTGAGGTTTCAGATCCAGTTGACATATTTCCCATCCTTAAGGCTTTTGGATTTAGAGGAGTTGAAAAACAATGCATGAGGGTTGCTCAAAGGTTGGATGTGTTCTTGCAAGAATTGATTGACGAGCATAGGAATAAGAAGGATGGGAATACCATGATAAATCGTTTGCTTGATTTGCAACAATCACAGCCCCAATACTACACTGATGAAATAATTAAAGGCCTGATGCAGGTTAGTGAAATGTTTGAATATCTTCTTTGAAATTTCTTATTTTTTTGGCGACCTTTTTTTTTTAATTTTAATTTCGTATAATTTTTTTGGGAAAGAGGAAAATTCAAACCGTCTTTTACATAAATAAATTTAACAATATAATAACTCAAAGTTTATATAGAGGTTGGGGCAAACCATTGGTAGTTAATGGGTTTTCTTTTAAGAATTGATCCGCATAATCAAGGGCCCATCCAGGGGAAAGGGGGCCCGGCCCCCTAGGATCTAAATTTTATATTTATTACTCCAAGTTCCTTTTTTATTGAGGTTTAATGAATCACCACGCTTAGAAAGAAATGCAAGACAAAATGAAAAAAATTCATTTAATACTCATAAAATATTCCAAAGCGACAAGACAAATCTAAATGGTTAAAGAATCAATAAAAAAAGAGAAGGAATATGTTGCAATGTCTCTATAAACGGTAGTGATTTATTCAGCCTCCTTTTTAAATCTTCATTTTCTCAAACTATTTCAATTAAATCCCTATAAATTTAATAGAATAGCGCTTACGGCCCCTAACAAGTTTTTCACGAACCACCCCTGTAACTAATGATACTCTTCTTGTATATAACAAAATCTATATACAAGCCATGATCAATATATACCAACAATTCCAACGATGAAAGAAAATACATGAGGAGATTGCCTTTTGTGCAGGTGCTATTTCTTGCAGGAACAGAAACGACTGCAACAACTCTCGAGTGGGCAATGTCCAACATGCTAAACCACCCAGATGTGCTAAAGAAAGCTAAAGAAGAATTAGACACTCAAGTTGGTCAGCATCGACTCATAGATGAATCAGATTATCCAAACCTTCAATATCTTCAAAGCCTCACTTTTGAAAGTTTGCGATTGTACCCAACAGTTCAAAATTTAGTGCCCCACTATTCTTCAGATGGATGTACCATTGGAGGATATTACGTGCCACAAGAAACAATTTTATTTGTAAATTTATGGTCCATACATAGAGATCCTCAGTTATGGGA
>JAKUCV010005077.1:0-54385 GCA_028386065.3 Turnera subulata | reverse complement strand
TCCATCAACTACATTAGCATGGGATCAAAGCGGCCTTCGTTACATTTTATGCGTAACTGGACCCATCAATGGTCACCATACAAACATATTCAATGACATAGATCAAGTATGGATGTGTAGCATGAAAATTACATGTAATGTGATCATACATGCCTATCTCCAACTGGTCCTCAAACCTTATGAGATCAAACATAATAACTTGTTCAGAGAATAAACAAACCAAATGTACTTTATTCTGCAGAAAATACTAAGTGCGTCTGAAAATGAGAACACCAAAATACAAACTCCCACTAAAACTGTATTTCGTCAAACAATGACGAATCTGAAGCTCATATGAGCAATATGCTCATGAAAACCTTAACTGGTAATCTCTTTAATGAGCGGATCTACAACAATGGAGTTTGTCCCAATATGTTCTATATACACTTGTTCTCTCTGAACTCTTTATTTAACAGCAAAATTTTAATAAGTTGCTGTTATTGATGGAATACACAATGACTTATTAATTGTCACACGACATCCTTAATGGTTTACCAATACCATCCATAATTTGCAGCCTGGTGGCAATTCTGTAGCCATATTCCACACTAGGATGCCTCAAAATAGGCTATAAATTCAGCTGCCATACTGGAAGAAGCATTGAGTGTCTGCTTAACACTCTTTTAGAAATAGCTTCATCAGCTAGTAAACAAATATAGCCCAAATATGGATCTATTACCTTAGTGGCATCCATCAAAATTAGAATCAGAATACCCAATGATCTCCACTGATTCTAATTCCAAATATGTGAGCATATAGACTTTATTCTCTACAAATACCGAATAACCCCTTTTGCTGCTCTTTAGTGATCCATTATAGGGTTATTGAGATATTTTTGTCTATATAATATCCCAAGAGTGTATGCTATATCCAGATGCATACATGCTTGAGTATATATCAGACCTTTAGCTGTAGATGCATCATGAATTTTGCATCTTATACTCGGGCATTAATTGAGACTAAACTTGTCTCCTTTATAAATAGGGGTATTTCCTGGTTTATAATCCTTTATTCCAAATTTGCTAAGAACCTTAACGAGATAACTCTTTTGTGATAGTTCAAGAATACCTCGAGAATAATCTCAATGTATCTAAATTCTAAAGACAAAAGAGGCTACACCAAGATCTTTTGTTTCTAAGAGTATTAGAAACTTCTTGGTTAGTACTTTATGCATATCTCACTATTAGCAAATGATATGTCATTGACATATTAAACCAGGAAACTAGCTTTACTCCCACTGAACTTATGGTATACAAAATTTTCGCCTATATCTATCTCAAAACCAGATGAGATCATTATTAGACAAAAATAGTAATACCAGTGACAGGAAGCTTGTTTAAGCTTATTGATGGATTCTTTTAATTTGCAAACCATTTTCTTTGAGTCTACCAACACAAATTCTATGGTTGCAACATATAAATTGTCTCTTTAATGTTACCATTGAGAAACACAATCTTTATATCCATCTAATGCTCAATGAAAAATGAGCCATAAGTGCCAGTATTATCTTGAAAGAGCCTTTCCTTGAAACCGGAGAGAAAGACTCTTTAGAACCATTGCCACCCTTTTGAGTACAGTCCTTTATGACAAGACGAGCCTTATATCTTTCAAAATTGCCCTTTGAGTCTTTTTGGTGTCAAATAACTATTTGTAACCAATTGGTTTCTCACCTTCAGGCAATTCATCAAGATCCTAAATATCTTTATCTTTCATAGACTTAATCTCATCATTCATGGCATCATTCCACTTTTGAGGATAAGAACTCTTTATGACTTGATGAAAGCTGATAAAATCATCTTCCATCAATCCTACATCATCCTTATGTTCTTAGGAAAAGACAATATAATCATCCGAATTTGCACTTCTCCTTTCTCAAGTGGAATTCTTTAGCGGCACTTGTTCTTGAGGTTGTTGAGTTTGAACCTTATGAATGATTTCTGAATTTCAGAGAGAGACTCATACAATGTTATCTTGAATAACATCAGTGATGGAAACCTAATCATTGTCTATAAAAAACCATAAGAAGAGAAATAAGTTCCCCTTCAAAGACAATGTTTCCCATCTTATCTTCCCCTCCAAACTCAATTTCCTCAAGAAATCTGGATTCCTGTCACAAAATAACTAGATTGTGGGACAAAAAACTTGAAACCCCATAATTACTCAAAGTTACTTAACAAAGTAGTAGCTACCTATCTTTAGATCCAAATTCTTTATGTTGGCCTAAATGGCCTACCCTTAGTTGGATCACCCCAAATGAATAGATGCCTAATATTAGGCTTCTAGCTTGTCCATAGTTCATAAGGAGTAATAGCTATTACTTTGACTGTAACCTTAGTGAGGATATAAGCTGCATCTTTAGTGCTTCTTCTTAGAGCAAAATTGGTAAAATATAATGACTAATCATATATCTTACCATGTCCTTAAGCATTTTATTGCATCTTTCAGCAATACCATTCATGCTTAGTTTTACACAACATTGTGTACTAGAAACCATATACCTCTAAGAATTAAGAGAAAGGCTTTAGAGATTTTCCACCTTATTTATTATATCTATCATTGTGGCCACCAATAATAGATATAATAAATTAATTCCATATTAGTCAATTTCTATTTTGTACCATGCCTTATCATGCAAGATTTCAATATATGAAGCTTTAAATATAGGTTGTCATTTACAAATTGAGAACTAGTACCAATAGTATTTGAATTTCTTAAAGACCAACTTTATTATTTCTAAATGGACAAGAATAACCAGATTTGTCCAAAAATAGAAATAAACTAAATTCCATCTAAAATACAAAATTCATTATTTCTAAATAGACAAGAATAACCCGATTTGTCCATAATAGAAATAAACTAAATTTTGTATAAAAGACGGCACCGAAAGGTCTATCTCAAACTCAAATACAATTCAGTTCTCATTAACAACCTATAAACCCTCAGAGCTTCAATAAAAGTTGATTTACATGCCATTGCCCCATAAAGATGTATCTCTCAACATCATTTGGCTTTTGACACATCAGCAAATCTTGCATAGATACACTTATCTGAATAGTAAAACTGAAATCTATCCATAAAGTGTGTCTTGGTACATAAGTCAAATTGACTTCAAAATAAACTAAGTACCTTTCTCAACACGCCCAATGGCGCATAGTTGGGATATTTTACTATTTCCATCCTTCTTGCAAAAGTAATAAGTAAATACCAAAGCTTGTTACTTTTGCACTTTCCTTTGTGGTATCCCAATTGCAGCTTTATTTCCTCTTTTCTTTTGTGGTCCTTAGAGGAATTTGCCAATCAAGCATTTTCTGAATGCTCTCTTTAAATATATCATCTTCTTGCACATAATAATCTTATCAAGAAATCTTGATTCCTTTTGAGTATTTTACTCACTTTAGATTCACCATAGAGTGCAAGATGATATATAAATACCAAATATGAGCAAAACTGTAGTAGGCTGTAACTTTAATGCCTTTAGAATTAGAGAAAAATGAGACATCTCAATGATATACTCCCTTATATTCTCTATCCTTTATGCTTTTAGAAACAAATTTTGATACTAATAAATTTGTTTCAACCTTTATGCTCTTGGCAAAGTGCTTTTAAAAGTTTCTCAAGAAACTTTTAACTTTATCCTCATTGGACATACTGCCCCCTAAAGGTTTCTGGAATTGCATGTCTTATGATCATGAGACTCATGCGATTATAAAATTCCCACCTCTAAATATCCCGCTTAACCTTATGGGAAATTTTATCTGTATGAGGGGTAAGTTAGTCTTTCCTTAGCGCATAGCCTATATCTTATGCAATTAAGAACACTCATAATGTTCTCATCCAGATCGCAAAATTTGTGTCATTAGTATCACTAAGATTGATACTTACACACCAAATAAGCAGAAGTTGTAACTTAATAAAGAATTAAATACATTCAGCTCACATTTCCTTAAACTGTATGCAAAACATAGTAATTAAATTCAATCCATGTGGTGGGCCCCATCAAGATACCTGGCACAACATTGATATTTTAGTCTTTGGACAGAAAATATCAACTTGTAAGTGGTACTCTCAGTGTAGTGATCAAATATTGACAATTAGGCCTGTCAAATAATAAGCCTTTCTTTGGACCGACTTATCACCCACATGGCATACCTGATAATCGTCACATATTTATTACTACAAGTGTATGTGAAATTTGGCCAAATAATAATCCTCCTTTGGGCTGATATACTATTCGCATAAATTTCACATACAAGCATCTCATATTTTAAAATAGATTAATCTACGCAAGAGAGGTTACTTTGGTAACATGTTGCTTCAACTAATCTACTAAAATACTCGACATCCCAAAATAATAGAATACTGAATATTGAATTTAATTTCAAACATATGTTTTGCAAGGAATAAAATATTCCTTAATTTTAGTCAACTTGGGCAAATTGTAAAATAATATACTCGCAAGGACTAAATTGTAATTCTATCATGTAAGGACGGGAATGACAGAAACTAAACTGTAGGGACCAAAGTGAAATCTACTGAACAAATCACCCACGGTATGTGATTTAAACCATCTGCAGCAATTTCAAAATTCCCCAAGTGTGGCGCATGCCAAAGCATAGCACACATAGCAAAATAATATGATGTGGAAATTATGAATTAAATTGCATGCCCAATTTATTAAATCCAAAAGCAATCACCTAGAACCAAAAGCATGTATTGAATTTAATTGTTTACCAAAACAATGTTTATTTATTAAAGAAATTGCCCCACGAAAATCGCGTACCGTATGCGACTTCCACATTAACCAGATGCGGCAAAATTCTCAAAAACATGAAGAATTTGATTTTGACGAAAAATAATAAATCAAATTTGATAGTTGAATCTTGAACCAAAACACATGGCAAGCAGCATGTCATGAATACCATAGAGACGTGGCCGCATAAGACCGCTTTACCTGATGCGTTTTTTCAACTGGAGGCCATTGTTTCTACACTCAGTTTTTTTTTTTTCACAAAAACAAACCGAATCCACAAAGCCATGTTCAATTTTGTATAAGCAATTCAATTAAAAGCTTTTCGTCGCATGATCAAAGTTGCAAACAAAATCAATATTCATGCAAAAAAAATTGAATCGTTTCCTTACAAAATTGAACCGAAAAGGAAAAACTTCATGATATCTAATAATTTATTCAAGTAGGCTCCGCTACCACTTGTTAGAATAAATACTCTATGCCTCAAATATCTTGATAAACTATTAGACAATCAAGAACAATTATCAGGTATAGCAAGGCGTACCTGAATCAATGATGAACAAATTTGAACCGAGA
Organism: Turnera subulata; assembly: GCA_028386065.3. Classification (NCBI taxonomy): domain Eukaryota; kingdom Viridiplantae; phylum Streptophyta; class Magnoliopsida; order Malpighiales; family Passifloraceae; genus Turnera; species Turnera subulata. The sequence goes on along the minus strand of JAKUCV010005077.1, from coordinate 49,023 downwards.
GGATTGGGAGCTTCCAAGATTTGGTTCCAACGCCTTGTGTGTTTTTCTGTGATGGGGCAGAGAAAACTGACGCATGAATAATCTTGGGGACCACAACCCTATATTATATCCTTTATATACTAGGTCAATTAGGGTTCCCATAAAACTCTAATTACTAGTATTGGGTTTCTACACATAAAAGCCCATACCAACAAGATGTCTCTAGAGCCCAAAATAGATCACTTAATGGCCCCATAAAATTAGACAGTTTTTAATATAATTGTAATTAATAATATAAGCCCATATATATTAAATAATTCCAACAATGGAGTCCCAGTTATATGTGCCATAGGAGAAAAGGTAGGGATCTGTAAATCAGTAGGATTGCGGCTGCTGACACGGTATTCATATCTCAAAAATAATGAACGAACATGAGTGAAAGCGGGCAAGAGTGATTGGGCAAAAAAGAAGAAAAACCTTAATTTAGACCTAGTGCCCCGCTACCAGAGGGTGAAATAGAAAGTGATATATGAAAAATGATGGATGATATTTTGCATTCTTTACTCTACAATATTAATTACATAAGATAAGAAATATTGTAATGATTACAATATAACATAGAGTGTTTATTGTGCAATGGCTCCAATATCACAATGATTTCGATGATTATAATTACTCCATGATATTTTCATAAATTAATAAAAATAATAAAATATTATTACACCTCAAGGGTCCATGTTGCATTCACTAGTTCCAACTTCCAAAGGAATCGTCGGTAATTTTTTGGGAAAAGGAAACATTACTCAATTTCTACAGGGATATAAAAATTGAAATTCTAAGATAGGGGACTACATAAATTGGGAACAAAAAAAATCATTTACCAATACTGATAAGGAACAAAGTTATGAGAAGGAACTGATTTGATACTTTACCAAAGTTAAGTTGTCGCCAATTTATTACAGGAAATTAAAATTTAGTCAAAAAAACTTCAATATCTTTGTTTAAAAAAATTAACTTGACAATTCTGATCAAATTATTAACTGAATGCTTCTTTCCACGAAAACACAAGGAAAGGAACAGTTACATTTCTTTATTGTTAGAGTAACAATAAAAGTTGACTTTTGCCTTTTGCTAGCGAATAAGATCTATGGGATGGCTCCTATTAAAAGAGAAAACATCTATTGGTTGACCATGATTAATCCCTGGTGTGTAACAGCGTAACTGCGTAAGATTTCCTTGATGACTTAAGACTCTTTCCCAGTGACTTGATGCATTTCTTTATTTTGGAAATAAAAAAAGAAGAAGCATGGTGCTCTGCATTTTCAATCAAGTCGGCGTTACAATATAACGGTAATTAAGCTGTTAAATCACTAATGGGTTATCTCGTAAAAAAAAAAAATCACTAATGGGTTATACTGACAAAAAAAATCACTAATGGTTTATCACATTCAATCCAATGGGCGTGTGAGACATAAATTTTGCAATTGGAAGTGAATTGACCGGCCCAACATGATAAATATTTTCAAGCATTCATGTCCTCGCACTCATAATCTATCGCTATTTTTGGTTTCGCTTTTACATTGGTAAGACGGAGGATGTTATACATTCCAAATATTTAATAAATTTTTTTCAATGAAAAATTATATGAGAGTGTTTTTAATAATAAAAAATTAATAGTGTACGTAAAAGTAAAACCGTTTACCATTGAAATGGTCCACCGATTCAGCTCTCATTTTCGTTTCACCCCTTCGGCTTCAAAACACACTCTCATATAATTATAGAAGAAATCATCATGGAATGAAATAAAGAATCCTTCTTTCCAATCTTTTCTCAATTTATCTTCTCTTATTATTCTCTATAGTCTATATACTATCATTATGGTTATTACGCAATCCCTTGTTAAATTGTTGAGGTATATTTCAACGTTTAATTTATAACACGTTATCAACACGATGCTCTAACCTACTGAGGTACTAATTCTCAAACACTTCTTGTCATTGTTATTTCAATACTTCTTGTTGCTGTTGTTATTACTATGGCAAATCTTATAAAACTTGAATTTGAGACCCTAGATATTTCCAGAAGAAATTATCTATCATGGATACTAGATGCAGAAATGCATTTAGATTCTAAGGGCCTGGGAGACACCATAAAATCTAACCAAGATAAGGCAAAAGTCGTATCTATTCAAAATAAAGAAAAGTCTAGTCAAGAAAAGGAAAAAGGCTGTTTTAGTCAAGATAAGGCAAAAGGCAAGATCTTTCTTCGCCATCATCTTCATGACAGTCTAGAGACTGAATATCTTACTGTCAAAGATCCTGCAGATGTTTGGAAGTATTTGAAAGAAAGATATGTCACCAGAAGATGGTCATACTCCCAAAAGCTCATTATGAGTGGATGCATCTGAGGTTGAAAGATTTTAAATCTGTGCATGAATATAATTCAGCTATGTTTCGAATAAGCTCTCAGATGAAACTATATGGAGAAAATATTACTGATGCTGATATGTTAGAAAAAACATCCTCCACTTTTTATGCATCAAATGTGCTCTTGCAGCAGCAATATTGTGAAAAGGGTTTAACAAAATATTCTAATTTAATATCATGCCTCCTTGTGACTGAACAAAATAACGAGCTACTGATGAAAAATCACGAGTCTCGCTCTAGTGCTTCTGCTCCATTCCCTGAAGTGAATGCAGCAGTACATGATAATTTTGGCCATGGCCGTGGACAAGGTCGTGGCCGAGGACGAGGGCGTGGAAGAAGCCGTTTTAATTACCTTGTCCGTAATGTTTACAACAATGGCAAGGCTATAGAAAAACGTGTGAACCACTTAAATGGTGGCAATTATAATGATAAAAAAAAATCCCGAGTCAGTTTGCTATCGATATGGCATGACAGGTCATTGGTCAAGAACATGTCGTACAACAAAGCACCTGGTAGAGCTTTACCAAGCATCTGTGAAAGGCAAAAATAAGGTGAAAGAATAATGAATAATGTTTTCTCCCAAAGTTACAAGTAATAAGATGAAAGAAGAGTGAATCTATTGTCAATTTCTTTATTTTTATTAATGTTCTTCTTGTGATATGTTGCTAATTCATTTATTTGAATACGCTTATTTTTTTATTTTATTTTTGAATAAATTTTAGTTCAATATTATTTTCTTATGCATGCTTCATTTTTTTTTCATGAAGATATAGATATTCAATTATATGGTTCCAAGAGTAATGACTCAGATATTTGTCTAGCAGAAAATACAACTACTCATTCTGTATTTAATAAATGGAAATATTTCATTTCCATGAAATTTACAAAGGCATATGTCAGTACAATCTCTGGTAGTACAAAAATAATTGAAAGGCTCCAATAGAGCTCAAATTTTACTACCAAAGGGAACAAACACAATTATTGAGAATGCCTTATCCTCCTCAAAGTCTTAAAGAAATTTGTTGAGTTTTAAGGATATCCGTTTAAATGGATATCATATTGAGACAATGAATGAAAGAGATGCTGAATATCTTTGCATTACAAAAGTTACCGCTACAGATAACAAACAAGTTATGAAAAAATTACCTGTATTATCCTCTGGATTGTACTACATAAATATTCAGAGTCACTCAAAGTTATTATACCCAGCCAGAAGCTGGCACCAGCTTGAAGTTGGCTAATGAGTTAAAAATTTGGCATGACCAGTTGGGCCATTCCGGATCAATAATGATGCGCAGAATTATTGAAAATTCATTTGGTCACCCATTGAAAAACCAGAAGATTTTTCATTCTAATGAATTTTCATGTGCTGCTTGTTCACAAGGAAAATTAATTATCCGGCCTAAATATGATAAGGTTGGTTCTGAATCACCAGCATTTTGGAAAGAATTCAGGGAGATGTTTATGGACCTATACACCCATTATGTGGACCATTCAGATATTTTATGGCCTTAATTGATGCAACAACTGGATGGTCCCATGTGTGCTTGTTGTCCTCACGCAATTTGGCATTTGCGCGCTTATTGTCGCAATTGATCAAATTGCAGGCACACTTTCCTGATCATGCCATTAAGACTATACATCTTGATAATGCTGCCGAATTCACCTCTAAGGCGTTCAATGACTCTTGTATGTCAATTTGAATTATGGTTGAACATCTTGTAGATCATGTTCATATCCAAAATGGTCTAGCATAATCGTTGATAAAACGCCTCCAATTAATTGCTAGACCATTATTGATGAGGTGTAAACTCCCCGTAACTACTTGGGGACATGCTATTTTGCATGCAGCAACACTTGTGCGCATCAGGCGAACAAGTTATCATAAGATCTCTCCTATTCAATTGGTTCATAGTCACGAACCTAATATCTCCCATCTCCGGACCTTTGGTTGTGCAGTATATGTGCCAATTGCTCCACCACGGCGAACAAAAATGGATCCTCAAAGAAGATTGGAAATATATGTTGGATATGAATCTCCATCAATTATAAAATACTTAGAACCAGCAACTGAAGATTTATTTACAGCAAGGTTTGATGAAAATGTTTGTCCAATATTAGGGAGAGAAAATAAGCAGTTGGATAAAGAGTTTAAATGGAATTCTATATCATTATCCAGTCTTGATCCTCGAATAAACCAGTGTGAACTCGAAGTTCAAAAGATGATTCATTTGCAAAATATAGCAAATCAATTGCAAGACATATTTACTAATGTCAATAGAGTGACCAAATCTCATATTCCAGCTGCAAATGCTCCTGTTAAAATTAATGTCCCAAATAGACAACCAAAGAATGCAAATGAATCTAAAGCATGCCAAAAGCGTGGCAGACCACTCGGTTCCAAAGATAAAATTCCTTGATAGAGAAAAGGAGCAAAGATATAAGATGGCCCTAACGAGGTAATAAGACCTCTTTGTAGAGGTTCAAGTTGAAAATCCTCCAGAAGAGGTTCCTGACACAATTGATAAAGTTCCAGAAGTAACTCAGGTACCTAAAATAAGTCAAAATGATGAGATCTCAATCAACTATATTATGCCAGGAACAAGGTGGAACCGATATGAAATAACCATCGACGAAATTTTTGCATATAATGTAGCGCTAAATATTATGGAAGGAAATGAGGATCATGAGCCTAAATCAATTGATGAATGCCGGCATAAAAATGATTGGCCAAAATAGAGGGATGCAATTAAGGCTGAGTTAGACTCGCTCATGAAGCGAGAAGTTTTTGGGCTTGTAGTCCCAACACCTAATGGTATAAAATCGGTCGGTTTTAAATGGGTATTTGTGCAGAAAATAAATGAAGAAAATGAAATAATGAGATATAAAGCATGGCTTGTCGTACAATGGCCTGGTATTGATTAAGAGGAGACATACTCCCCTGTGGTGGATGCAATTACTTTTCGATATCTGATTAGTTTGGCAGTACATGAAAAATTAGAGATGCGTCTAATGGATGTTGTTACAGCCTATCTCTATGGACCTATAAGAGTCTCTGAAGGACTCAAGTTGCCTGAAGCAACTAATTTCCAGGATATATACTCAATCAAATTGAAAAGATCATTATATGGCTTGAAGCAATCTGGACGTATGTGGTATAATAGACTCAGTGAATATTTAGAAAAAGAAGGCTATATGAATAATGCCATATGTCCATGTGTTTTTATTAAAAGGTCCATACATGAATATGTCTTCATTGCTGTTTATGTTGATGATTTAAATATTATTGGAACTCCTGCATTGTTTAAAGAAAGAATTTGAGATGAAAGACCTTGAAAAGACAATGCTTTGTCTAGGTTTTCATATTACACAATTAGAGAATAGAATCTTTGTCCATCAGACACATTATATCGAAAAGGTATTGAAAAAATTTTATATGGACAAAGCACATCCATTAAATACCCCAATGGTTGTGAGGTCACTTGATCATAAGAAAGATATTTTTAGACCTCGCGAAGAAAATGAATAAATTCTTGGTCCAGAAGTACCGTATCTCAGTGCGATTGGAGCTTTAATGTATCTTGCTAGTAATACAAGACCTGACATATCTTTTGCTGTCAATTTATTGTCAAGATATAGTTCTGCCCCTTCCCTAAAAAAAAAAGATATAGTTCTGCCCCAACTCGCAGACATTGGAATGGGATAAAAAATATTTTCCGATATCTTCAGGGTACAATGGATATGGGATTATTCTACTCATACGGGTCAAAGCCCGCTCTAGTTGGTTATGCAGATGCAGGTTATTTATCTGATCCACATAAGGCCTGGTCACAAACGGGTTACTTATTTAATTATGGAGGAACTACTATATCATGGCAATCCACAAAGCAAATCATCGTTGCCAACTCTTCAAATAATGCAGAAATTGTGGCTATACATGAAACAAGTCGAGAATGTGTTTGGCTAAGATCGATGACTCAGCATATCCGAGATTCATGTGGATTAGAAAGTGAGAGACATTCCAACAACGGTTTATGAAGATAATGCAGTCTGCATTGCCCAATTGAGGGAAGGACATATCAAAGGCGATCGGCGAAGCATATATCACCAATGTTCTTTTTCACTCACAACCTTCAAAGGAATGATGATATTAGTGTTCAACAGATTCGTTCAAGTGACAACCTGACAGACTTATTTACGAAAACACTTCCCACTTCAACTTTTGAAAAGTTAATCAAGAAGTTTGGCATGCGACGACTTCGAGACATCAAGGGATGCCAAAATGAGGGAGAGTAGAATATGCACTACACTCTTTTTTTCCTTCACCAAGTTTTTTTCCCATTGGGTTTTTCTTGGTAAGGTTTTTAACGAGGTAATTGTTTCCCTAAGCATGTAATATTTCTAAATACAATGACATTCAAAGGGGATTGTTATAAAACAAATATAATGAATGTTTATTGTACAATAAAATATAAACCGTACATGTCATTGTGAAGGTACTTAATTCACTCATGAACGGATCGTATGCTATAAAAAGCACATGACAATTGTAGAAGAAATCATCCTGGAAAGAAATAAAGAATTCTTCTTTCCAATCATTCCTCAATTCATCCTCTCTTATTATTCTCTATAGTCTATACATTATCATTATCGTCATTACGCAATCCCTTGTTAAGTTGTTAAGGAGGTACATTTCTACGTTTAATTTATAACAACTTTATTGCTGTAAAAAATGAATAACAGACTTCATAGTGGTGCCAATAGGCAATTGACACACACTATGATTACAACATACAACATAACACAGATAGTAACCAAAACACATAGGTCATCAACCATTAGGGACATAAGGACCATCACAAAAAAACATTGCAGGGACATAAAACTCAGACACCACTGCTTAATACTATCGACACAAACAAGTACAACAGAAAAACCATAGGGAAACAAAGGCTGCTTAGCCTTGATCCAAGATAGAGACCTCAACAGAATTATGTGAAAGCATCCTATCCCTATCTTTTTTCCACGCATATGTTTTTCCTTTTTGATTTTTGATGCTACTTGACAAAAGTGAGATTCAAACCTAAAAACTCACCCCTCTTAGACTTTTAACACAATATTTATATTTTATCTGTAGATATTTAGCCTACTTGGATTCTAATAATATTTACAGTCGATGTGCAGCACCTCACCTCTTAAATGTATATATGGACTAATTCATCTTATCAACCTCCAGGATCCACTTGCACCATATAGAAACTGAGAGTTCATAAGAAACAATAAATAAATTAAAGGACTGAACATGGAGATTTGTCTAATGGGGTGTGTTATTGGCACTCCAAATCTTTATAAGCCAACTCCACTTCTCCTTTATTCTTTATAAGAAGACTAAAAGATCCTAGAGTGAGGGTGTTAAATACATTTTATCTACCCGAACTTTGTTTTAAAATCAAATTGGTACCTCAACTGAAAATACTCTTATTTTGGAACCTCAACTCTATCATTTCAAAATTTTAATACCTAGAATTCATCCAATTTGAGGTTCCATTGGTTTGCTAATAGATGGTGTCGATAAGTGACGCGTGGCCTCATCAAATTCGTCCTAAAAGATTCTTTAATTTTTTTAAAAAACAATAATAAGGAGAAGATAATGATTTTTTAAAATTATAGACAAAAATATTGATAAAAAAAAATAAATAAAAAAAGAACTCTTCTTCTTCCTTGAAAAAGAATGAGTTTGGAAAAAGAGTATTTTTTAAAAAAAATAAATGAAAAAAATTTAAAAATAGTGAAAAATAAAAATTAATAAAGAGAGGAAGATGAGTATTTTTTCATTTTTTTAATTATTATTATTATATTTTTCTTCTTTATTTTTTTTAAAAATACTCATCTCCCTCTTACTATTATTTTTTTACAAAAATAATAAGGAGAAAAGATGAGTATTTATTTAAATTAAAATAAAAAATAAAATAAAATATGTAGAGAAAGATGGATGTTTTTTAAAAATTAAAAAATTTAAAAAGAATAAAAAATAAAAAAATAATAAGGAAAGGAAGATGAGAGTTTTTTATTTTTAAAATTTTTAAATCTTAATTTTCTTAGTATGATTTTTTAAAAAAAATTAAAAATAATTTTCAACCACCTTAATGAGGCCACGTGTCATGCATTGGTACCTTCCACTATCAAACCAGTTGAACCTCAAATTTTTTGATATAGGAGCATTCTTCAAATTGGTTCAACTCAAGGTATTAAAATTTCACAATAATATAGTTGAGGTATTAAAATAAGAGCTGACCAAATGGAAAGTTATGACACAATTAATCTTCTCTAATCCAACTGAGAGTTACCAAAATTAAAGCCACATTAAATATTCAGAGTTACAAGGGTTATGATCAACAGATTTTTTCCTATAAAAAAGGGGCTAATGTGAGCAACAAAACGCACACTTCTTCCCTCATGGAAATTCTCTCTCAAAGAATGTTATAGAGAACACGACTCTCTCCTCTCCAAAATATACCGGAGGGTCTTTCGGAATCACAAAACTGGACTTTTTCGTATTCTTCTTATAAGTCTTGCAAGTCCTCAGTGTAGGCCCAGGAAGATTCTTCAAAAAAAATTAATTATGCTGAAAAGCCTACCGTTAATTGCTTAATTAATTCAATCTCGGAACTGAAAAGCAATATATGATGGAAGCTGATCCTTGGGAAAATTATTGAACTTATATTATATAGTTGATATTGTAAGAGCTAGCCCAATTGATTTATCAAAAAAAAAAAAAAAAGAGCTATCCTAATTGGGCCTGTTCAATCGGATTTTTTTTTTAATTTAGAATGAAACATTTATTTCAAAATGACCGTTTAAACCAGAAGTTGGCAATAATTGAACGGAAAAAAAAATTATGACTCGTGACGTGACCCAAACTGTTTGAAGCAGTCGAGTCGTATAACATTGCTTAAGTTCAATACATATATGCTTATAAAATAGGAAAAAAATCCATAAATATACATTGCCCAAACATTAACATAGTACTCCAGAGTATTAATTTTTTTTTTTTTCCTTCTCTGACTTGCTGTTACCCTTTGTTGCACGGTATGAAGTTTACATTCCTTGATTATCCACTTTATTATTTTTGTGTCCACAGCATTGAGACCCACGAGCTATACATACTAATTAACAATTAAACCTATGAGAGGCACACCAAAACAATGTAGAATTTTTCAAGCAAGGATGGCTTATGGGTAGGGAGAGTTGACTTGCAGCCGCACGTTATAACCCTTAATTAAAAAAATATAAATGCTTAAACATGAGTAGTTGCTGTCTGTTTCAAGTACTATAGAATATTCCAATTTTCAAACATCAAACGGGTTGAAGTGAAGCGTTGGAACGCAGGTAAGGGGCTGGGCCAAACCTAGTGTAATCCCGGTTCTTGGCTGCATGTCAACTTTTCCACCACCTCCACATGACTTCCAATCGAAGCACTGAACCATTGCTGCAACACTAGAATGGGTCAAGCTTGAGGTCAGGTTTTGCCCCGGACACATCCTCCTGCCTCCACCGAATGGAATAAAATTTTGGTTCAAGTTCTGAGCTATGGTTTGCTTCAGGTTATTATCATGTTCTTTATTGGGTGGAATATCCATGAACCTCTCTGGAATGAACTCGTCAGGATTGTCCCATGCCTCTGGATCTCTCATTATGGTGTGCACGTCCAGGACAACTGTCATACCCTTGGGTACATCGTATCCTCCAAGCTTGCAACTCTGGTGTGGCACTCTGTCGAACACTGGTACTGGTGGGTATAGCCGGAACGTTTCCTTGACCACTGCTTGCAAATAATGGAGGTTTGGGACATCTGATTCTTCCACTAGCCTGTTCTTTCCAACAACCGACTCTATCTCCTCCCTAACCTTGTTAAACACACTGGGTCTGTTGATTAGGTTTGCCATAACCCACAGTATTCCATCTGTTGTAGTGCCAGTTCCCCCTGTGAAGAGATCCTGATGACATATATATGGTAGTATGTTGGTTATTTGCTTAACATCATTAATGAAGAAGAAAGTACGAGCTGCCAGAAGTATATGAAAATATTAGTAATTACCAGAAAGTATGTCTTCATCTGGGTCCTGGTTATCTTGAATTCTGCATCTTCGCTATGATACACCTTAAGCAGTATGTCCATCAAATCTTTATCTTCTCTATCGTAACCATGGACCTTGGCTCTCTCTTCATGCTCCCTCAAGAGCTTCTCAAAAAGCTCATCGTACCCTCTTGGGATCTCCTCGAGTTGCTTCCTGAAGAACCAGATGATACAGTTCTTGAAGGGTCCGAAAACATATGCTATAGCCAGCTTGGATGCTAGCTGAAAGGAGTCATTTACGAGTACTCTGCATCTCTCGGCTTCGTTGTCTTCTCCCGAAACCCTTGTGCTCATCAACATCCTGCATGTGCTGTTGTTGGTCAAGGTAAGAATCTCGCCGCTCAAATCCACCACCTCTCCCTTCTCTGACTTCTCCAGCATCTTATGCAAGAACCGGTCAAGCTCTTCCCGCCTGACCTTGTACGACCGCTTGATCTGGGCAGCTCCAAGCAACTCTGTGACGCTAAGCTTCTTCATGAACTTCCAGTAATCTCCATAAGGGGAGTTGAAGAAGCTGGATTCGCTCCCAAAGAGCACAACATCCCCGAAAGGAGACCGTGTCCTCCAGGAGAAGTTCAAGTCCTGCGTCTTGAATACCTCCACGGCCAATGAAGCCGAATTAACGACGATGACGGGGTAAGTGGCAAGGCGGACGTAGAGGATGGACCCATATTTCTTGAGGTTCTTGAATCCTATGTATGCTACTGTGCTAAGGCGGTGGAGGCTACCGATGATGGGAAGTTCCGGTGGGCTTGGGGGGAGGTTAAGCCGGCCGGTTGTGGGCTTGCTCGGTTTCCTGAACAAGTAATGGAGAACGATAGGGAGGAGCCAGAGGAGGAACAGAATGGGGATGTAGTGGAGAAAAGTGATGGTGGCCATTGCTAACAAATTAAAGGCTCTGATATATTGATAGCTAGCTAGGTATGGTGTGCAAAATATGGAAAGTAAGGTCACATATTTATATTGACGGGAGATGGGATTGTATTCATGAATCACTGTATACTAGAATCACTGTATACTAAAGTATGCCATAAATTTGACCAAGTGATTCTCAAAAAAAAAAAAAATATGCCATAAATTTCTGTCATCCTGTGGGTCACTTTGCGATTTTAGCCCGCACGACGTCAAATTGTCTGACCAGGTGATTGTTGAAAACCACGGACGATGTCAAAGTACCAGGTAATTTTTTAAGTGCAATGTGCAATTTTAGTCCCGGTCAAATCACCAGCTGATTTGTTAATTGCAATTGCAGTTTTGGCCCCGGGTCAAAACCCCGTGGTAATGAGAAATGTTATAATGAATTGGAGACATATTGGGCTCCTCTCGAGGGTAACAGGAGACATCCTGTTAAGTCAATCTCAACTATTAAATTAAATCTAATGGTTCTTAATATATCTTTTCAACGTTGTATTTATTTCTAATGGTTGAGATTGACTTAACAGGATGTCTCCTGTTACCCCCCAACTGTAGAGGAGCTCAATCCAAAAAAACTGTTTGGTGTTCAAACTGGTCTAAATTCCAACTAGTTATTATACTTAAGTGGTTGATTAATTATATTTTGTTGGGGGAATTTAAGAAAACTTTCAATGTTAGCATAATAAACGTTCGCCTTCTCCATTTGGGAATCTGTTTTCTTTATTCTTGCTTTGAACTTTTTTTTATTGAATTTTTCATATTATTAAACAGGTTTTTTTAAAAAAACTACTATAATTGTCTCTAATGGTAAGTCCTGTTGTATTTCTCATAAACCCATCGTCTAAGTTTGTCCAGCCGTAGGCTAAACTATTCTAGTACAAAAACAAGGAGGTGTTATTGTTTTTTTTTTTTTTTCTGTTTTCGAGTACTCTAGTTGATATTTTCTCAATTGTTTCAAGATCCTTGAGATAACCACACTTGTTTATGGTGAGGCTAATTCTTGTGCAGATGGCTCATTTGTCTACACCTCTCCCTTTTGGTATTTCTTATGTTTCGGGTTCTTCATGCTGGTCTTTCTTCTCTTTTGTTTAAGGATATGTTTCCTCCTATATTGTACTTAATTTTGTGCCAACTGCTTGTTTTGATAGTACTTAATTTCTCTCTTTTGATGAAAAAAAATATATAATTTGTATTTTTATATGATGCTCCACTAGGTTTTATGAGTATGATACTCGCTAGATTCATAATGAGTGGATGTGAATGATTGATAATAACATAATTGGCGAACATAGTAAGTATTTATTTTCCTTGTTATTTAGTGTCCTAAATTTACAAAGACGATCACCATCATGGATCTTACCATTGTTGTTTCTTATTACTAGTAAACTTTTTATTAAGACTCATATTCTTGGGCTTAACTAAATTCATAACTCTTGGTAGTAAATCAATAGATAAAATAAAAAAAATTACAAAAGGCTATTTTCAACAAATTTTTCTAAAATTATTTTGTGTTTTTAATTTTTATAAAATTAATTGGATTTTTTATTGACAAATAGTAATGATTCTATATTTGGAAAAAGTATTTTTACTTATGTTTGTAATTATCATTCATATGTTGCTTCGAAGCTCATTCACTCATTGATTATTTTATGAAAAGAAAATAAAAATGAAAAAATATAGACATTTTTAGGACAAAGAAACTATTCATGTTTTTTTTTTTGCAAACCTTCAAGAAGGAATTGTACAACAAAAAAGACTATACAAAAACATGATATTAGGAAAAAAGAAACATAGTCGGTACTCATTATCAAAATAAGTAATGAATATAATACTTATGACAAAGAAGAAACAGTATTTTCAAAAATAAAGGACAAAATTTTATAATAAAGAAAATCATGTTAAAATAAAGTATAGTTTGTACTTATAATCCATATAAAGGTAAAATAATAACGCATATCATAATTAATATAAAATATAAAATTAGTATTAAAATATGAAATCCAAAAATATATTAAGTAAATTATCTAATTTGCTAATAAAAAATTATCTATTCACAAGAAAAGTACTTAAATAATATTAAATTATCAAGTAGTAAGAAAATCTTAAGTTTATATAAGCTACATACCTCACATTAAATTCTAACTTTTGAGGACTATTCGCCAATGAATATAATGAATGATTAATATACTGTAGGCCCAAAATGGCTAAGAAGGGGAGTTGAATTAGCCTTTAAAACCACTCTCAAGAAAATTCGTGCAGGAGAGTTCTACCTAAATTCTGGGTTTTCTAAGAACAAAAGAATGGTTGAAGGTAAGAGATGAGAGCAAACACACACAGCCACAAACACACCAATTTTGAGTGGTTCCCCCTAAATCCTATGGGTACATCCACTATTCAAGGCTCCCTCTTGAGATTTTCCAAATCTACTATTTGACTTCTTCCAAGATGAAGTCCAACCTCTTACAACCAAGCTTTTTCAAAGGATCAAGCTCAAACCTTTACAAGAGTTTTCCTAAGGCTCACTCTCTAACCTTTTTTTTTTATTCTAACGAAAGAATTTATTGATGACATAGAAAGGTAACAAAAACTAGGCCCTGGTCAGGGAGGAACTGACGGGGATTATATCAGAAAGGATTAAAAATACATGTAGGAGTTAGAGAAGAATGTGAATGAGATAGAACTAAGAAGGATATGAAACTATGCTAAGAAGGATATGATTCTAACGAAAGAATTTATTGATGACATAGAAAGGTAACAAAAAACTAGGCCCTGGTCAGGGAGGAACTGACGGGGATTACATCAGAAAGGATTAAAAATACATGTAGGAGTTAGAGAAGAATGTGAATGAGATAGAACTAAGAAGGATATGAAACTATGCTAAGAAAGGAGATGGAATTTTCGCCTGGGACCTTTCCAGTGTTTCAAGAATTCTACATTTGCCATAACATCATTCGAATTGAGGGAGGGGGGAGGGCGTTCAGCCAAGAGGTGGCACTAACCAAAGAAAGGTCGGCAACTCGTTCCCAAGAAGAGTGAGACCGATTGAAGATCCTTGAATTTCTTTCTAACCAGATAGACCAAAGGATTGCCGAGCCAATAACAAACCAAGCAGCCTTGTGGGATGGGGATACTGGAATATCAATCCAGACTAGACAGAAAGCTTCTAGGTTCCCAGGACAAACCCATGAAGTATCCCACCACCGGCATCTTTTCCCGCATATTTTCCATGAGAAAGGGCAGTGAAGGAAAAGGTGGTGACGACTTTCATACTCTGTGGTGCAAAGGGGGCAAAAAGAGTCTGAGTCTTCAATGATGTTCCTACGGATGAGAACATCTTTTGTGGCAATACCGTTGTGAAGGATAAGCCAAGTCCAACACTCGATCTTTGGATGGAAAAGAGCAACCAAGGATAGGGCTTTTCTCGGACAGGTCCAAGCTTTTTAAAAATGTGGGTGTATCCAAACTTGACCGAATAGGTGGGGGATTGGTGATTGGACCAGGACCAGAAATCTTGTTTATTTAGGGATGGGGCATAGGATGAGATGAGAGCAAGGAGGCGGTCCCGATCAATAGACTCCCAATCTCGAAAAGTCCTCCTCCAGAGGAGAAACCAATTGGGTGAAGAATGGGAAGGCTTGTAGGATTGGAAGACAGAGGCGTGTTTGGTGAGGGATATTGAGAAAAGGCGAGGGAAATGGGAGGAGAGTGGACCTAGCCCAATCCAATTATCATTCCAAAAAATGATGTTTTTACCATCTCCCAACTGAATAAGACATCCCTGAATTAATGGAATACTATAGGGAGAGGATGACTCACCAGCGGATAGGATATTTCACCAGAGGGGGGAGAGTTTTGCCAAATTAAATTGAGGAGTAAGAGAGACACTAGGGATGCAACACTTGTTTCTGATGAGGGAAGACCACAGTCCAGGTTCGTTGTTTAGGAATCTCCAAAACCATTTAAAAAGGAGGGACTGATTTTTGTAGAGGATATTGTCAATACCCATACCCCCGCATATCTTTGGTCTAGCAATACGATGCCATGCAACGAGACAAGCCTTACTTTTTTCAAATATGCCATTCCATAAAAATTGGCGTTGGATTCTTACAATGGATCTCGCCACCTTTTTGGGAATTTTGAAGAGAGATAAAAAATAGAGAGGCAAGCTAGATGAAACAGCTTTGATGAGAGTAACCCTTCCACCGATTGATTAGTGTCTACCTCTCCAGGATTGCAGCTTGGATTTGAATTTGTAAATAACAGGTGCCCATGGAGAGGCCTTCGACATATTTGCTTCTAGGGGGAATCCCAAATATTTAATGGGGAGTGCATCAGGAGTAGATAGGAGGGAATTGGCCATAGAGGTGACTTTATGAGGCTTCAAACCAATACCTACAACACTGCATTTGTGGAAATTTATGCTAAGAACAGAGATGGCTTCAAACACCATTAAACACAGTTTCAAATTAATCATAGAGCATTCATCAGCAGGAGAAAAAAGCAGTGTGTCATCAGCATATTGGAGGATTGAGATTGATAGATTGTGAAAACTGACTTCTTTGAACAATTGATAGGATATTGCCTTTTGGATAATTCTGGATAGTCCTTCTGCTGCGATATTGAAAAGAAATGGGGACAAAGGGTCACCCTACTTGAATCCTTTGCCCATAGAGAATTTTTCGGTTGGGGAGCCATTAACTAGAACTGCCAATCTGGAGGTTCGTAAGTAAGTAAGGATCCAGCTTCTCCATTTAAGTCCAAAACCCATGGCTTCAAGAACATCCAATAAATAATTCCAATCAACCGAGTCAAAAGCCCTTTTAAAATCCGACTTCCACATGATGGTTTTAGAGTTGGATTTTTTAAGGCTATGAATGATCTCAGATGCTATTAAGGCTCCATCCATGATGTTTCTCCCTTTGATGAAAGCATTTTGACTCTCGCTAATAATTTGTGGCATGACCAAGCTGATCCGGTTGGAGAGGATTTTACTAATAATTTTGTAGAGACCTCTAATCAAAGTGATTGGTCTAAAATCCTCAAGAGACGAGGCTCCTTTTTTCTTCGCCACTAGGGTAATCTAAGAAGAGTTTGCACCTTTTGGGAGTCTTCCATGAACAAAGAAATCCTGCACCAAGTCAAAAATGTCATTTTTTATTAGCTCCCAGCATTTCTTGTAAAAAGAAGAGTTGAAACCGTCGACACCCGGAGCTTTTGAGCTATCACAATTCCATATTGCATTTTTAATCTCTTCCAAAGAATAGCGAATTTCGAGGGACTATGTAGAGGAAGGATCAAGCCTGTGAAAATTTATATGTCCAATCTTTGGTCTTGTGTTGTGATCACGACTGAATAATTTGGAGAAATAATCAAGAGCCGCTTGTTTAATTCTGGGGGGATCGAAGATATCGGTGCCTCTAACAGTGATCTTTCCAAGTTTATTTTTTCTTCCTCGGATTGCTGCTGAGAGATGGAAAAATTTGGTGTTTTTATCCCCAAGTTTACACCACTGGATTCTTGTTTTTTGTCTCCACAGAGTCTCTGCTTGTCTGGACTTGAGTTTCAATTGGGATTTTTGGGAGAAGATATTTTGACAATCAGATGAGGTGAGTTCTCTAGACTCTGCTGCAACTTCAAGTTTATCTATATCTAATTGTATTCTGTCAAGGTCTTTGTTGATATCTCCAAAAGAGTTTCTGTTCCACTATGAAAGAAGTTTTCTCAACCAGCTTAATTTTCGAAGGGGGTTGAAACACCCAGGGAACTTGCTTTCAGCCTGACACCACATGGACCGGATGATGTCCATAAAATCGGGATGGCTCCACCAGCAAGAGAGGAATCTAAAAGGTCGGAAGCCCTAGTTTACTTTATCTTGAGAGAGGATCAAAGGGCAGTGATCTTAGCCTCTACTGTCGGCTTTGAGGAACAGATTGGGGAACAAAATACTCCATTCTCCTTCGGCCAACGCACGATCAATTCTGCTAGCTGATCTGCTATTTCTCCAGGTGTACATCCTACCAGATAAGCCAAACTCTACAAGGTTGAGAGAGTTCTTGAATTTGGTTAAAGCACCAGCACCTCTTGTGCAGACTCGACTGCTACTTCTATCTAAGGGAGAGGAAGTCTCATTTAGGTCGCCAATGACAAGCCAAGGGGAGGGGAAGATGGACTTTAACTCAATAAAATTCTTCCACATGGTGACACGTTTGTCAAGAGAACAATCACCACAAACAACACAAATGGTTACAGGACCCAAATTATTGTTAACGGTACCTTCTATGATGATCCAATTATTGCAAAAACAAGTGTTATGGCAAAGAAAAAAGTTTGCGTCCCATAACAGGAGTAAACCTCCAGCTCTTCCCTATGCATCGACAGATATAAAAATGAAATTTCCATCACCCCAAATCCTGCGACAGAGAGAGTAATCAATGTTGACGCTTTTTGTTTCACATAAGAAGCAGAATTTTGCCGAGTGGACAGAAATCAACTGGTGAATTTTCCTTCGTTTAGCAAGAGAGCCTAAACCTCTTATGTTCCATGATAGCATGCAAAACATATAAAAGTATCCTAAAAACAATAAATCGGTGGGAAGGAAAGGGTGCAATTTAGGACGAGGCTCTAGAGTTGAGCCAGTCCGTTGCCTCTTTGTCCACTAGCGTTACGATCAATTCCTGGACTTCCCCTTAATTTGTTGATCTATCCCAACCAAGGGCTTCTCCTACTCTGATTGTCTCTTCTGCTTCAAGGGAATTATAGGAAAAAGGAACGACAGCTAGGGAATTGTCCATTGGGTCTAGACGTCTATTGACTCTTTTGATAGCAGAGTCATCTAAGGAGAAGATGGAGGTGACACTTCCTCTATCGTTGATGGCCTTCATTTTCTTCTTCTTCTTCCTGATATCCATGTCTTTAAGTGCTTCAGCAAGTTTTTGTTCAACGATGTCTCTAATAAGGGAGCTTTGAGTGCGACAGGGGTAAGGATTCACGCTAGATAAGGAGGTGACGGATTGGTGGGTCTGCAAGGTTTGGGGTATAAAAGAGATTGGGGTGTAGGGAGAGTAGGACGATGGGCTGGGAGGTATGGAACGATGGGGCTCGGTTGAAGGTTTGGGTCTTGGCCAGATGAATGGGCTTCAAGGGAGGACAGGCTTTGAGTGAGCTGAGGTAATTCAACTAGGTGGATAGGTTGATTATCCTTGGGTTGTGGAGCTGTAGATGAGGGACAGGGGGAGGTAGCCGCGGGTACGCATGGGCTTTCAGTTGAGGTGTAGGAAACGAGGGGAGAGGGAAAGTAGGTTGTGGCAGCTGGATGGTTGAGGTTTTCAATGACAGGTCTCATGTTAAAAGGGTCACTATTTGAAATATTATTTGGTCCCGAGGTTGACAGACGGGGATCAAGAGGGATGTCAGGGCTGGAAAGGGAATGAGACATGAATATCGAAGGGTTTGGTCTGGCAATGGTAGGTTTTGGTGGCTGGGATTTTGACAGCTAGAATTCGAGGGAGACGAGGAGGCTGGGGTCGGGAGGGTGGGATGGATTACTGGTTCAACTGAGGTGGTTTAAACCCAGGACCATTCCAAGGGGTCTCTGAGAGTTTCGGTCACTCAGATGTCAAAATTCAGGCCACCGATGGTGATGAGGATTTCAGTTGAGATGGTTTTCCAAGTGAGGATAAGGACTTCAGCCACATCAAATCGTTCTAGAGAGCTGGTTTTGAGGCACCAGTCGATCGCTCTATCGAACTTAATAGATATGAGGTTGAAGAAATCTTTTGTCCATGCTTGCACTAGGATGCCTCTAACAGCTATCCAACAAAGACGATTGTGGGCAATATCCCCATGTTGCCAAGGCCTGAAAAGGTCGAAGAATTCGGTGATATAGGGGTGGTCTTCATTTCAAAATGAGGATAGGGCTTAGGGGTTGGGGAACTGGACGAGTAGTGAGATGCCTCCCATTGGGAGGATTTTGATGTCAAGGAGATCGTGACTGTTTAGGAGTTGATGAATAGCAGTTAAGGGCATGGGGTTCTTTAGAGTTTCAAAAGCGCATGAGTTTAACCAGTTAAGATGGTTTAGTTTGGGGATAAAGGCCATAAGTGGTGGGTGTTTATGGTCTTGAGGGATGTGGGGTTCATGGGAACTGGGTTTGGAGTTAATGGTTTCAGCGAAAGAAACGTTATCACGAACAAAGGAGGGGTTTGAAATGATTTTTGCGTGTCTGGGTGCAGGATTTTGATGGGTCCGGTTTCCTTGTTTAGAGTTTTTTTTTTTCTGGCCTTGGCTGGACTGGTTGAGAGATAACATTCATTTGCTGGCACTGAGTTGATGCACTTAATGAGGTATTGGAGTTCAGTTGGAGTTTTAAATCTTGTGAAGGCGAAACACTTACCAGCTTTGAATAGTTTTGGAGGGATGAAAACATCAATGATGTCACCGAATTTGGCAAGGACAAGGTGGGTGTCCGTAGGGGTCCATCTCAGTGGTAAGTTTTCCACATATAGGTTGAGGGCCAAATTGTTGACTATGGCATTTTGGACCAAAATGCGTGACCATTTGGAGAAGTGGTTGGGTGTGTAGGTTGTAGGTTTATGATGGTGGTCAGTTGAGGGCGGTTGAGGGTTCAAACGGCGGTTAAGCAGAGGTGGGGATGGTAATAAGCCGCGCTGGTTATGAGGTAGGGGAAGGTGGTGGTGGGGTTGTTGATATGGGTTCAAGGGACAATTATGGTTGAGGGTGTGAATACCCGACCCAAAATCACTTGGGCCTATTCACCTTTCCTTTACACCCTCTTCATAACCATCATCCAATATCTTTAGAGTCGCCACCCAAATTTTATTAAGGGACAAAAACTTGGGAAAAACCCTTTAGGTGACTCCATTTAGGCTACCGGATAGCGAACCAAAGATGCTGGACCCGGGGATTCGTCATGGAAGGGAAGGTGTTAGGCACCCATCCACATATTAAACACAATAAACATCACACGGATGCACTTAACACTTATTGATCCATCATGCATGAGATGCTCAGGGTATGCAGCTTGTTGGGGGCTAAAAAGACTGCCGCTAAGGAATAGTTTGGCCTACTCACATGTGATAAAAGATATTGCGTGAGGTCCAAGGCCCATTAATCCCTATCATTGCATGAGCAGCGAGAAACCGGTTTACACAAGCCACTATCGCTTAAAGAAAGCATTGTAGCGGACTTGGATCCCCCGACCCTCTTACGGTAAGGGCTTCACAACTTTATCATGAATGCAGGGCACTTATGATGACACATAAAAAGGCATACAGAGATTCAATAATTGCACAAAGTTTCTTGAACCCTCAAAATCCCCAAAGGAGTCGCCAGCTGTGAATACTCGACCCAAAATCACTTGGGCCTATTCACCTTTCCTTTACACCTTCTTCATAACCATCAGCCAACATCTTTGGAGTCGCCATCCAAATTTTATTAAGGGACAAAAACTTGGGACAACCCCTTTAGGTGACGCCATTTAGGCTACCGGATAGCGAACCAAAGATGCTGGACCCCGGGGATTCGTCATGGATGGGAAGGTGTTAGGCACCCATCCATGTTGGGGCGAAATTTTGTGCAATTAGAGGATTTTATCCGCCTTGTGCAAGTGTGCAAGTTTGAGCACCAAAACACATAATAACTGAATATTAAAAAGAAAGGGGAGAAGAAGAAGATTGGGCTTGAGTTTCCACCACTAGAAACCACCTACGTACCCCGGCGACCGGGTTCAAAGCCCACGTAGTTCTTGACATGGCATCACAACAATCACATTATCATTGAAAGTAACCGGGCATGCAAACAAATAGACAATATGCGCAGCGGAAATACCCAGAACTAATGGAGGATCCATGTGAAACGGGGTAAACCGAATAACAAGAAATTCGCACCTGGTTTGGTTGAGTTCTTTCGCTCAACAGTAGAGCCGAATCAGCAAGAACCGGACAGAAATCTGACTCCTCTACGGTATCCACACGAATCGTTGATGACTGCTAGCAACCGTCTCACGATCACTAACCCCGAGCACTCCCGAACCGTAGTGCTAGCTGCAGAATTTCCAAGAGCTAGAGACTAGAAAGTGTTTGATGTGTTTTTCTCAAGTGTGAAGAGTGTGTTAAGCCTTGCTTGGTATGAAAATATGATCAAACCTTCATCCTATTTATACACACTTGAAATGCATAGTTTGTTATGTCATTGGCTAACATAATCATGTCTTATCCTTCATGATTATGTTTCCACTATGACTTAATGCTCCACTAAGTATTAATTATATATATCATCATATATAGGATTACACATCATATGGCACTAATTCTGGTTCAATAATTCTGATAATTAGTGAACCAAATCAGCCCAAAACGACCCAGTCCAACCATGGTCTAACCACTAGCTCAATACCCTGGTCCAACCATAGTCCAACCATGGTCTAACCACTAGCTCGAATCAACAGTTCTATGTGTGTGACCCTGTAGGCACTTGTGACGTTTGGCAATAATTGTAAACTCATTTACAATTATAAACAATGAGCATCGTCTAGCAACACATCATTATGCCTCGGAAACATGTCATCGTCCTCTCGTCCCATTATCAAGATCAAACACGAGACATGGAATATGTCAATCTCGTATATGTTTGATCTAAGTTTTCTTGATCCCCAAGTTAACTGTGTGAAATGGATACTAATGATATCACCATATCATTTAATCCGAGCAAGGCCATGTATTTACAGTTCAACTCTATCAAGAGGCCCATCAGATAATATACCCGTTATAAGGGTTGGACGAATCCCATCTTGATCATACAAAACCCACTACACATTATATCATATACCCAATGATTACACTAAGGTCTACTCATTTATGAATAGCCAAGAGTAATATCAAAGTATATGACTCATATGTTGGGAACCTTGATGATCTCAGGTCTAAGGACAATACATATAAGAACCACTAATGACAATCATATAACGTTCCATGTAGTGTTCTTATGTTGGGTCGGTCCAGTCCACAAGTTCTCTAACTTGTACCCGTATGTAGAATTCATATCTCATATAATTCTCAACATACGCTAGTCTTAATTTATTATTACAACCCATCCATAATAATAAACGACTAGGGACGTTTAAGAATATACAATATTCTAGGGCTATAAATATGTGCAAGCGTTTATCACATAAACATATTTATTGGAATAACCTTAATGTATATACATGACTACATACAATCATCCATGGGTTGGCTTTTGGGCATATTACACTAACAATCATCAACATCACATCTCAACAATAATTGGTCAGACAAAAAGGGATTAGGATTACCTCTTGTAGCCCTCCTCTAGCACCTTGGTTTGGGTTGTGCCTCCCACACAATTTCCTCCCGCTCCTCAACTCAATCTTGGAGTTCTTCTTGATTTTCCCTTTTGCTGCACTCAATGGATGATGCTACCCACGAAATTCTACCAGAGTATTGCCTATGGAACTATTTCTTAAGCTTGGAGAGATAGAGTTTCTCCAAGTTTTCAAGCTTTATGAAGAGTATTTGTGTAATCGAATGTGTGTCCTTTGAAATGTGAGAGGAGGGTCCTATTTATAGTGTTCTGGGCAGCCTAGGGGCGTGGACCAGCTTAATGATCAAGGTAATGGCCAAAAATCTGGGCCAAAACCGAGTAGAATCAGATTACAGGCGAAAATCTAGGAGAAAATGCGTTTCTGGGTGTGCATGACCGCCGTGGCCGGCGGTCATCCCTCACCTGTTCTTTCCTTTTTTGGTCCCGATTCTCCCCTAATTCCTCCCTGATTGATCCTACCACGTAATTAACCCCTAGACTGCCCAGAATCCTCTGCTTTCTTGATTACTACTCCTCTCAATCATCTCCTAATTGACTAATACACATTGATTCCTCATTTTAAGCCAAAATCATACCAAAAACATCCTTGCTATTAAGGAATGATTTAACTCTGATTTTCCATGAAATCAGAGCTAATTTTATCTGCAAGCAAGGTGTTAATGGGTTGTGCAACTCTGAAGAAAAGTCCATACCTTATTAAATTGAACCCTTACATTTATCTTCAACCCAAGAATAAGTATAATTGGGTTTAATAAATAAACAAACCCAAATTTAATGAGATAAAATACTTTTAGCAATTTAGTCCTTAACATATCCTATGATTAAATCGTCTCATCAATCCTAGGCATATAAGGGTCTTAATTACTATAACGTATAAATTCTACTAAAATTAAACCCCATCCATGTTTCAACCCAAGACCAACTCATCAATCTTATGATTCAAACATGTCTGGAGTCTAATCCCAACATAATTTTCATGGGTCAAATTTGGGTGTTCACAGAGGGCGTGAAGGGAAGGGATTGTTGATGGATGTGTACGGGGGAGGGTTGGGGACATGGGGGTGATCGGAATGGTGCTAGAAAAGATGGTCGGAGGGGCAGAGAGAGGGTTTAGGGTTGGGGACATGGGGGGATTGTAACTCCGTAAGTTACTTGAGATTCACTCCCTAACCTATACTCAAAGCTTTTTCCAAGGCTCAAGCTTCAAACCTATACAACCCCTCAAGTAAAATCTACCCAATCTTACTCAAAAATTTTTTTTTTTAAGAACACAAAGAGTGACTCACTCTTTATTTCCAACAACACAAATGAAATTTTTTTAAAAAAAATGATATGTCTTATATTAAGATAGGAAAAAATTAGAAAAAAATTACTAATAATTCATCTTACTTTATTTACTCATGAATTAACATGAACAACCTTACACAAAATTTTATATTTACAATCGTGTCATACATTATAATAATCACGTGCATCGCACGTAGATAAAAACTAGTATAAATAAAAATTTGAGGACTTAGTTATATAATTTTAATAGACCTATATAATTAAATTTAAAATTTGAAGGGCAAACTAACACTAGTTATTGCCAGGCAGAATGCCACGTCATTAAAATGTTGCCCGAGGTACATGATTGACGCGAATTCTAAAGTACAGGTATATAATTGACGAATTTGAAATAATGCGGATACCAATTACACCATTAATCCCAATCAAAAGGAATTCACATGTTTTTACTTACTCCCATGTCTTGCCAACTTATCCGTTGCTCGAATCAAGCCGACTAGCCGAGTAATACTTTGCATGTGAAACCATGCATTTATCAATTAGTATTTGTGATTCAAGTGTCCACCATCTAAAATTAATTAACCAACTTCTTTGTCCATATATCTAATCTAGCCCAACAGACATCAACTAATGCTAGGTGGTTTTTGTCCTTATGAAATTTTTGTGGATCCCATCAATCGATAAAGTAATAAAGGTTAATTTTTTTGTGAAAAAAAAAGAGAAAAATGTGTTATGCCCTGAAAATCACCAGTAATTTTCGTGGGCCAGTAATTTTTACTTTCATAGGATTTTGAAACTGAAAAAAGTAAAAAACGGTTAACTAAGGTTATTTTTTTTGTAAAAGAAAAAGAGGAAAACGTTTTAGGCCTTGCAGATCACCAATAATTATTGTGGGTCCCACTAATTGATAGAACAAATTTTTGCTTAAGCAAAATTTTAAAACTAAAAAAATTAATAAAAGATTAATTGAGGTTAATTTTTGTGAGAAAAAAAGAGAAAAATATTTTATGTCCTGCAAAAACTTAAAAATAAAAAAATAAAAAATTAATCATTTATGTTTTAAAAAAATTAAAAAAAATTAGAAAAATTAAACTATTATTCTTTTTTTCATTTTGAGAATAATCATTTCTTATTTTATCGATTACTAGGGCCTACAAAAATTTAACATGACAAAAGCCACCTGGCATTAGTTGAAGTACGTTAGGCTAGATTAATAGAAGGACAGAATGATACAAGAAATGATTATTCTAAAAGGTATAGGAAGCGTAAAAAAAGTATAGGTACATAAAAGAATCGAACCAAATAGTACAAGAATGTGNTGACAAAAGCCACCTGGCATTAGTTGAAGTACGTTAGGCTAGATTAATAGAAGGACAGAATGATACAAGAAATGATTATTCTAAAAGGTATAGGAAGCGTAAAAAAAGTATAGGTACATAAAAGAATCGAACCAAATAGTACAAGAATGTGGGGGGGGGGGGGGGGGGGGGGCAATAATTTGCCATAAGTCACGGCATGTGGCATCAGGTCTGCTACATGTCACGGCATGTGGCATTAGTAAACGGTTAAATTAATGGGGAGATAAACGGAAGCATACGATTGACCAAATTTATTTAGGACAGGTATATAATCAAACCGATTGATATAGTACATGTATAAGATGGGCTGAAAAAAATACAGGTACATAAAAGAACCGAACAATGTAGTAGAGGAATGTGAGGGGCCATAATCTATTCTTAAGCGAATCATCACCTCTTACGTCGGATCCTCTTATTTACTTTATGAAAAAGGAATAAAGGGCTTTGGAAGTCCTATTATTTTTAATCATTTTTCAATCAAGTCTTATAATTATTTTTTTGATTAATCAAGTTCTATTAAATTGAACCAGTTATCAAAGAAGTCCTATGTATGTTTTTTCATCCAACATTGCAGAGTTGGCAGTTATCTTATGATGTGGCATTATACAATATGCTGACGTGTCAAAATGTCCACATCATTAAGACTTCAATGATCAAATCAAAAAATTTTAGGACTCGTTTAAAATTTTTTATAAACTATACAACAACTATGGATGTTTAACCCTAAAATAAAAAAATTTTAAAATATTAAATTCTAAGATATTAATCTTAAAATAATAAAATTATAATTATTAAATCTAAAATATTAAATCTCAAACCTTATATCCTAAAATACTAAAATTGTAAACCCGAAAATCTAAATCTAAAACCTTCCCAATTCTTAAATTTTGATTTTTTAATTTTAGATTTGAAACGCCCCGACCCGTATTTACCATACACAGTAAACACGTGCCGGAACTGTAACGACCCAACCAGACAAAGCCCAGCATACAGTGTATACATAAGAAAACTGGCTCAACAGCCAAAAATATAAACAACAGATATCTGGCCCTTCGGCCCAACATCAAAACATATCACTCGAACCCGGGATCATCAATAACATCATAACCGGCCCAAGGCCCAACAATATCAACAAATAGCACAGCGGAAAACTTAATAACTCACAAAGACACTGTATGCGACACATAATGCAACTTATGGATCCGAGTCCTGTCCGAGGGATAACGCCGCAGCCTGTCTGGTATGCATCAACCTGAATCACAAATAACTCAACCTACGGGATAAAAGCCCGCAGGTGAGGGGTGAGTCCGAAGTGCTCACAACCATGGATAGACCATCAATATGCAACACCAAAAATTACTCAAAGTCGAAAACAGGCTTAACAGCCAAACACACCAAACCAAAAGACTCGACCCAAAACTGGTCTAAGACCAACAAGACTTAAATAAAAATCCAATTTCCAATTTTATCTTTCCGAGCCCTGTTACGGATAAGCTAGGGGTCAGACCTGGTTCCCAACATATTTCTGGTGCCAGACCAAATCCAAGAGAACCCAGGGATCGACATCCCAAAATAGTAACCAAGGGATAGACATCCCAAATATAATCACGGGATAGACATCCCAAGCATAGACATGCTTATCACAAGTAACCCAGGTCATGGCCACCACAAAACAGTTTTAAACCATCGAGTCGTACCACTACTTATCACGTGACAATTATATCATCATCAATCAAAACCAAATCACAGGGATCAACATCCCTAACAAAAATACCGGGATAAACATCCCATCCAACACCGAGGATCGACATCCTTATCACATTTATTATTTAACTCATTATTCTTAAACCAAAAGACACAAAGATAAACCCCCAAAAACTCAACGTACGGGGATAAACATCCCAAAACCAAATCAAAGCACTGGGATAAACATCCCGACAACAAACAAGACAATGGGATAATCATCCCGAATCAACCCATAGCAAATGCATCAACCAACAGTGCAATAACCAACAAACACAACAACCGAGTAATACAGGCACATATTGAAGCAAATCCATCCTCACCTTAGCCGATTACTCAACTCTGAAGGTAATGACCGGTCCAAGGCCGGCTCCTCGGGAAACTGCCCGATATCCTAACCTATACAACAAAACAATATACTCACATAAATACACATAATCGGTATACTATGAAGCCAATACTGCGAAAAAAACTCATCCCGGTTCATACCCTTTATTATCATCTTTGACCGAAAATATTATACCATACGTATATCCGAATATGTTTTTGGTACAATACTTTAATAAAATTCGTTTCAAAATATTTTCATAAATTAATTACTCTTTTCCCAAAATATAATCACCCTAATTTTCTGGAAAAGATAACCTATGTATACATATATATATATATATATATCGAAAATATTTTTATAAAACTATTTACCATAATATAATTGCCAATTATTAATATTTATCAAAAATATATATATTAATCATATGCTATATATGTTATTTTCCAGAAAATATGTATTCATAAAAGCTTATTCTGAAAATAAATACAAATTATTAAATAGGTACTTTTATTTTCTAAAGACAAAATACATTTCCAAAACAATAATAATTTCCACATAACTATCAATTTTCTGAAATATAAATTATGTATTCTATATATATTTTTACAAAGGTAGTTATCATAATTTTCTAGAAAAAAATAATAGCATATATATAAATTTCCAGAAAATATAATCTCTTGGTATATATATATTCTTCCAATTAATCATAATACTATTTTTCAAAACAAAATAAAATATAACTATCTTTAATTTTTCAAAATCAAGTATATATACATATATATCTATATTTTTTTTCCCAAAAGCATAATTTAAACTAGCTATATTTTCAAAATAAAAATATATATTTTTTTCCAAATTAAAACCAGCAAAATAAGTAAATTTATATATATATATGTTTTTTTTTTAGAAAATAAACCGGGCTGGGCCATGAATAGTGTCGGCCCAGACCAAGGCAAGGAGCCCAGCACAGGCCTGCCAAGGCTCGGCCCAGCACCAGCCCACAGCCCAACCCAGTAGACGCGTCCCGACCAGAAGAAACGGGTCGAACGCGGCCTCAGCTCGGGTTCAGCGACGGCGGGGCAACGAGCGGCAGGGACGGGCGAGAGGAAGGCTAGCGCGGTCGGCGAGGCTGAGGCAACTTTAGAACGGCAGCAGGAGGGGCGCGGCGGCGTCGGCCGAAGGCGGGAAGCGCGAGGGAGTTGGATCCGTGGGTTCTCCGCCGGGTCTGCTCGCGGGTCAACGGCCCTCGGCGGCACGTTAGGCGGCGGAAAGCGACGGGGAGGGCGGCGACAGAACGCCGATGGCAAGGCGAACCCGATGGTGGCGGTGGTGCAGCGAACTGCGGCGCGGAGGCGTTCGGCGTTAACAGTGACCGAGAGGAGATGAGGTGACGACACTGTTCACGTTCTCCCCCTTCTTTTTTTTTCCATTTTCTTATTTTTCCTTTTCTTATATTTTTCTTCTATTTTCTTTTTTTTTTCATTTTCTGTATTTATTATTTTCTTCTCTCTTTTTTTTTCCTTCCTTTTTTTTCTTCTACCTCTTTTTTGTTCTATTTTCCCTCTTCTTTTTTTTTTCGATTTCTATTTCTTTGTTTTTTTTTCTCTTCTTTTTTTTTTATTTCTTTTCGTTTTCTCTCCATCTCTCTTTTTCTTTTTTTTCTTTCTTCTTTTTTTTCTCCTCTCTTCCTCTCCTCTTCTCCCTTTCTTCCTGCCTTTTATACACAAATTTAGCCGCCATGAATAATGTAGGCGGGTCCGATCCGGACCAGAAAATAACTGATACCCCCTTAGTTATTTTCCGGTGTGATCTTTTTGAGGATTCCGGGACCCAAAAAAATACCAACTTAGGTCCGAAAAATCCACGGAAAAATCTCGAGCGCGGGAAAAGACTCGGTTATGAAAAACGACGCTCGATTTACCTTGAATTAATTATCCAAGATTAATTCTTTCGGTAAATCACTGTAAAAAGACTTTTACAGTCCCGGTAAAAATCCAAATTTTTACCCGGGCTGTTACAGTGTATACACCTTAAAAAGAATTTCGTCCTCGAAATTTCGTCTTATCCGTGGGTCCTACCACGATAAGCTTCTGGCACACTCTGCCAGGTGTCCAAACTCATTGCGAGATACCGCTTATACCCTTAAGCGACATCTCCTCCGCTTATAAATACCAAACCTCATAACTGAGACACTCACTCTCAGCCATGGACTCTCCACTAAGGTCAAGAACCACCTCAGACTCCAAGGATAACAGCTACCTCGGTGGTACTGCTTTCCCGACAAGCTTCGATGAAGAACCTCCCAAGAAGCGGTTCAAGGCAAACACCATCAGTCTGAAGGAAGATGTAGCGGTCTCCCCAAGACTGCGAGAAAAGCGTGCCAACAAGAAAGGTGAGGATCGGAAGGGCAAGGCAACGGACGAAAGCAGCACTCCACTGCAGACGCTATCGCAGCTGAACGTTTCACTGAGGAAGGTCAGCTTGGCGGTGATGCAGATAGAACTGGCGTGCGCGGAACTCTTTCCCCACGTGAAAAACATCCAAAAGCTTGTAAAAGATTTAGAGAAGCATGTAACTCAATAGAGTACTTCTTCTCTGTATTGTAAAACTGTTATGAAAAATAAATAAACAAGCTTTTTCCTTTATAAACAATTCTCTCTTTATAATATAAATTTTATGTTAAATGGAAAACAAAACATTTTAAAGCAAAAGAAAACCAATAAGAAGGAAATAAAATTAAACATAAAGACGTTAAAAACGGAACCAACAAAAAGAAGTAAACCAACATAAGGAAATTAAAACAAAACAAAACTCGTTTAACAAAACCAAAACATAAAGAAGTTAAATCAAACATGTTTTCATGTTCGGCGCTCTAGATCGGTCGTAAACATCCTCGATCCTGAGAAACGTAACATGCACAACTAACGGTGACGTCGGTTTCCCTCGTGAAAAAGACGACCGTTAACTCGCAAGGCGATGATCACGAGCACGTCCTATGTCCCTCGAAAGAAATGTTGTCCACTTGTTCACAAATTCCGCATGAGCCAAAAACGTCTGTCAAGTCTCGTATCCCTCCATGATGTCCGAATAGGTGTAAGCTTGTCGCACATGCACTCTACTCGAGGTATGGTCCCATCAGTCTAGCCACAACGGTCACGAATGCATGTGATAAAAGGTGCAAGAAAAAGTCATGACAAGAATAAGGCAAGGTTGCCAAGGCGATAGAAAATCGTGAGATGGAAAAGAGTTGAAAAACACTTGCGTTTGTAGCCCGAAAAAAGTATAAAGTAACGAAGCAAAGTTTCAAACCATGGCAAAATTTCCAAAAAGCGAAATCCAATCGACGACGAAATTTTCAAAAAGCAAAACCTCGAAGATCGAAAATGGTTTAAAGTTTTGTGAAAAGAATCTACTTTCCCTATCTCCAAAAAATACTTTATTTTGTATTTTCTTTTTCTTTTTCTTTTTCCTTTTTCTTTACCTTCTTTTCTCCTTTTCTTTTTTTTTTTGGGAGCAGGTGGGGTCTATACTTTGAAAAACAGGTAAACATTTTTCTATAAAAGGCAAAACAACGGAAAACAAAAACCACAAAGCATCTTATAGCAAACAAGACACTCAGGCAAAGAAAACACAACGTTCAGAAAACAAAACACCACGCGTCGAGACAACATGCCTGCTCCATCGTTCGTCTTCTTTGTCGAAGGTGCCTCCTAGGCAGAAGAAACCGGCTGGCCTACAGCATGATCAACGAACGTCCAGAGGAACTACCGAACGAGCTCGGCAGGATGCCCCGTCTGGTCTTCGTCGACGAACTCTACTTGTCGAGGTTCTTCGTCACTCCCATGGAAGAGACGTTCTTCCTAGAGGACCAAGGCACTCTGAGGACCTCCTTCTACGGCTCGACCAATTCCATCATGTTTTTCATTTCTTAAAGACTTCAGGAATTCAACCTAGAGCCCACTTGCCATTTCCTGGACCAAGGCATCTACTACCAGCTCTCGATGACTGCCCAAAGCATGCCCAGAGTGACTCGATTACCCCAAACTTGGCCAAAGGCCCGACTACTAGTGTGGAACTGCAGAGGAATCGGTAGGCGTTCCTAGGAGTTCTCGCGTACCCTGTGGGACCTGAAGAACCAGTACAAGCCCAACATGGTTCTTCTCACGGAGACCTAGTGGCAGCCTGGAGACGATCACGGTGTCATGCCACTTCGGTTCCCTCCAGCAAACCAGTTCGAGCTTCCTGGCCAGAACAACAGGGGCGGCATGTGGTTCTCGTGGAACGACAGCATCAGGGTGAACATTAACAATGACCCCAATAGCTTCAGGGTCAACGTTGTTCCGAGAAGATGAATGTTTTTTTATTTTATAATATAATGTAATTTTAATGTTTGTAATATTAATATTAGTGATATTAATAATATTTATGTGTCCGCTTATTTATGGCATCAATTACCTCTTATGTGTTTATTCTGCAACAGCTGGCGTCCCTTGACTGGATCCATAATGCACTAGCTAAAATGATATAAAATAATAAACAAATGGAGCAAACTATGCAAACAAGAACAACAAGCACACAAGGACTACCCAACAAGACCTAACGCCCGCTCCGCTACCAAAATGAAATGCCCCGACCCGTATTTTCCATACACAGTAAACACGTGCCGGAACTGTAACGACCCAACCAGACAAAGCCCAGCATATAGTGTATACATCAGAAAACTGGCTCAACAACCCAAAATATAAACAACAGATATCTGGCCCTTCGGCCCAACATCAAAACATATCACCCGAACCCAAGATCATCAATAACATCATAACCGGCCCAAGGCCCAACAATATCAGTAAATAGCACAGCGGAAGACTTAATAACTCACAAAGACACTGTATGCGACACATAATGCAACTTATGGATCCGAGTCCTGTCCGAGGGATAACACCGCAGCCTGTCTGGTATGCATCAACCTGAATCACAAATAACTCAACCTACGGGATAAAAGCCCGCAGGTGAGGGGTGAGTCCGAAGTGCTCACAACCATGGATAGACCATCAATATGCAACACCAAAAATTACTCAAAGTCGAAAACAGGCTTAACAGCCAAACACACCAAATCAAAAGACTCGACCCAAAACTGGTCTAAGACCAACAAGACTTAAACAAAAATCCAATTTCCAATTTTATCTTTCCGGGCCCTGTCACGGATAAGCTAGGGGTCAGACCTGGTTCTCAACATATTTCGGGTGCCAGACCAAATCCAAGAGAACCCAGGGATCGACATCCCAAAATAGTAACCCAAGGATAGACATCCCAAATATAATCACGGGATAGACATCCCAAGCATAGACATGCTTATCACAAGTAACCCAGGTCATGGCCACCACAAAACAGTTTTAAACCATCGAGTCGTACCACTACTTATCACATCACAATCATATCATCATCATTCAAAACCAAATCACAGGGATCAACATCCCTAACCAAAATACCGGGATAGACATCCCATCCAACACCGAGGATCGACATCCTTATCACATTTATTATTTAACTCATTATTCTTATACCAAAAACTACAAAGATAAACCCCCAAAAACTCAACGTACGGGGATAAACATCCCAAAACCAAATCAAAGCACTGGGATAAACATCCCGACAACAAACAAGACAATGGGATAATCATACCGAATCAACCCACAGCAAATGCATCAACCAACAGTGCAATAACCATCAAACACAACAACCGAGTAATACAGGCACATATTGAAGCAAATCCATCCTCACCTTAGCCGATTACTCAACTCTGAAGGTAATGACCGGTCCAAGGCTGGCTCCTCGGGAAACTGCACGATATCATAACCTATACAACAAAACAATATACTCACATAAATACACATAATCGGTATACTATGAAGCCAATACTGCGAAAAAAACTCATCCCGGTTCATACCCTTTATTATCATCTTTGACCGAAAATATTATACCATACGTATATCCGAATATGTTTTTGGTACAATACTTTAATAAAATTCTTTTCAAAATATTTTCATAAATTAATTACTCTTTTCCCAAAATATAATCACCCTAATTTTCTGGAAAAGATAACCTATGTATATATATATATATATATTTCGAAAATATTTTTATAAAACTATTTACCATAATATAATTGCCAATTATTAATATTTATCAAAAATATATATATTAATCATATGCTATATATGTTATTTTCCAGAAAATATGTATTCATAAAAGCTTATTCTGAAAATAAATACAAATTATTAAATAGGTACTTTTATTTTCTAAAGACAAAATACATTTCCAAAACAATAATAATTTCCACATAACTATCAATTTTCTGAAATATAAATTATGTATTCTATATATATTTTTACAAAGGTAGTTATCATAATTTTCTAGAAAAAAATAATAGCATATATATAAATTTCCAGAAAATATAATCTCTTGGTATATATATATATTCTTCCAATTAGTCATAATACTATTTTTCAAAACAAAATAAAATATAACTATCTTTAATTTATCAAAATCAAGTATATATAAATATATATATTTTTCCCAAAAGCATAATTTAAACTAACTATATTTTCAAAATATAAATATATATTTTTTTCCAAATTAAAACCAACAAAATAAGTAAATTTATATATATATATATATATGTTTTTTTTAGAAAATAAACCGGGCTGGGCCATGAATAGTGTCGGCCCAGACCAAGGCACGGAGCCCAGCACAGGCCTGCCAAGGCTCGGCCCAGCACCAGCCCACCGCCCAACCCAGTAGTTGCGACCCGACAAGAAGAAACGGGTCGAACGCGGCCTCACCTCGGGTTCAGCGACGGCGGCGCGACGAGCAGCAGGGACGGGCGAGAGGAAGGCTAGCGCGGGGTCGGCGAGGCTGAGGCAACTCTTGAACGGCAGCAGGAGGGGCGCGGCGGCGTCGGCCGAAGGCGGGAGGCGCGAGGGAGTTGGATCCGTGGGTTCTCCGCCGGGTCTGCTCGCGGGTCAACGGCCCTCGGCGGCGCGTCAGGCGGCGGAAAGCGACGAGGAGGGCGGCGACAGGTCGGCGATGGCAAGGCGAACCCGATGGTGGCGGTGGTGCAGCGAACGGCGGCGCGGAGGCGTTCGGCGTGAACAGTGACCGAGAGGAGATGAGGTGACGGCACTGTTCAAGTTCTCCCCCTTCTTTTTTTTTCATTTTCTTATTTTTCCTTTTTTTTCTATTTTTCTTCTCTTTTCTTTTTTTTTCATTTTCTGTATTTATTTTTTTCCTCTCTTTTTTTTTTCCTTCCTGTTTTTTTCTTGTTCCTCTTTTTTTTTCTATTTTCCCTCTTCTTTTTTTTCCTATTTCTATTTCTTTATTTTTTTTCTCTTCTTTTTTTTATTTCTTTTCTTTTTCTCTCCCTCTCTCTTTTTCTTTTTTTTTTCTTTCTTCTTTTTTTTTCTCCTCTCTTCCTCTCCTCTTCCTTCTCCCTTTCTTCCTACTTTCTTCTCCTGCTTTTATACACAAATTTAGCCGCCATCAATAATGTAGGCGGATCCGATCCGGACCAGAAAATAACTGATACCCCTTAGTTATTTTCCGGTGTGATTTTTCTGAGGATTCCGGGACCCGAAAAATACCAACTTAGGTCCGAATAATCCACGGAAAAATCTCGAGCGCGGGAAAAGACTCGGCTACGAAAAACGACGCTCGATTTACCTTGAATTAATTACCCAAGATTAATTCTTTCGGTAAATCACTATAAAAGGACTTTTACAGTCCCGGTAAAAATCCAAATTTTTACCCGGACTGTTACAAGATTTGTATTTAATATTTAAAGTTTAAGATTTAGGATTTAGGATTAATGTTAGAGATTCTATTTACACATTAATGTTTCAATTTTTAGTATTTTAGGATTTAATATTTCATAATTGTAATATTTAAGTTTAATGTTTTAAGTTTCCAAATGATTTAACAGTTAAGACATTGAGGTTTACAATTTTAAGATATAGCGTTTTAGAAATTTGAGGTTTCATAACTTTATTAATTAATATTTATTTAAGATTTAAGGTTTTGAAATTTTGAGCATAACGTTTTCAAATTTGGAATTTTTGTATTTTAGGATGTAAGATTTAAGTTGTTAGAGCTTAAGATTTGCAATTTTATGTATTTTAGGGTTGGGATTTTTAGGGTTTAGAACTTGAAAAATTAAAAATTTTGTGGTTTTAGGGTTTAAGATCTTTAAACATCCTATAAAATATAAATTAAAAATAATTGAGTCGTACACTTTTGTATTCAATCAATTAAGTCCTATTGACATGGACATTTTGACACATCAGCATATGATGTGCATAATGCCACGTCATAAGATAAGTGCCAACTCAGCATCATTGGATGGAAAACATCTTGTGAACACTCAAATTTAGCCATCTATTTATTTTATTAGATTATTATTGTGTTTTAGAGCCCAAGGTTAATTTTATTAATTTTTGGACTTTAATTTGGCTTCGAAACCTGATAGATAAATTCATGGACAATCTATATAATTAGGCCTAGTCTTAGCACGAATTTTCTGACTTATCTACCTCTAATTTTCGTTGGATTAGAGGCCTAATATAAGTTAGATTATTATTTTGCCTATTTTGTTGAGAAAAGAGGAATAGTTCGAGATCCTTGGAGTGTATCTTGAGTAATTGAGTTTACATAG
Organism: Turnera subulata; assembly: GCA_028386065.3. Classification (NCBI taxonomy): domain Eukaryota; kingdom Viridiplantae; phylum Streptophyta; class Magnoliopsida; order Malpighiales; family Passifloraceae; genus Turnera; species Turnera subulata. The sequence goes on along the minus strand of JAKUCV010005077.1, from coordinate 12,782 downwards.
AAAGAATTTTGTGTTTTCCTCAAGAAAAGATAGTTTTTCTGGTATGAGAATCTTTACTTTGCGTGCAAGAATCAGATTGGAGTTAAAATAAGGAACCCGGTCAAAATAGGAATAGGCGTGCATTGTAGCTACGAGTTTGGCGGTCATCCTTAGTCCTTGACGGTCATCCCTCTGTGCTTGGCGGTCATTTCTTGGCTCCGGCGGTCATGTCTCCCAGTTTCAGAAATAATCTAGTTTTTTGCCTCTTTTTCAGCCTTAACTCTCAGCCATTGGATTTAGGGGTTCAATCTCAACCCTAGGACCAAAACCACGACCCCTTAGGCCCTAAAAATCATAGATAGAACCTTCTAAACACACTTTCGGGGTCGGTAATTCTCTCCATAAATCGCCTTAGCTTGGGAAAACTCTTTCAATTATATTCTTCAATTCTGATTGCATTTCTCTCTCAGATCTCAAGTGGTATTGCTCTAGTTGTGTTTTCTTGTTAGTCTTTACAGAGAAGAAGTCGAATTCAGGAGCTTAGGAGCAATCAATCGCAATCCCGGAGTCAAAAATGTGAAGAACTTGCGTATAAGCTCCTGCAGCGTGCAGTCTCGGTAATTAATTCATATCTTGAGCTCTAGAACTCGGATGGCTGCAATCATGGACTCACTGGAAAGCTGAGAGGAAGGCCTACGAGGTTTCTGTTGAGCTCAGAGGCTGAATCGATCATTTGGCTTGCCTACAATCAGCTGCAAGTCGACTCCAGTTTCAGTCCAGAAACTCAACATAAGTGTTCTAAACTGTTTTCGATTCTAAATCGCCTTGTTTGCTGCTGATTCGATGCTATGATGATACTAACATGTTATATTGAGTTTTTTTTTTGAAACTAAGAACTACGTGAGCTTTGAACCCGGTTGCCGGGGTACGTAGGATGTCTCTAGTGGTGGAGTCGCAAGCCAAATTATGTTATAACCTTTTCTTTTCTCTTTTTCTTTCGATTCTCTGTTTATGCATGCTGATTTCATGCTTATATGTTCTGGTTTACACACATGCACATATGCACAAGACGCTTTTATCGCTTAAATTGAACACTATTTTGCCTATGCCTGGGTGGGGTGCCTCGTACCTATCCATGACAAATCCCCGAGTACGGCGTCTTTGGTTTGCAGGTCTGGTTGCTTTTTAGGAATAAGGAGTTATTTTTGTTTTTTCTTGAGTTTTTCCATGCTAGTAAAACTTGGGTGGCTACTCCATTGATCATAAGGTGAGAAGGCCGAAGGGACGTTTGGTCTGGGTTCTCACAGCTGGCGACTCTACTGGGGAGTCGTTGGTTTAAGAAATAGTGTTCAATTTTTGCTTGATTTTTGTGTCACTTTTATTGTCATATGCATGTTTTCATTCATTCTATTGTGTATTTAAACCTTTACCTCAAGGGGGCGCGTCGAGTCCATGCCCATACATACCATCATTCATGGTGTTATGGCATGCGATTTGTCCGTTACCTGCCGCGCGCGATGATTGGGAACTTGGCCTTCGACCTCACGCGGCATCCTTGTGTCACATGTGACTAGTCTGAACCTCCCATAGCAGCGGTCCTTTGGCCCCCAACCAACCTGCATACCCTAGCATATCGTACATGTAAACTATATTGTGTTGAAACTTTGATGATGGACTATTGTTATTGCAATGCTTATGCTATGTGAATGTTTATATGTCTTGTTTGCTTTGGAAATCTATGTTTGCATGCTTTGAACATCATTAACATCATATCACATAACATGTTTTCAAAAACGTTTTTGAGCCAAAGTAGTTTTCTAAAACCTTTTTCTATTTATTTGATTTTCAAAAACACCAAAAAATTCGAAAATCCAAAAAAAAAATCGAAAAAATCGAAAAACCAAAAAAAAAAATCGTAATTTATTTAAAAAAATAATTCTTTTCACGAGTCTACTCCGTCATATAATTTTTTGTCTCATTTTCTCATCTTGTTTTCAAAAATATAAAAACAAAACTGAAGCTCGCGCTTAGGACTCTTGTTGGCCATGAACTGAATTGATTGAAAATCCTACCTTTAGGGCACCATGAGTCAAAACGATTCTCTTTTCAAAATTTTTCAAACCCACCAATCACTATGACCTAGGAGAATTTTGTTGATAGATGACCAACGATGGTTCTTAGAGTTTCAAAACTTTTTTGATGTTGCTTAACCCGACATTTGCTTTTGCACGCCCTATGCAAGTTTTTAAAAATCTTGACGTCAACATCTATGTCCTAGAACAAATCCTCCGGCCTTTTCAAAGAAACTTTTTCTCATATAGATGCTCAATGAAGGATATGATTTAGGCCCTCTTCCCTCAAGCCCACAAAGCCAACAAAAAGCCTACCTGGTAATATTATCCCTTGGTTAACCATTTTTGAGCCAATCTCATGATAGCCGATTTTTCTCTACTTACCCACATCAACTCACCTTTAACCCTTTGAGGCCTTTCTACAGCTATCAACTATTTTGCTTTCATAAACCATACCTTTTTCAAATTCCGTTGGGAAGACTTCGCTATGAGCTTTCATCAAAAGAATTTTTCGATGATAGGTGCACATGTACCTCGATTTTTACGCATCGAAGATGATCTATGCAATGAACCGCTTCAAGTAGGGTATAAAATGTCAAAGTGTACACAAGGAGAAATCGCCAAAGTAGATCAAGAAAAATTGCCAAAAGTCCCCAAAGTCAACTTCGGGAAATCCAAACAAGGAAGAAACGAATGTGTGCACAAGCAAGGAGAATTTCCTTTAGATGATCAACTCAAGCTGGATGTTATCTCACGAATTGCACTTTGAGAATACTCGTTTTCTTAGTGGAGCTCATGCACAATCGTGAGTTTTGAACTTTGAATCCCTTACTATCCTTTTCCTTGAAAAACCTCTACACATGATCCCATTACAACGTTTGATAAAAGAACTATTGGGTCATGCCCCTAGATATTTCTCACATAGTTCATGTAATAGGGCATGGTACCCTATGAACTTTGTCGAAATAAGGGGCACTGCATGCCCAAATGATTTGATCGAACTAACACTAGGGGCATGTTACCCCTAAAATAATGATGAGTAGATGACAAAGGTGATATCAAAACTTAGGATGGAAGTATCCTTATATCTTTTTAGGACGGAGGTGTCCTTGTCTCTTTTAGGAAGGCGGTTCCTTAGGACGGAGGTGTCCTATCTTTTTTTTGGAAGGCAGTTTCCTTAGGACGGAGGTGTCCTTGTCTGTTTTAGGAAGGCAGTTTCCTTAGGACGGAGGTGTCCTTGTCTTTTTTAGGAAGGCAGTTTCCTTAGGACGGAGGTGTCCTTGTCTCTTTTAGGAAGACAGTTTCTTTAGGACGGAGCTGTCCTCAGTTCTCAAAGAAGTTTCCTAGTTGAATGGACGTGCAATAATTAGGCATAGGTGCCCCATAATTTGTTTCATAATTATATGCATGGGTCCGATACTCACTGATTTGCCTCAATGTTTCAGTCACTCTTTAAAGCACAAATTTTGTCTCTTAAATGGTCACAACTCTATAGTCTCAACACCCACATTAGGGGCATCAAATGACTTAATCGTATTCAAAACAAACATTTAAAATTTCATGTCCCAATCTAGGTCTCAATGTCTCAAATCTTAATTAATCTCAAAATATTCCCCAAATGGATCGCCATGGACTTTGTCCCATCAGTCTCAAAATCTTCTAATAGTCTCGAGTTGTTTCATCCTTAGTCTCATTGGATGCTATAGGCAGTATCCCAGTATACTCACTGAGTCTCACCTAGTCTCAACTTTGTGCCAATTTGTTTCAATTTTTGTCTCATCTAGTCTCAACTCTTTATCCCACCTGGTCCCAATCTAGTCTCAACCTTTGTCTCGACATTAGTCTCAACCTTGTCCCAATTTTTTTCAATTTTTGTCTCACCCAGTCTCAACCTTTTTTATTTCACTTTGTCTCAATTTAGTCTCAACCATTTTATTCTCACTTTGTCAATTCAGTTTCAACCTTTTTAATCACACTGTGTCTCAATTTAGTCTCGACCTTTTTAATCTCACTTCATCTCATTTAGTCTCAACCTTTGTAATCTCACTTTGTCTCATTTAGTCTCAACCTTTTGTATCTCACTTCGTCTCAATTTAGTCTCAACCTTTCTTTATCTCACTTTCTCTCATTTAGCCTCAACTTTGTCTCAACTAGACCCAACTGTGTCCCAACCTAGCCTCAACTTTGTCTCAACTAGTCTTAATTAGCCTCAATTTGTCAAACACATCATCTATCCCCAATGGAAACACTTCAAGTAAGCATTGTCAAGCATCATGGTATTGGATTAAGAGCTCACCCACGATTATTCTTCTTTCAATTTGAGTGTTCTTCTTGCGTTGTTTCATGCCTAAATTTTTAGACCCTCACCAATGAGGGGCATCTGTAAACACTCAAATTTAGCCATCTATTTATTTTATTGGATTATTATTGTGTTTTAGAGCCCAAGGGTAATTTTATTAATTTTTGGACTTTAATTTGGCTTAGAAACCCCATAGAAAATTCATGGACAATCCATATAATTAGGCCCAGGCTTAGCACGAATTTTCTGACTTATTTACCACTAATTTTTGTTGGATTAGAGGCCCAATATAAGATAGACTATTATTTTGCCTATTTTATGGAGAAAAGAGAAATAATTTGAGATCCTTGGAGTGTAGGTTAAGTAATTGAGTTTATTTGGAAAGAATTTTGAGTTTTCCTCAAGAAAAGGGAGTTTTTCCGGTATGAGAATCTTTACTTTGCGTGCAAGAATCGGATTGGAGTCAAAATAAGGAAAACCCGGTCAAAATAGGAATAGGCGTGCACTGTAGCTACGAGCTTGGCGGTCATCCTTAGTGCTTGGCTGTCATCCCTCTGTGCTTGGCGGTCCTGTCAAAAGGCTTCGCGGTCATCTCTTGGCTCCGGCGGTCATGTCTCCTAGTTTCGGAAATTTTCTAATTTTTTGCCTCTTTTTCGGCCTTAACTCTCAACCATTGAATTTAAGAGTTCAATATCAACCCTAGGATCAAAACCACGACCCCTTAGGCCCTGAATATTATAAATAGAATTATCTAAACACACTTTTGGGGTAGGTAATTCTCTCCATAAAGCGCCTTAGCTTGGGAAAACTCTTTCAACTATATTCTTCAATTCTGATTGCTTTTCTCTCTCAGATCTCACATGGTATTTCTCTAGTTGTATTTTCTTGTTAGTCTATACAGAGAAGTCTTTACAGAGAAGAAGTCGAATTCAGGAGCTTAGGAGCAATCAATCGCAATCCCGGAGTCAAGAGTGAAGAACTCGCGTATAAGCTCCTGCAGCATGCAGTCTTGGTAATTAATTCATATCTCGAGCTCTGGACCTCAGATGGCTGCAATCTAGGACTCTCTGAAAAGCTGAGAGGAAGACCTACCACGTTTCTGTTGAGCTCAAAGGCTGAATCGATCGTTTGTCTCGCTTAAAATTAGCTGAAAGTCGACTCTAGTTTCTATCTAGAAACTCAAGGTAAGTGTTCTAAACTCTTTTCGATTCTAAATTGCCTTTTTTGCTGCTGATCCGATGCTATGATGATACTAACATGTTCTCTTCAGTGTTTGCTTTGAAACTAAGAACTACGTGAGCTTTGAACCCGGTTGCCGGGGTACGTAGGATGTCTCTAGTGGTGGAGTCGCAAGCCAAATTATGTTATAACCTTTTCTTTTCTCTTTTTCTTTCGATTCTCTGTTTATGCATGCTGATTTTATGCTTATATGTTCTTGTTTACACACATGCACATATTCACGAGACGCTTTTATCGCTTAAATTGAATACTATTTCGCCCAAGCATGGGTGGGGTGCCTCATACCTATCCATGACGAATCCCCGTGTCCGGCGTCTTTGGTTAGCAGATTTGGATTCTTTTTGGGAATAAGGAGTTATTTTTGTTTTTTCTTGAGTTTTTCCATGCTAATAAAACTTGGGTGGCGACTCCATTGATCATAACGTGAGAAGGCCGAAGGGACGTTTGGTCCGGGTTCTCACAGCTGGCGACTCTACTGGGGAGTCGTTGGTTTAGGAAATAGTGTTCAATTTTTGCTTGATTTTTGTGTCACTTTTATTGTCATATGCATGTTTTCATTCATTCTATTGTGTATTTAAACCTTTACCTCAAGGGGGCGCGTCGAGTCCATGCCCATACATACCATCATTCATGGTGTTATGGCATGCGATTTGTCCGTTACCTGCCGCGCGCGATGATTGGGAACTTGGCCTTCGACCTCACGCGGCATCCTTGTGTCACATGTGATTAGTCTGAACCTCCCATAGCAGCGGTCCTTTGGCCCCCAACCAGCCTGCATACCCTAGCATAGCGTACATGTAAACTATATTGTGTTGAAACTTTGATGATGGACTATGGTTATTCCGCTGCTTATGCTATGTGAATGTTTATATGTCTTGTTTGCTTTGGAAATCTATGTTTGCATGCTTTGAACATCATTAACATCATATCACATAACGTGTTTTCAAAAATTTTTTTTAGGCAAAGTAGTTTTCTAAAACCTTTTTCTATTTATTTGATTTTCAAAAACACCAAAAAATTTGAAAATCCAAAAAAAATCAAAAAAATCGAAAAACCAAAAAAAAAAATCGGAAAAATTTTTTTGAAAACAAAATTTCTTTTCACGAGTCTACTCCATCATATAATTTTTTGTCTCATTTTCTCATCTTGTTCTCAAAAATATAAAAACAAAACTGAAGCTCGCGCTTAGGACTCTTGTTGGCCATGAACTGAATTGATTGAAAATCCTACCTTTAGGGCACCATGAGTCAAAACGATTCTCTTTTCAAAATTTTTCAAACCCACCAATCACTATGACCTAGGAGAATTTTGTTGATAGATGACCAACGATGGTTCTTAGAGTTTCAAAACCTTTTTGATGTTGCTTAACCCGACAATTGCTTTTGCACGCCCTATGCAATTTTTTTAAAAATCTTGACGTCAACCTCTATGTCCTAGAACAAATCCTCCGGCCTTTTCAAAGAAAATTTTTCTCATATAGATGCTCAATGAAGGATATGATTTGGGCCCTCTTCGCTCAAGCCCACAAAGCCAACAAAAAGCCTACCCGGTAATATTATCCCTTGGTTAACCATTTTTGAGCCAATCTCATGATAGCCGATTTTTCTCTACTTACCCACATCAACTCACCTTTAACCCTTTGAGGCCTTTCTACAGCTATCAACTATTTTGCTTTCATAAACCATACCTTTTTCAAAATCCGTTGGGAAGACTTCGCTATGAGCTTTCATCAAAAGAATTTTTCGATGATAGGTGCACATGTACCTCGATTTTTACGCATCGAAGATGATCTATGCAATGAATCGCTTCAAGTAGGGTATAAAATGTCAAAGTGCACACAAGGATAAATCGCCAAAGTAGATCAAGAAAAATTGCCGAAAGTCCCCAAAGTCAATTTTGGGAAATCCAAACAAGGAAGAAACGAATGTGTGCACATGCAAGGAGAATTTCCTTTAGATGATCAACTCAAGGTGGATGTTATCAAACGAATTGCAGTTTCAGAATACTCGTTTTCTTAGTGGAGCTCATGCACAATCGTGATTTTTGAACTTTGAATCCCTTACTATCCTTTTCCATGATAAACCTCTACACATGACCCCATTACAACCTTTGATAAAAGACCTATTGGTCTTTTTGAGAGCATCTATACTCAATAGTGCAGTTTAGGCCTGGGATTTACCTATGGGATTTCTTTTTCAAAAATTTTCATGATGTAAATTCATACTTGCATATGGGATCTTTCTCTTCTCATGTTTTGTTCTAAAAAAATTTTCGTAGACCCTAAGGGTCCTCATTGGGTGTTTTGATCTAAGTTTTCTCTGGCCGGCGACTTGGTGGAGAGTTTTCAAAACCTTCAATTTGAAGTATCTTTTTACTTCTATTTTAAACCACTGGTCCTTATTGAATAAGAGTTGTTCATGGCCATTGAGAATTCTTCACATGAAGTTTTTGTATTTTTGATGGAGTAGCTTGCCCTTTTTTGTTAAACTGCTTTGGCTCGATCGTTTTGCAAAATCTCATGTCATTCATGCATCATTCTAGGGGCATCCCCATTTGCATCCATATGCATCATAAAGAAGTTACATTCATCATCAAAGAGTAGAGGCACTCCCCTTTTGCATTCACATGCCATTATTCTAGGTCTGTTCCATATGCGTCTGCATGCATCATAAGAAACTAGGGGCATTTGCATTACCACCAATCATATCATGTAGCAAATAGGATCATTCCCATGCATCAGCACAAAGCGTGCATTATCTTAGAAGCATTTTCCTGCATTCACTTAGAGACAGAACATGGATTCCTCAAGCAAGGTAGATTCAAGTTGCAAAAACAAACTCTTTTCACGAATACATCAAAAGATTTAAAATCTTAGTCCGTCATCACAAATAATTTTTAAACATTCGAATGGGCCATGCCCCTAGATATTTCTCACATAGTTCATGTAATAGGGCATGGTACCCTATGAACTTTGTCGAAATAAGGGGCACTGCATGCCCAAATGATTTGATCGAACTAACACTAGGGGCATGTTACCCCTAAAATTATGATGAGTAGATGACAAAGGTGATATCAAAACTTAGGATGGAAGTATCCTTATATCTTTTTAGGACGGAGGTGTCCTTGTCTCTTTTAGGAAGGCGGTTCCTTAGGACGGAGGTGTCCTTATCTTTTTTTTGGAAGGCAGGTTCCCTAGGCCGGAGGTGTCCTTGTCTGTTTTAGGAACGCAGTTTCCTTAGGACGGAGGTGTCCTTGTCTTTTTTAAGAAGGCAGTTTCCTTAGGACAGAGGTGTCCTTGTCTCTTTTAGGAAGACAGTTTCTTTAGGACGGAGGTGTCCTTAGTTCTCAAAGAAGTTTCCCAGTTGAATGGATGTGCAATAATTAGGCATAGGTGCCCCATAATTTGTCTCATAATTATATGCATGGGTCCGATACTCACTGATTTGCCTCAATGTTTCAGTCACTCTTTAAAGCACAAATTTTGTCTCTTAAATGGTCACAACTCTATAGTCTCAACACCCACATCAGGGGCATCAAATGACTTAACCGTATTCAAAACAAACATTTAAAATTTTATGTCCCAATCTAGGTCTCAATGTCTCAAATCTTAATTAATCTCAAAATATTCCCCAAATGGATCGCCACGGATTTTGTCCCATCAGTCTCAAAATCTTCTAATAGTTTCGAGTTGTCTCATCCTTAGTCTCAGTGGATGCTATAGGCAGTATCCCAGTATACTCACTGAGTCTCACCTAGTCTCAACTTTGTGCCAATTTGTTTCAATTTTTGTCTCATCTAGTCTCAACTCTTTATCCCACCTGGTCCCAATCTGGTCTCAACCTTTGTCTCGACATTAGTCTCAACCTTGTCCCAATTTTTTTCTATTTTTGTCTCACCCAGTCTCAACCTTTTTTATTTCACTTTGCCTCAATTTAGTCTCAACCTTTTTATTCTCACTTTGTCAATTTAGTTTCAGCCTTTTTAATCGCACTTTGTCTCAATTTAGTCTCGACCTTTTTAATCTCATTTCATCTCATTTAGTCTCAACCTTTGTATTCTCAATTTGTCTCATTTAGTCTCAACCTTTTGTATCTCACTTCGTCTCAATTTAGTCTCAACCTTTTGTATCTCACTTCGTCTCAATTTAGTCTCAACCTTTGTTTATCTCACTTTCTCTCAATTAGCCTCAACTTTGTCTCAACTAGACCCAACTGTGTCCCAACCTAGCGTCAACTTTGTCTCAACTAGTCTTAATTAGCCTCAATTTGTCTCAAACACATCATCTATCCCCAATGGAAACACTTCAAGTAAGCATTGTCAAGCATCATGGTATTGGATTAAGAGCTCACCCACGATTATTCTTCTTTCAATTTGAGTGTTCTTCTTGCATTGTTTCATGCCTAAATTTTTAGATCCTCACCAACGAGGGGCATCTGTAAACACTCAAATTTAGCCATCTATTTATTTTGTTGGATTATTATTGTGTTTTAGAGCCCAAGGGTAATTTTATTAATTTTTGGACTTTAATTTGGCTTAGAAACCCCATAGAAAATTCATGGACAATCCATATAATTAGGCCCAGGCTTTGCACGAATTTTCTGACTTATTTACCTCTAATTTTTGTTGGATTAGAGGCCCAATATAAGTTAGACTATTATTTTGCCTATTTTATGGAGAAAAGAGAAATAATTTGAGATCCTTGGAGTGTAGGTTAAGTAATTGAGTTTATTTGGAAAGAATTTTGAGTTTTCCTCAAGAAAAGGGAGTTTTTCCGGTATGAGATCTTTACTTTGCGTGCAAGAATCGGATTGGAATCAAAATAAGGAAAACCCGGTCAAAATCGGAATAGACGTGCACTGTGGCTACGAGCTTGGTGGTCATCCTTAGTGCTTGGCTGTCATCCCTCTGTGCTTGGCGGTCATGTCAAAAGGCTTGGCGGTCATCTCTTGGCTCTGGCGGTCATGTCTCTTAGTTTCGGAAATTTTCTAATTTTTTGCCTCTTTTTCGGCCTTAACTCTCAACCATTGAATTTAGGAGTTCAATCTCAACCCTAGGATCAAAACCACGACCCCTTAGGCCCTGAATATTATAAAAAAAATATCTAAACACACTTTTGGGGTCGGTAATTCTCTCCATAAAGCGCCTTAGCTTGGGAAAACTCTTTCAACTATATTCTTCAATTCTGATTGCTTTTCTCTCTCAGATCTCACATGGTATTGCTCTAGTTGTGTTTTCTTGTTAGTCTTTACAGAGAAGAAGTCGAATTCAGGAGTTTAGGAGCAATCAATCGCAATCCCGGAGTCAAGAGTGAAGAACTCGCGTATAAGCTCCTGCAGCATGCAGTCTCTGTAATTAATTCATATCTCGAGCTCTGGACCTCGGATGGCTGCAATCTAGGACTCTCTGAAAAGCTGAGAGGAAGACCTACAATGTTTCTGTTGAGCTCAAAGCCTGAATCGATCGTTTGTCTCGCTTAAAATCAGCTGAAAGTCGACTCTAGTTTATGTCCAGAAACTCAAGGTAAGTGTTCTAAACTCTTTTCGATTCTAAATCGCCTTGTTTGCTGCTGATTCGATGCTATGATGATACTAACATGTTCTCTTCAGTGTTTGCTTTGAAATTAAGAACTACTTGAGCTTTGAACCCGGTTGCCGGGGTACGTAGGATGTCTCTAGTGGTGGAGACGCAAGCCAAATTATGTTATAACCTTTTCTTTTCTCTTTTTCTTTCGATTCTCTGTTTATGCATGCTGATTTGATGCTTATATGTTCTGGTTTACACACATGCACACATGCACGAGATGCTTTTATCGCTTAAATTGAATACTATTTCGCCCAAGCATGGGTGGGGTGCCTCATACCTTCCTATCCATGACAAACTCCCGAGTCCGACGTTAGCAAATCTGGTTGCTTTGTGGGCATAAGTAGTTATTTTTGATTTTTCCTTAGTTTTTCCATGCTAATAACACTTGGGTGGCGACTCCATCGATCATAAGGCATAAGGTGAGAAGGCAGAATGGGACGTTCGGTCCGGGTTCTCAGACATACATAGGACTTCTTTGATAAACAATTCAAATTAATAGGACTTGATTATTCAAAAATATAATTATAGGACTTGATTGAAAAATAATTAAGAATAATAGGACTTTAAAGCCCTTTATCCCTTGAAAAGGGGACACAAAACATAAAATGAATGCAAATATATACAAAATCCATTTCCTCTAAAACTAATCATTAATGGATAAAACGATAAAAAAAAAATCATTAATGGGTAAACATTAGTAGCATAAATGATTGCTAATAAAAACATATATTATATATATGTAAAGCAAACTTCTATCAAAATTTGACATGTGGATATAACCCAAACATACTTATCTAAAACAAAAATTAATTGTATTTAAATTTATATTCATATTCTTTTTTTAAAAAAAAATCCTGATAAGATTTAAACTCTTATTAGAAAAGTGGATAAGTATTTTTCAGCTCAAATTAAAAACAAAAAAAACATGATATTAAATATAAAAAACTTATAATATTTAAACTCTCTTCATAAAAGCTGAGTTATGTGGCTGGTTTTAAAAATCTCAATATTATCTTGATTAGCAAAAGTAATATATTAATGCAATATATTATCTTGATTGTATTCAGACTCTAACTGATAAGATTTATTCAAAATTATTCTTTATCATGTAGCATCTCTCTTTAAAGTTTTTCTTCATCATCCCTCTTTAAAATTTAAATACATATAATGCAGGGGCGGAGCCAGAAAATTTTGTTAGGGGGAGGCCAATTTGTATTTTTGTTGGTCCAAGAGGGGTGTGATTTAATAAAGAATGAAAACTAAAGGAAAAAGGGTGAAAAATTTGGAGAAATGGGCGTGTGGAGACTCGAAAACATTAGTGCGTAACTGTAACAGCCCGGGTAAAATTTGGATTTTTACCGGGACTGTAAAAGTCGTTATACAGTGACTTACCGAACGAATTAATCTTGGGTAATTAATTCAAGGTAAATCTGGGGTCGTTTTTCGAAACCGAGGGTTTTCCCGCGCTCGTGATTTTCCCGCGGATTTTTCGGAACTAAATTGGTATTTTTTTCGGGTTTCGGAATTTCCCGGAAAATCACACCGGAAAATAACCAAGGAGGTATCGGCTATTTTCTGGTTCGGATCGGACTCGCCCGTAATACGGACGA
>JAKUCV010005076.1:0-11980 GCA_028386065.3 Turnera subulata | reverse complement strand
ACCATTACTCTCAATCCGATACCAGCACATGTTACCGAGCCTAAGCCCATACTAATATGCACACCAACACTATTAACATTATCCACTTTCTCCCGAATACCCAATCCAACCAACTCGAACGTCCTGGAAGGCCAAGCTACATCCGGTTCCCATCATGTAAATACTTCTCTATATTCTAGGGTGTACATGGGGTATTACACCATGGTGGTAGACAGGATATGAAATGGAGTAAAGTAAAGGTGTCTGCCATATGCAAATAATGGAGTTGTCATAATGAGCTTCACTAATGAAGCAGAAGAAGAATCTGTGTAACAGCCCACGTAAAATTTTGGTACTTTTACTGGGACTGTAAAAGTCTTTTTACAGTGATTTACCGAAAGTATTAATCTTGGGTAATTAATTCAAGGTAAATCGAGCGTCGTTTTTCGAAACCGATTTTTTTTCTGCGCTCGAGATTTTCCGCGGATTTTACGGACCAAAGTTGGTATTTTTTGGGTCCCAGAATCCTCAGAAAAATCACACCGGAAAAAAACTAAGGGGGTATGCAGTTATTTTCTGGTCCGGATCGGACTCGCCCCATAATGCAGACAAGCTGCATTATTGAGGCAAGTCACCATTTTCCTGTGTCATCGGCCGCCATCACAGTGTTCATCTTCTATAAAAAGAAAGCAGGAAGAAAGGGAGAAGGAAGAGGAGAGGAAGAGAGGAAAAAAAATTAAGAAAAAAACAGAGGGAGAGAAAAAGAAAAGGAGAAAAAAAAGAGAGAAGGAAAAAGAAAAAAAAAGAAGAATAAAAGAAAATAGAAAAGAAAAAGAGAGAGAGAGAGAGAGAGAGAGAAGGTCCGGTGAACCCGATCCACACCACCGGCCGACGTCATGCACCCTCTGTGCCGCCCAAGTTATTGCTGCTGCATCACCACGCCACCGCCACCCTTCGCCAGTTGTCGCTCTGTAACGGCCCGGGTAAAATTTATGTTTTTACCGGGACTGTAAAATGATTTGTACAATAATTTACCTAATGAAATTAATCTTGGTAATTATTTCAGGGTAAATTATGCATTGGATTCTGAAACCGTTGCCTACCCCACGTTCCCGATTTTTCTGCGGATTTTTCGGACCAGAGTTGGTATTTTTCGGGTCCAGGAATCTTAAGAAAAGTCAGGTTTAACCTCGAATTAACGGACCAGAAACAAGTCAAGGGGGGCATTACAGTTATTTTCTGGTCCGGACGAGACACGACTGCATACTTTTTCCCGTGACTCTGCATTTTCTCTGCCTGCATGCCATTACCTGCAAAACAAAGAAAACACTGCCTACACCTACAATCCACCCTCTGCAAACTTTTCCTCGTTTTAGCTCTGCAACTCCCTGCCACAACCCAATCATCAAGCCAACCAGAAAAGGAAAAAAAAAAAAGAGAAAAGAAAACTAAACACACTTAACACCACCACCAACCGCCACTGCCGCGACCACCAGCACCGACCTCACGCACCACCACCACCTGCACGACGCTGCCACCCGCCTTCGCCTTCCTCTCCTCCTTCTTTTCCTCCTCCTGCCACTACCAACTCGTCAGGCCGGCCGTGAACTGCCCAGACGAAGCCGACCCGACGACGCGACGACCCGAGCCCTCCTCCTCTTCTCTTCGCACTGCCGGTATCGACCTCTCCCCGTTGTAGCCGACGACGTAAGTCGCAGCAGAGCCGTCCTTCTGCGCCTTCCAGTCGCCGTCACGCCTTCACCCCACACGAAGCCGCTGCAGATCCACCATCTTGACCTGTCATCGCCGCGACTTTCCTCGTCGTCGACCGCCTGCAGCCGCGCTCAGCAGTCAAGCGCAGTCCGCCGCTGTTGCATGCTCGTTCTCGACGCCTCGCCTCCGTCCATCGCTTGCGCCGTTGCCGCTGCAGGTGAGCTGCAGATCCGGGGTTGTTGATGACCCGGATGTGTGGTATGGGTCGGGGGTTGACCTTTTTGGAGTATGGGTTGTGTTTTGGGTCTGCTGGGCTTGGCGTTTGGGTCGGGCCGTGGACTGAGCGCTGGGCCTGCTGCGCGGGCCTGATCTTGGGCTCCTGTTTGGGGTTTGAGATGGGCTTGTGCAGTGGGTTGGGTCAGCACTATTTGGGCCCAGTCTGATTTTTAAAAAAAAAAAAGAAATAAAATCTGGAAAAAGGGAAAATATAATTCTGGAAAAAAACTGGGAAAATAAAAATAATTGGTAGAAATAATATTTTGGGAAATAAAATGGAAAAAAAAGCGAGATTTATATTTTATGGAAATAATATTTTGAAAGTACATACTTATGGAATAATTTTGGAAAGGGTAATATCAAAGTATATACCGGAATAATAACCGGGTATAAATACAGTATGGTATTTTGACACATGAATAATAAATGGTGAATGATGATGATAACGGGGTTTCATCGGGACGTAACGAACCAGTTTAGGTTTATTTTTACGGTATAGCATCATTTGCATTTATGTGCACCTTATGTGAGTATATGCTATTGTTTGCTATTTAGGAGCTGATAACGAACAGTATCCCGAGGAACCGGAGCCGGGAAAACTTGAGGACTTCCAAGAGTATTGTGTTTGCATGCATATTACTGTTTATCCTTCGTCGGTGAGCACTTCGGACTCACCCCTCGCCTGCGGGGTTTCATCCCGTAGGATGAGTTGCTCGTAGTACAGGTACGTGGTTCGGCCAGCTGCTGTTTCTACTCCACCAGTCCCCGGATCCATACCTCCGCTACATCTCATTCTAAGTCTTCCGCTGCTTGTCTTTCTATTGTGTTATTACTGTTGGGGATATTTTCTGCTGCTGCTGCTGCTGTATTATATTTGTTGGTGTATCCTATGTCCTCTGCTGTTGGTTAAATTGGAGTGTAATGGCTTGAATAATGGTCCCCGGGATCGAGTGACGGATGTTGTATTTGGGTTTGCTTTGTATTATTTTGTATGTACTGTCTGCTATTGTAATAAGAACAGTTCTAGCACGTGTTTACCCTGTACGGTAAATACGGGTCGGGGCGCTTCAGTTTGGTAGCAGAGCCAGGTTGTAGGTCCTTAGGGTGATAATTGTGCTTGTTTGTTGCCTATACGTGCATAGTCTGGTCATTCTCTTGGCATAACACGCATGCATACACTCTCATATAGGTACGAATGGATCCGGTAGGAGGAAACCAGCATGCTGAGCAGCGTTTGGAAGATGACCAAGTATCGGTCGATCAGCCGCAACCAGTCGTGGGTGGACAAGTACCCGCGGTTGTACCAGCGGATGCCACACAGATGATGCATACCATGGCGCAGATCTTACAGCGTCAGGATGCTAGGGATGCCCGTTTGGAGGCCAGAAAAGCTCGTGAAGAGGAGAATCAAGGACCTGTTGAGGATCCTGTCTACACCAAGCTGTCTAAGCTAGGTCTTGATGCCTTCACAGGGGTAACTAACCCACAAGCAGCTGACGAATGGCTTCGTCAAGCTCACTGAGTGATGCTGAAGCTGAGATGCACAGATGACAGGTGGGCTAGGTATGTTACATCCATGTTTCACAATGTTGCTGTAGTTTGGTGGGATTCGGCAACACGTAACATGGTGAAACCAGTCACCATGCCTTGGGCACAATTCACTGAGATGTTTCGGAGGAAGTTTGTCACAGATGTTTACCAGACCAGCTCAAGCGAGAATTTCTGAGTCTGCGACAGCGAATCGGACAGTCGGTGAACGACTATGAGATCTAGTTTGATCGTTTATCCATCTATGCATCGGAGTATGTGTCCATACCAGAGGCCAGATGCAAGCGCTTCTGGGATGGTTTGCAATCCTGCATCCAGACAGTCATGGGATGCAAAGTTTATGAGACTTATCAGGATATGCTTGCAGATGCTCTTCGTGCAGAAGTTATCTGGATGGGGGACGAGAGAGAGATGGAAGAAGTCTAGAAGAGGAAATCTGCACAGAATGTTGGGAATCAGAACAAGAGGTTCCAGAGCCCCGGTAACAGGTCTGGGTATGGACAGACTCAATCCATGCCAGTATCTCAGGGTCGAGGATGGAGCAACAGCTACAACAACAATCGTGGGAGTTCATGGACCCAGTCTGGAGGGACTTCATCTAGAGACACTCGCCCTAGACCTCCTCTCACTAGGGTGAGGTACTTTGAGTGCAATGAATTTGGGCATTACCGGAGTTCCTGTCCTAGGTTGGGAAGATCTGGAGTTGCTGTTCCTACTCACACTGTACAAGCATCAGTGGCCAGTGTACCCAGTGGTTCTGGAGTTGGCCGAGGCCGTGGACGAGGAGCTGCTCCTACTCGGACATAGTCAGCCATGAACTAGAGTGCAGCCGCTCCGAGGGCATTTGTGATCACAGCTGAGGATGATCCCGAGAATGCTGATGTTATTGCAGGTACCTTTACAGCTTTCGATAGTATTGCATACACTTTGATTGATCCTGGTGCCACACATTCTTTTATCGCTCAGAGTTTTGCCATACAACATAGCTGTAAGGAAGAGAGTTTAGCATGTCCGTTGAGGGTTAGGTTACCCGCGGGCGTAGTGGTGAGATTAACACAAGTGTGCAAGGATGTTCTCCTTTCATAATGAAGAGGTTTTCTTAGCTCGTTTGGTTGTGATGAATATGGGGGGATCCAACATAATCCTAGGGATGGATTGGTTATCGAGATATAATGCCCTGGTGAACTGTCGGACCAAGGAAGTGCTACTGACTTTCGATGGTGGACGACAAGTTCTGGTAGCTGGTATTAGGAGAGCTGCAGCCACGTGTAGCATCTCTGCTATGCAGGATTCTAGAGTGAAGTCGCATGGTTCAGATGTTTTGTTGAACCACATCACAAGTGTAGATACACGGGATCCTGCCCCAGGAGAAATATCAGTGGTGAAGGAATTCCTTGATGTCTTCCCAGATGATTTGCCAGGTTTTCCACCCGACAGAGAGGTTGAGTATACCATCGAGCTGATGTCAGGAGTCACACCCATATCGATGGCTCCATACAGGATGGTACCAACAGAGCTTCAGGAGCTGAAGAAGCAGTTGGATGAGCTGCTAGAAAAGGGTTTTATCAGACCCAGTACCTCACCATGGGGTGCGCCAGTTCTGTTTGTCAAGAAGAAGGATGGTAGTTTGCGGATGTGTGTAGATTACCGCCAGCTGAACAAGGTGACAATTAAGAACATGTACCCGTTGCCTAGGATTGATGACCTGTTTGATCAGTTGCAAGGAGCCACTGTGTTTTCCAAGATTGATCTTTGGTCTGGGTATCAGCAGATCAAGATTGCTGAGAAGGACATACCGAAGACTGCTTTCCGCACACGGTATGGTCATTTCAAGTTTACAGTGGTACCGTTTGGATTGACCAATGCACCAGCAGTGTTCATGTGCTTGATACACTTGGTCTTGAATGAGTTTCTGGATAAGTTTGTTGTGGTCTTCATCGATGATATCCTCATTTACTCTAAGAGCAAGGAGGAACATGAGGAGCATTTGAGGATAGTGCTTCAAAGATTACGGGAGAAGCAGTTGTATGCCAAATTCAGCAAGTGTGAATTTTGGCTTAGAGAAGTTTCTTTCCTTGGACATGTGGTTGGCGGAGATGGAATAAAGGTTGACCCTGCCAAAGTAAAGGTCGTGTTGGAGTGGGAACCACCTAAGAATGTATCTGAAGTCAGAAGTTTTCTTGGACTTGTAGGATACTATCGGAGGTTCATCAAAGGTTTTTCCTTATTAGCCAGTCCCATGACCAAGCTATTAAGGAAAGAACATGCATTTATTTAGAGCCCGAAATGTCAGCAGAGTTTTGAGGAGCTTAAGAGGAAGCTGACCACAGCACCGGTTCTGACAGTACCGAAGCCTGGTGTTGAGTATGTGTTGTTTTGTGATGCATCGGGACTTGGTCTAGGAGCCGTGCTGATGCAAGAAGGACGGGTGATTGCCTACGCCTCTAGGCAGTTGAGGACTCATGAGAAGAATTATCCGACGCATGATCTTGAGATGGAAGCTATGATTTTGGCTCTGAATATTTAGAGACACTATTTGTTTGGAGAGAAGTGTCGGATTTTGGGTTAAGCACCTTTTGTATGCCTCGAGTTTTCCTTTTGTCCCGATCGTATACCCCGGAGTTTTTGTGTCCCTTTTATGTACCTCGAGTTTTAATTTCTGTCTCTTCTGTGTACCTCGGGCAGTCTAGACGATGACATGGCCATCTACCAGGGCCTACTTGACACGTGTCGCAATTCTATTGACACCAAAGGGATATTATTATGGGTCCCACCTTATTCCTCAAATATTGTAATTTGTGGGACCCACGCAAATTTTCACATGGCGCCAATGGCTTTATGCCACGTGTCAAGTGGACCCGGACAGATGGCCATGTCATCGTCCGGGCTGCCCGAGGTACATAAAAGGGACAGAAATTGAAACTCGAGGTACATAATAGGGACATAGAAACTCCGGGGTATACGATCGGGACAAAAGGAAAACTCGAGGTATATAAAAGGTGTTTAACCCGTCGGATTTTCACTGACCACAAGAGTCTTAAGTACATTATGACTCAGAAGGAGCTTAACCTACGATAGAGACGTTGGGTTGAGTTACTTAATGATTATGACTGTACTATCGAGTATCACCCAGGAAAGGCTAATGTGGTAGCTGATGCCTTGAGCCGGAGACAACCGGAGGATGCTTCCACCAGTTACTCGATGTTCTCACTTACCGAGTTGAGGAAGTTGGGAGTCAGGGTTGACAGTTGATGATACAAGAGCTTTACTTGCACACATGAGTGTCAAGTCTAACCTAAGAGGATGGATAGTGGAGTTACAAGATGGAGATTCCGACCTAGTCAAGCTTAAAGAAGGAGTAAGGAGTGAAAAAGAGGACAAGTTCTGTATAGCTGATGATGGAGCACTGATGATTGGGGAACGGATATGTGTACCCAATGTCAGTAATCTGCATAGTCAGATCCTGGAAGAAGGTCATATGACGCCATATGCTTCCTGGAAGTACCAAGATGTATCAGAACCTGAAGAGCCATTTCTGGTGGCCTCGTATGAAGAAGGATGTAGCTGAGTATGTTGCAAGAAGTCTGACTTGCCAATAGGTGAAAGCTGAGCATCAAGCTCCAGCAAGAAAGTTGAGATCTTTGACAGTGCCAGAGTGGAAGTGGGAGATGATCACTATGGATTTTGTGATTGGTTTACCGATGACTCGGAGGCAGCATGATGCTATTTGGGTCATCGTTGATCGATTAACAAAATCTGCTCATTTTCTACCTATTCGCCAAACTGATACCATGGACACATTGGCAGGTAAGTATGTTGCTGAGGTTGTGAGACTACATGGGATTCCAAAGTCTATAGTCTCAGACAAGGATCTGAGGTTTACATCACGTTTTTGGAAGAGTTTACAAGCAGCGCTAGGGACTATGTTGAGCTTCAGCACTGCTTTTCATCCTCAGACAGATGGACAGTCTAAGAGGACTATACAAACACTGGAGGATATGTTGAGAGCTTGTGCACTTAACTTCAGTGAGAGTTGGGATAAGTATTTACCCTTAGCAGAGTTTGCTTATAACAACGGCTACCATTCCAGCATTGGTATGCCATATTTTGAGGCTCTCTATGGAAGGAAGTGTAGAAGTCCAGTGTGTTGGGATGAAGAAGGTATGAGGTTGATCGTTGGACCGGAATTAGTCCAACAGACAGTGGACAAGATCCAGACAGTGAGACAGTGTATGAGAGCTGCTCAAGAACGGCAGAAGAGCCACGCCGACAAACACCGACGTGAGATGGAGTACAATGTTGGTGAGAAGGTTTTCCTCAGAGTAGCACCTTGGAAGGGTGTGATTAGGTTCGGCAAGAGAGGGAAGCTGAGCCCAAGATATATCAGACCTTATGAGATCGTGGAGAGAATTGGACCACTAGCTTACAGGTTATCTTTACCTTATGAGCTATCACGTATTCATGACGTGTTCTATGTCTCTATGCTGAGGAGATACCGATCAGATCCTAGTCATATTGTAGCCCCGGTGGATGTTGAGGTAGCAGAGGATCTTACCTACACAGAAGTGCGGGAGCGGATTCTTGCTCGAGAAGTTCGGCAGTTGCGGAACCGTACCATTCCCATGGTCAAGGTCAAATGGAGTAAGCATTCCGCTAACGAGTCTACATGGGAAGTTGAAGAACACATGCGGTCCCAGTATCCGCATCTCTTCACAGAATAGGAATGAATTTCGAGGACAAAATTCTTTTAAGGGGGGTAGACTGTAACGGCCCGGGTAAAATTTATGTTTTTACTGGGACTGTAAAATGATTTGTACAGTAATTTACCTAATGAAATTAATCTTGGGTAATTATTTCAGGGTAAATTATGCATTGGATTCTGAAACTGACCCTTACCCCACGTTCTCAATTTTTCTGCGGATTTTTTGGACCAGAGTTGGTATTTTTCGGGTCCAGGAATCTTAAGAAAAGTCAGGTTTAACCTCGAATTAACGGACCAGAAATAAGTCAAGGGGGCATTACAGTTATTTTCTAGTCCGGACGAGACACGACTGCATAATTGAATTATGCAGCCGCCTCCTCCTGTTACGCTTGTGAATGACCAGTGTAGTCTGTGATTTCCTTCCTTTTTCCCGTGACTCTGCATTTTCTCTGCCTGCATGCCATTACCTGCAAAACAAAGAAAACACTGCCTACACCTACAATCCACCTTCTGCAAACTTTTCCTCGTTTTAGCTCTGGAACTCCCTGCCACAACCCAATCATCAAGCCAACCAGAAAAGGAAAAAAAAAAAAAGAAAAGAAAACTAAACACACTTAACACCACCACCAACCGCCACTGCCGCGACCACCAGCACCGACCTCACGCACCACCACCACCTGCACGACGCTGCCACCCGCCTTCGCCTTCCTCTCCTCCTTCTTCTCCTCCTCCAGCCGCTACCAACTCGTCAGGCCGGCCGTGAACTGCCCAGACGAAGCTGACCTGACGACGCGACGACCCGAGCCCTCCTCCTCTTCTCTTCGCGCCGCCGGTATCGACCTCTCCCCGCTGTAGCCGACGACGCAAGTCGCAGCAGAGCCGTCCAATCACCGTCACGCCTCCACCCCACACGAAGCCGCTGCAGATCCACCATCTTGACCCGTCATCGCCGCGCCTTTCCTCGTCGTCGACCGCCTGCAGCCGCGCTCAGCAGTCAAGCGCAGTTCGGCGCCATTGCCTGCTCGTTCTCGATGCCTCGCCTCCGTCCATCGCTTGCGCCGTCGCCGCTGCAGGTGAGCTGCAGATCCGGGGTTGTTGATGACCCGGATGTGTGGTATGGGTCGCGGGTTGACCCGTTTGGAGTATGGGTTGGGTTTTGGGTCTGTTGGGCTTGGCGTTTGGGTCGGGCCGTGGGCTGAGCGCTGGGCCTGCTGCGCGGGCCTGATCTTGGGCTCCTGTTTGGGGTTTGAGATGGGCTTGTGCAGTGGGTTGGGTCAGCACTATTTGGGCCCAGTCTGATTTTTTCTAAAAAAGAAATAAAATCTGGAAAAAGGGAAAATATAATTCTGGAAAAAAACTGGGAAAATAAAAATAATTGGTAGAAATAATATTTTGGGAAATAAAATGGAAAAAAAGCGAGATTTATATTTTATGGAAATAATATTTTGAAAGTACATACTTATGGAATAATTTTGGAAAGGGTAATATCAAAGTATATACCGGAATAATAACCGGGTATAAATACAGTATGGTATTTTGACACAGGAATAATAAATGGTGAATGATGATGATAACGGGGTTTCACCGGGACGTAACGAATCAGTTTAGGTTTACTTTTACGGTATAGCATCATTTGCATTTATGTGCACCTTATGTGAGTATATGCTATTGTTTGCTATTTAGGAGCTGATAACGAACAGTATCCCGAGGAACCGGAGCCGGGACAGTTTGAGGACTTCCAAGAGTAGGGAAATCGGCTAAGGTGAGGATGGATAACCTTTGATATGTTGCACATGATACTGTGTTTGTTTTTCTGTGATTATTTTGCCTGATTGAACTGCTGAGCCAATTGAGTTTGATTGTGGTATTGTTGCTGTTGTTGATGATTTGTTGATTGTGGACACTCTGAGATGATGAGATAATTGGATAATTGGAAGTTGTGTTGACGACTTATTTGTCACTAGGAAAGTAGTGATACGACTAGATGGTTAGAGACTGTTTTGTGGTGGCTATGATCTGGGTTACTTGTGATAAGCATGTCTATGCTTGGGATGTCTATCCCGTGATTATATTTTTGGGATGTCTATCCCTGGGTTCTTATTTTTGGGATGTCGATCCCTGGGTTCTCTTGGATTGATCTAGCACCCGGAACATGTTAATAACCAGGTACGACCCTAGCATGTCCAGTGACAGGGCCCTGAAAGATAAAATTGGTAATAATAAATATTCTTTTGGTCTTGGCTCAGTTATTTTCTGGTTGTTTCTCCGTTATGTCTTTTGCTGGTATTTTACTTCGAAAGTATTGTGTTTGCCTGCATATTACTGTTTATCCTTCGTCAGTGAGCACTTCGGACTCACCTCTCGCCTGGGTTTCATCCCGTAGGATGAGTTGCTCGTAGTACAGGTACGTCGTTCGGCCAGCTGCTGTTTCTACTCCACCAGTCCCCGGATCCATACCTCCGCTGCATCTCATTCTAAGTCTTCCGCTGCTTGTCTTTCTATTGTGTTATTACTGTTGGGGATATTTTCTGCTGTTGTTGTTGCTGTATTATATTTGTTGGTGTATCCTATGTCCTCTGCTGTTGGTTAGATTGGAGTGTAATGGCTTGAATAATGGTCCCCGGGATCGGGTGACGGATGTTGTATTTGGGTTTGCTTTGTATTATATTGTATGTATTGTCTGCTATTATAATAAGAACAGTTCTGGCACGTGTTTACCCTGTACGGTAAATACAGGTCGGGGCGCTTCACGCTCGCTCGCCGCTATAAGCTTTCAGGCCGTCACCGCTGGTGGAGACAACCCGAAGCTAGCCGTCCGAGTTCGCCGTTCCGCTGCTGCCGACGACCACCTGCAGCCACCAACGCCTCGACGTCACGCTCGCATCTCCAGCGACGCTCCTCTCCTCGCGCCGCGCCGCCCTTGCCTCGTCATACCTTGCGTCGTCACCGCTGCAACTCACCTAGGTGAGCAACGGGTGGAAGATGACCCGTTTGAGGCGGGTCTGACCTGGTTGGGTCTGGGTTGGAGCCAGTTGGGCTGGCTAGCTGGGCTGGATGGATTGTGCTGCTGGGCCTGCTGTGTGGGCTGGCGCCTGGGCTCCTGTGAGGGGCTTGGGTTTAGCCCATATAGTAGGCTAGGCTTGGACTGATATGGCCCAGTCCGATTTTTTAAAAAAATTAATAATAATAAAAACATATGTTTTTATATATATATATACATAATTATAATCTGGAAAAAATATATATATGGATTATATAATTTCTGGGGGATATAAATACATTGTATTTTGTAGAAATAAATAAAGTAATTATCATGTTATATTATTTTTAAGAAACTAAGGTAATTATAACAAGAATTATATCCTTTGCAAAATTACTATATAATGACTACTTTGGAAAATGATATATATATACTATAAATATTTTGGGAGTATAAGCATACGTTATATTTTCAGGGAATTATGTTATAGTAGTTATAATTTTTAGAGAAGTATAATTATTTTAAGTAAATAATTTTAAAAATATATATATATACATATATATATATATACATATATACATATATTGTAACAGCCCGGGTAAAAATTTTGGATTTTTACCGGACTGTAAAAGTCTATTTACCGTGATTTACTGTTGAATTAATCTTGGGTAATTAATTCAAGGTAAATCGGGAGTCGTTTTTCGAATCCGAGTGTTTTCCCGCGCTCGTGATTTTCCCGTGAATTTTTCGGAACTAAGTTGGTATTTTTCGGGTTTCGGAAT
>JAKUCV010005075.1:0-154600 GCA_028386065.3 Turnera subulata | reverse complement strand
TAGAACTCTAGGTTTGTTATACCCCTAAAATTTAGGGAAGTCTCTCTTGTAAGCCTACTATTTTATAGTGGAAGTTTTTCCGGTGGGATCGGGATTGTGGACGTAGCCCGGTGTTTGGGTGAACCACGTTAAATACTGTGTGTCATTTATCTCTTTTTGTCCTCCACTTGTTTATTTCCTTGTGAGGTGATATTATTTTCGCAAGATAGTGCCACTGGGCCCAACACTGCATGCCATAAAAATATTATTACCCCCTCTTCTTTTTGGAATCTCTGAGTGGTGTGTGCAGATTTTCTTCATAAAAAATTGTATGATATTGATGATACATTCTGCAATAACCTTGTGAAACAAAAGCTGTTGCCCTCGTGGAAAATGCCATCTTTGTAGGCCCAGAAAAAAAAGCTAAGAGAGATGTATTAGTTATTTTTTTTTGGTCTAAAACCGGGATGTATTGTAGTAATACTTTAAAACCTTTACAAACTAGGCGCTTAGGCCATATGTCTTCTATCTACCCTTAGCAGCTCAACAATTGCAGCTGGAGGGAGATGGAACACTGAAAAACCATTGCTAGACTGGGTGGCCAACAATGCCAGGTTATGTGCTACATGATTCCCTCCCCTGTATATAAACGAGATGGACCAATGTCCATGAATCCTCAAAGAGAGATTTAATTTTATTAACCAGAGTTACTAAACTTGGCTCCCAATCAACATCGTCCAATATCCAGTGGGATACCTCTTGTGCATCAGTTTCAAACATAACAAGTGGAGCTTGTAAATCCAATGCCAATTGCAAGCCGTGCCAGAGCGCGAGGAGGTCTCCTTGGAGTTTAGAGCTTTCCTGTGAGTTGATCATAAACCCGTGAATCCACTCTCCATGGCTATTTCGACAAACTCCGCCTATTGCGTTGCCCGTGTTAGAGACATTGATTTTCCAGTAGCCACCCAAGGGGGGATCCCAAGTCACGCTCTCAGGGTCAAGGATGCAGAGGTTGTTGGCATTGGTTCCCAGCCATTTCTTGGACCTTCCTATATTGTTCGCGAACGAAATAATCGTCCTGATAGGGTATGTGATTTGCTGCACATCGTCTTCGAAAACAGTTTGGTTGCGCCAAGACCAAATTTTCCAGCACGCAATTCCGAAGAGTGTACTCCAGTTCTTCAACTCATTCCTTGGTTTTAGGTTGGAGAGCAGCCAATGCTCCCAGTCGAGGTGGAAAAAGTATGGACTTAGCGAGAAGTCACTTACAGCAAGCCAAATATCCCTCACCTCTTTGCAGTCCCGGAAGGCATGTAGCGATGTTTCAGCTTCCTGGTTACATCGTGGGCAAAGATTTGACGTTGTCATATGCCTACGACATCTGTTGTAATTCGTCATCAACCTATCATGAAGCAGCAACCATAGGAAACTACAGACGCGCGCCGGACCTTTCCACTTCCATACCCAGTTCCATTTTTTATTTTCAGGGCTCCAATTAGGGGCTTCAAGTACCTTGTACGCTGACGCCAGTGAGAAGTCTTTCCTTTTATTCGGTAGCCAACCCAGTCTGTCCGGTCCTTTCGTCAGTCTTGGGGGTGTACATTTCCAGAATTTGCAAAGTTCCTGGGTAGGGATGTGAGCTCCAAGTCGCTCCCAATCCCATCCGCCATCTTGGTCTAGAAACTCTGCCACTTTTTTTTCTTGTTCCGCCACTGGGAAGTCTGGAATTCTGCTGGCCAAGATCAGGTCCTCCTCCAGCCAGCAGTCTTGCCAGAACAACGCAGAGCTGCCGTCTCCAAGACACCAGCCCACCTGCTCTCGGAATGATGGCCACATTCTAAACACAGCATTCCATAAGTTTGAGCCTGTACGCCTCTTTAAGTGTAGCGGCAGCTGGTTGTGGTCCTTGAAGTATTTAGCTCTAAAAACCTGCACCCACAAAGTGTTAGGCTTCAATGCAAGATGCCATGCAATTTTCATGATGAATGCATCATTCATTGCTCTCATTTTTCTCACACCAATGCCCCCACTCATTTTAGGCTCACACAGTGTTTCCCACCCGAGTAAGTGTGTCTTTCTGTGCTCCTGCTCTGATCCCCAAATGAAGTTCCTACTTAGTCGGTCAAGATTGTCGCATGTGGACCGAGGGAGGCTGATTGTTTGCATAACATACACGGGCATCGCTGAAAGGACGGCCTTAGCTAGAGTTATCCTTCCAGCCAAGGACAGCCTCGATGTCTGCCATCCGTTGAGTGTTTGTTGGGTCTTCTCTTCAAGATAGCTGAATTTGGATTTTAATCTCCTGAAGTGCAGTAAGGGGATGCCCAAGTGTTTCCCTAAATCCTTTGTTTTAGCGAAACCGAATGCAGTGCTAATACTCCAAGCCAGTTGCTTGCTAGTGTTTTTGGAGAAGGAGATTTTAGATTTCTCCTTGCTAATCTTCTGTCCGGAGAAGAAACAAAAATTGGTTAAGCAAGCATTGATGGTTCTCACTTGATCCAAGGTAGCTTCCGCAAAAAGTAACAGGTCGTCGGCAAAGAAGACATGAGATAGTTGTGGGCCATTCAAGCTCAAAGTGATTGGTCTCCATTCCCCATTCCTCACCGCTTGGTTGATAAGGTGCCCCAATCTCTCCATACAGAGAACAAAGAGGTATGGAGAAATAGGGTCGCCTTGCCGAATTCCACGCGAGGGGAGGAAGGAATCCGTGGCAGATCCGTTCCAGCATAATTGGAGTGAGGGTGTAGAAACACATTTCATAATGATCTCCACCAAGACATGTGGGATGCCAATTTGTTCAAGTGTGTCCCTGATGAAGCTCCATCTCAACCGATCATAGGCTTTTTCTAAGTCGATCTTGATGGTCATGATTCCGGTATTCCCTTGTTTCCTTTTCATGGAGTGGACAACTTCTTGTACTATGATAGAATTGTCAGTGATATGTCTGCCCGGCACAAAACTTGATTGGGTTAGATCCACCAGGTCCCCGAGTAGTGGTTTTAGCCGGTTGACTATCAGCTTGGTCACCACTTTGTAGAGAACATTACACAATCCGATGGGGCGGAATTGTGTAATATATTCCGGATTCTCAATCTTAGGCAGCAAGACTATTAGAGTACGATTAATCCTATGATCCCATCTCCCTTGTTCAAAAACACCCCGGATGAAGTCAAGAATTCCCGGCCCAACAACCTCCCAATTTTTTTGGTAAAATACGGCGTGGAGTCCATCAGGCCCCGGTGCTTTGAGAGCTCCAATCTGCATCATACTCTCCTTTACTTCTTGGCCATCAATGGGTTGGAGAAGGGCAGCAGCCGACTCTTGATCGATGGGTGTGAAATGGTTTGGCAAGGGGAATAAATTGGCACCATGATTCTCCTCTTGAAACAATTGCTGGAAATAACTCAAAGCAAGTTGTTGAAGCTCAGATTCTTCAGATTTCCAGGTGCCATCGCTGTCTTTTAACACATGAATTTTGTTCTTCCGCCTGCGGATAATTGTGGGCGCATGGAAGTAGGCTGTGTTCCTATCCCCATCTTGAATCCACTTGCACCGTGCTTTTTGAGCCCAAAGAATTTCTTCTTGAATCAGCACGCCGTCTAGTTCTCTTCTCAACTCTGCTTCTAATTGCTGTAAATAATTGGATGATCTCTTTTCTAATTTGAGAATGTGTTTGGGAGCTACTTTATTCCCCTCTCTCTTAACAAACGAAAAGGAAATGGTTCTGAAATTCAAAACTAATAACAAAACATCATTAACCAAAATACTAGCATAAGAATAAAGATCCTGCGTCTTTTGCAGTTGGAGTATCAACGACAGACAATTTGATTCAAGAACCATGTCCAAGAACCCTATCTCTAGAGCTTTTTCCACTACAAACCTTACCACATGAAGTTCTGCCACTACAAGATCAGTGACCGAGTGAAGAATCGAGTGACCGGCAGCCAGGATGTCCCCTCCATGATCTCTCACTACGAAACCCATCCCTCCTGTACCATTTCCAAACAACCCCTCATCACAACCATGCTCTGGGATGGAGGTTGCCATTTTGATTCATGGCAAGTATGTACACCAGCAGCAGAGCTTCCTTGAGTGGCCTGAAAAGCAGTGCGCAAAGAAAGTCCAATCTCCATAATCTGTAGAGGCAAGAATTCCTTGCACTGGAAGTGTAGCTGATTACTGGAATACCAGATCGCCCATGCTAGAACAATTACTTGCTCTTGCACAGTCTCCTCAACCTATGTAAAAAGGTGCTCTGCAAAAAGAATAAAATCACCATGCAGAAAAGGTAGCACCTCATTTGCAATGGGCGATCGACTCCAACCTCTTCCGACTTGGCACAACCCAACATCATATGGCTCAGATCCTCATTCGCTAAACTGCAGCGACCACACAATGGAGGACAGTTAACACCCCGTCGAGCTAGTTTGTCCCTAGTGGGTAATATATTCTGGCAAGCTCTCCACCAGAAGTGGTTTACTTTCGAGGGTAGGTTGAGAGCCCAAAGATGCTTCCAGTTTAGTTGTTGCCCGATTATAACCGCACCCGTATATGATGTGGTAGTTTGCTTCTCCTCCACTGCCACCCAATGGGCACTCCTCACCGTAAACGAACCATGTCTTGTAAACTGCCACCCATATTTATCTAGAAAATTGAATTTGCTTAGAGGAATGGATTTAATGAGTTCAGCTTCCTGGACACTAAAAAGTGTATCCACCATATCTCCCCTCCAACACATTGTAGCTCGATCAATGAGGTCACTGACTCTTACCATATCATTCAAGTCACTCGGTAAAGAGGTAGTCCTTCCATCACCACTGCCACGTAACCAGCTATCAGTCTAAATATTAATTGATTCCCCGTTACCTACTCTCCAGTGAAGGCCCTTTAGAAGTAGCTCCTTCCCAGCCAAAATACTGCGAAAAGTAAAGCTCTATGCATTATGTGGTTGTGTTTGTGAAATAGTGCCAGAGTGGAAGCACTTGGCCTTGAGAACCCGGCCATGTAGGGAGTTTTCATCCTGAATAATTCTCCAGCATTGCTTCGCAAGAAGTGCTTGATTGAAACACTGGAGGTCACAAAAACCCATGCCCCCATCTTTTTTCTGTGTGCACAGCCCTCCCCAGCTTAGCCAATGAATCCTTCGCTCCTCCTTCTTCTGCCCCCACCAAAATCTAGAAATAATAGCCTCAATTTCTTGACAAAGAGTCACTGGAAGTAGAAAGCACTGCACAATATAGGTTGGGATTGCCTGTGCTACTGTTTTGATCAATACCTCTTTACCTGCCACAGAAAGAGATCTCTCCTTTCAATTCTTCAATTTCTTCCAAATACGATCCTTCACCATAGCAAAAACATGCTTCTTTGACCTCCCAAGAACCATGGGCAACCCCAGGTTTTTGGTGTGCGATTCCACAGCCTTTGCTCCAAGCCTCTGCTCAAGCAAAATTTGGGTCTCTTGTAGTACATTTCGGCTAAAAGAAATCTCAGATTTATCAAAGTTGATTTTCTACCCCGATGCTAGCTCGTACTTGTTCAGAATATTTTTAACAACATCAATCTCCCTGGCATTTGATCTACCAAACAAAATGCTGTCATTTGCAAAAAATAGGTGAGAAATGTCTTGGGCACGTCTGCAGATAGAAATGTCGTGTAAGTCACCGCTCCTTTCAGCAATTTAGATGAGATTTGATAGACTCTCTGCACAGATCAAGAAAAGATAAGGAGATAGAGGATCCCCTTTTCGGAGACCTCATGTGGGAGAAAATATATCAGTGGGAACTCCATTAACTCTCACAACAAAAGATGTAGTCGTAACACACCTCATAACTAACTCAACCCACTCCTTATCAAATCCCAACCTAAGCATTGATCGTTCTAAGAACTCCCACTCCACCCGATCATAAGCCTTACTCATATCTAACTTTAACGCATAGTGCCCTCTCCTACCCACCCGTTTCTTCTTCATGTAATGAAAAGTCTCAAAGGCAACCAATGCATTATCCCTAATAGGTCTACCAGGCACAAAAGCACTCTGATTACTACTGATGATAGTGGTTAGGATGGTTTTAAGGCAGTTGGCAATCGTTTTTGTGATCAGTTTAAAGACAACATTACACAAACTAATAGGTCTGTAATGTTCAGGGAGTGTAAGTTTGGCTATTTTAAAGACCATCACAATATGAGCAGTATTAATAGCCCTAGGTGACAACTTATGATTTAAATACTAAGCACCAGAGAAAGAACATCATTTCCAACAATATGCCAATAGGTTTGGAAGGAAAGAGCAGGCATACCGTCCGGACCTGGGGCCTTGGTTGGGTGTATTTGGCTAATGGCTTCTCTAACCTCGCCTGGAGTGAATGGTCTCATCAACTTGCTATTCATCTCCTCAGTTACCTGAGGTTTCATTAGTTCCGTGACATAATGAATTTCACTTGGGTTTGAGGACCGAAACAACTCCTGGTAGTATTGGAAGACTACCTTACACATACCCTCATGATCTGTCCACACAGGACCATCAGCATCCTTCAGCCCCCTAATTGTGTTCTTTTCGTTCATCTGTGAGGCCTTTTTATGAAAGAAGCTCGTGTTCCTATCCCCATCTCTGAGCCAATTCACACGTGACCGTTGTAACCATATTTTTTCTTCAGCAGCAAACAAATTTTCTAACTCAACAGCAACAACACCACTCTCCTCCATATTCCCCGAATGATAATCAGCTATCTGGGCTTGCGATAATTTGTGCGATAATTTTTTATTTTGGTAGAAATATTACCTACTGAATGTCGATTCCATGAACTCAAACTTGTACCAAAATTTGTCACACACTCCAAAAAAGCCGACGCCGAATTCTGATTATACTGCCAAGCTTGCTCAATTACATAGCTACAATCTGGATGATCAGCCCACATCGACTCGAAACTAAATATATTGAGTTTTGGGTCAGGCCTTTGTGCCTCCCTCCTCATGCTAATCATTATGGGGTGGTGATCAGATCATAGACGTATCAAATGGGTAACCTGGATGATGGGAAACAAAACTTTCCGGTCCGGATTGGCTACAAAACGATCAAGTCGTTCTTGTATCCAAGCATGCCCATCCCGCATCTTAATCCAAGTAAAAGGATAGCCCTCATAACCCAGATCTTCCAAATCCGAATTATGCAAAGCCACGTGAAAAGCTTCCATTTGATTAAAATCCCGAACAGCCCCTTCCCCCTTCTCAGCATTAAAAAGTATCTCATTAAAGTCCCCACAAAGTAACCATGGCCCCGAATTCTGTGAACCCAACTGACCCATTAACTCCCAAGTGAGATGCTTATTCTCCATCTCTAGCCACCCATACAATCCTGTACATCTCCAATCAGCAGCAAACTCAACCTCCGATACAGTCATATCGATATGGTGAACCGAATAAGAGCATAAGGAGAGGGATAAGTGATCACACCACCAAAAAGAAATCCCACCACTACGCTGTCTCCCCACACCATCACAATCAACACTAAAACCATAATTAAATCGTAAACTATCTCTAATCCTATCTACTTCAAAAGTTTTTAAACGAGTTTCCAAAAGAAATAACATACCAGGACCTTAAGAGTGAATCAATCGCCTAAGAGCACAAACTGTCGCTTGGTTCCCAAGCCTGCAACAGTTCCACGATATAAGACTCATAATTCTCGACGGGACTGCTCCGCTGTTTCTATCGCTGGTTCAAAAAGCTCGCTCCTTCCCTTCTTAGCCTCCACACAGAACTTATACTTCATATCTACCACATCTGCCTCCTTCTCTCTCTTCCTACCCGCCATAACTGATAACCCCTGCCTTGAACCCTCCAATCGACGTCTTAGCCGCTTTCATTTGGTGTGACCTAGATCCTTGGATGAAATCTGGACAATATATTCGTCATCCTCCTCACTTGGAGAGGTTGGGAGGATAATTGGGCTAGTAAAGGGACTGTCATAACCAAGAGGCAAAGAGGTATGTGTATTTGGTAGGGGGTTGGAAGGTAACTTGGCCGAAGGTTCAACGCTTTTGGAAGAGATGATGTGTGCGACAGGGATAAAAGGTGTAGGGGATGCCAAGTGTGAGGATAAGGTATTCACTGTCTCGGCTTCATTATTAGCACCACTAAGAACAGCCTTTTGGACAGGGTAGTGGGCTATCTCAATAGGGGGTTGGGTCGTAGGTGGCAAGTTGGTTGTGGTTTCAGGTTTTGAGTTAGTGGGTTAATGTGTGGGTCACGAGGTGTTATGTGTATGGGATTGTTACTGGTAGGGGTAGTTGCAAGTTGGTAGCCCACATCAATATCAGTTCCCTAGGTCTTAGAACACACTTTTTTTGCTTATCTCCTGTAGCTGGAGGAGTCAAATCTACCTGGACAATAAGATTTGAAGCGACGCTACCATTTAATATAGGCACTTCTGATTTAACTGCACCTATAGTAATTGGCAGACCTGTTGCAAATGTAGTCTCCCCAACGGACATCTTTCCTAAAACTTCCAGAATCGACAATAAGCTCCCCCCTGGCCACCCGAGACCTGTGTTGGTGGTCTCTGCTGCAAAATGTCATGGTCCGTCAGCCCCTGAACTTCCTCTGTCTGTTGTGGCATTAAAGTCAAAGGATTGTGGAACAAGTTTCGATGCACCGTTTCATGGGGATTCTGGCGAGCTGTAACTGTCAGTGCGACAGTACGACGTATAGGTGATGCTCTTAGGAAATCCCCATAAACTGGTGTCTCTCCATCCGCCTCTTCATCCAAGAAGTCATCATAATCTCTTAGTGTATGCCCCAACTGGCCAAAAGTAAAGCAAAAATTGGGCAATCTATCATATTTCACCCCAATAACTATCATCTTCCCCTGTCCTAATTGCAATTTGATCTTTGTCTTCAAAGGAAGAGAAATGTCAAACTTAACACATACCTGTATGATCTTAGACTTGGCCGAAAGAGTACTAGGTTCCAAATACATGACTTCCCCAACCTTACTAGCGATTTGTGTGATAGATTTCTCATATCGCAATCTCAAGGGGACATCATGCAAGTGAAACCAAATTCGGGTCTGAGAAGGAATAATAGTCGAGGGTTGTTCATCGT
This sequence comes from Turnera subulata, assembly GCA_028386065.3. Taxonomy (NCBI): domain Eukaryota; kingdom Viridiplantae; phylum Streptophyta; class Magnoliopsida; order Malpighiales; family Passifloraceae; genus Turnera; species Turnera subulata. The sequence continues at coordinate 145,522 of JAKUCV010005075.1, read as the reverse complement.
CGGTAATCTCTTCCAGAACAAAAACGTTCTTATCAAAATGCAATGGCTCCCCTTCCAGAACTTGGTCAATATCCCTATCATCATTAAATTGAAACAAAAATAGATTTGTCCCAATATCTGAAGCCTCCACCCCGTTCCGCGGATTCCACACCGATGTAATCGTTTGCAGTAATGCATTCAGCGTTGAAATTCCATTCCGTCCACCGGAGGCCCACAAGACATCTCGAAAACGGGATGGAAGACTCCTCCGGTTCATTAGATAACACTAATACTTCTTCCTCCTCCTGTATCAGAATCCCGATGCCCTATCTCATTTCGCCTGCCTCGTCCTCGAAACTTGGAGAAGAACTCATTATGTCACTTGAACCAAACCCTATAAAACTCAGGACTGAAACTCGAATAATCGAGAAGAGAACCTGTAAAAACAAGACAAAAACCCTCCAAGAAAGTGAAGAAACCCTAGGCGGCTAGGGTTACGTAGTTTCTAAAGAGACAAAGAAAACCTAGAGAAACCTAGGACTTGATATCACTACCTCAAAATTAAAATGAGATGTATTAGTTATTAAAATATTTTTTAAGAAATTTTATATATAGGACATCTACCAAAATTTTGAATTTTCAAATAACATAAAGAGATTGAGAAAGGCAAGAGGGAGTAATCATATACAATTACAAATACAAAGATAGCCATTGATCCGCATTGGGGTAAGGCTTTTGAGATTATCCTTTTACTATTTTTGAACTGGATTAAGACGTGTAATTGAGACTTTCCTTTCGAGTTTCCAGCTGTAATTATTTGTTCAGATAGCCTTAAATCATGGCAGGGCCCTAGTTGTAGGTTTATACTTGTATAAGGCCCTTGTTTTTTATTCTCTTGTAAGCCGCTTTGATGCAGGATCATTGTCATCTGTCTGATGGCCATTGTCCTGCGTTTGTTCTCTCTTTCTTTATTCCTCTGAATGAAATTGTTTTTTCTTAAAAAAAAAATCAAAGGCTAGATCCACTACTACAATCTAACTTTTTCAAGGTGAAACCTAATCTATTATAACTTAACTTTTTCATGCTTTAAACTACAACTTTTATAAAAGTTTTTTCAATGCTCAACTCTCAACCTAGGCTCAACTTTGAAACACCTACCTTCAGAGCTTCTGATAATTTTATGCCATAGAATGAACAGAGAGGTTCTAAACAAAAAATGGCTTAATTATGTTGTAGACTTGGTCTCACACTTAACTTCATTTTTTGGTTTCCCATCCGGTATCCAGAATTTTGCCCCAACTAATCCGGATTCGACCAGGATCGCACACTTTGGTATGGTATCTCCCAATATAAATTTTATACGTACACGAAGAATCGAACCTGAGCTCTTGCTTAAGCAGAACCATGTTGCTTACCATTTGGATCAACCTCACACTTAGCTTTGATAAAGTTACACCATATATACCTTGTCTTGTCAGAAACATAGCTTTTCTATATCACAAGGGAAATTGTGCTATTGGTAGTGGTCCCAGCTCACAAAGATGGCACATCGAACCACATAGAGAGATTAACCTTGACTGAGAAACACTTGTAGCATTAAAAGAAACATATCTATATCATTAAAAACTATAGAGAACATAATACTACCAATATTTTGTCGATATCAAAATAAGTGAGGATTGAATTAAGTCCCAACCTATCCTCAATTCAATCACTAAGTCTGCCCGAGCCAGAGTCCTGTTTGAATTAAAATATTAGATAACCAAATTGGAAATAAGTACTTAATACAACTTCAACACGATAAGCAAACATAGAACACACAAAACACAACAACAAAAGATGATGGCATCAAATCTTCCTGGTACGTGATTGGGTGAGTGATACTGCATCTACAATTGAGATAGAATAAAGGCTATTCTAGTAGTAGCTTCTGCATACAAGCAAAAGCATCAAATTAGTAACATGACGGCGCAAAAAACTCTCCCAACCAGCCCCATGTCCCCTGGTCTTCCACCTCCTCCGGCCACTGCCAGAACTCACCCCCCACCTCCACCCCCATCAACCTCCCCTATAATCCATACCTTTTCCTTCCCTCCGAGCCCGTCATCCCAAAAACCCCCAGACCTTTTACCATTAAGCGTTTACCACCCAACAAAACAGGTCATCCTCCTCACGTTCGTCCCGACATTGAGTTCCAAAGCCCCCTGCCCACTCCCCCTAACCCAAACCCCAAACTGTAGTATCTCTCAAAATGGAGCAGAAAAAGTGTGTTCCAACTTATCAACATTTATGTGGAGAACATTCCTCCTAGATGGACCCCGCAGGACGTTCAACTCGCTTTGGCCAAGTTTGGTAAGATAATAGATATTTTTATCCCTGCAAAACTGGCAAAAAAGGATTTTGTTTTAGTTTTGTTAGATTCAAACCTGTGAGAGTTATTCAGCAATTGATAGATGGAATATCCACTATAAAGATTGAGAACAATTACCTCAAAGCCAATCTTACTAGGAAGGATAGGAAAGAGGAAGGGAACTCAAAAAGGTTAAGACAATCTTTGTCACCCTATGTATCTACCTCTCAGGTAAAGGTAGGGAGAACCTTCGTCGACACCCTGAAAGGTAGCGGCCCTAAGGAGTTACTCGCCAAACAGAATATTGCTATAGGATCTGCAAGCTTTACATTCGAACCATGCAATGAGACTATGGATGGTTAAATTGCAGTGTTTTTGGGGTATTGGACAAGTGGATTTGTTGTGAAGAAATTCTTGAGAAGATAAAATCGGAAGGCTTTCATAAAGTTACAGTGAGTGTAATCACTAGTGACTCAGTGTTAATCCAATTCTCATCTAGAGCCAAGAAGGAGGATTTCTTGGGTCTCAATTTGGAGTGGTTCATATCCAACTTTTCCCTCCTTCGCCCATGGCAAGAGGGTGATGGTGCCACAAATAGAAGATGTTGGGTTCGGGTCCAAGGTGTTCCTCTCCAGACATGGTTGAAAATATTTTTTGAAAGGCTGATCAGTCAATGCTGTAACAGTCCGGGTAAAATTTGTGTTTTTACCGGGACAGTAAAATGATTTGTACAGTAATTTACCTAATGAAATTAATCTTGGGTAATTATTTCAGGGTAAATTATGAATCAGACTCTGAAACCGACCCTTACCCCACGTTTCCGATTTTTCTGCGGATTTTTTCGGACCAGAGTTGGTATTTTTCGGGTCCAGGAATCTTAAAAAAAGTCAGGTTTAACCTTGAATTAACGGACCAGAAATTAAATCAAGGGGGCATTACAGTTATTTTCTGGTCCGCGACGGTACACGACTGCCTGATTGGGTCACGCAGCCGCCTCCTTCCTGTCTTGTCCGTGACTTTCCTATGTAACCTGTGAAAAATTTTTTCTTTCTTTTTCCCGTTCCTTCATCTGTCTCTCCAGTGCATGCCATCGTCTCCATCTCTTCTCTGCCAAAATCTTCCCTGCAAATACTACAAAAACAACAACGATACACACATACCAGTTTTCCTCCCCTACAACTAAAACCAGAGAAAAAAATAAAAAAAAAATACTAAACAATAAACACACACCACAGAAGCAACCAACCACCCGACACACCACCCGTGCCGACCGCCACCACCAGCTCCACCAACGCCACCACCAACAACCACCCAAGCCACCATCACCACCTCTTCTCCTCCTTCCTTCCCCCTCCTCGTCACTGCAACCGCGCCCTCATCCCCGAGCTGTAGCAGATCGACGCTGCCCTCCCTTGCTATCGGAAAGGAAACCCGCAGCCGCGTCATCTTCTTCCCCACCTGCAGATCCACCGAAGCCGCCGTTTCCTCCTCGTAGCAGCGCCGCCGGACGATGCGTGACCCGAGCCCAGCCTCCCTCGACCGATCGCGACGCCTGCTCCCCTCTCCTGCTCTTCGCCTCCACATAGCGACTCGACGCCGACAACATAACCACCTCGACGCCGCCGATCTGTGGAGTGGAGCCTGACGAGTCGCCGTCCCCTCTTCGTCTGCCGTCGTGCGCCTCTCCTTCAGCCACGCCTCCGTCGCCTTGTCGTTGCACAAGCGACCGGCCGCCGCCACCCTGCAACACGCGAAGGTGAGCAACCCGAAAGTAATGGGTGTGACCCGTTTGCGAAGTAGGCGACCCGGATCCGCGTTGGGTCTGACTGTGGGCTGGGTAGGGCCTGGTTTAGGTGTCCTGGACCTTGACACCTCAGCTTGGACTTGAACCTTGGCCCAGTCCGCATTAATTTAAAAAAAAGAAATAAATGTATATATAATTCTGGAATTACAAAAATACACATATTACAGATTATAATTTTTCTGGAAATAATAAAAAATATAGTATATGGTTATACTTGGTGAAAATAAAAGAAGTAACTACCTGATATAATATTTTCAAGGAATTAAGGTAATTATAACATGATTATGGTAAATGCCTCTAAGGATATCTGTTACGGAAATATTAAACAGACAAATATATGTATGTAACTAGTTTTTAGAAGGATTATTCTGGTCAAATATATGATGTAGGAAACAATTGCTCTTATGGAAAAAAAAATAATAAATAAAAAGGGAAAATAAACACAGTAAATTATATATTTTTGGGATGTTTTATTGAAAATATGATTATTTGACATTATTATTATTTTTGAAAACTAAGGAAGAATTATAGCATGATTTGTAAGAAAAATTACTAATTATTATTACTATTTTATGTTAATTTGTTTTGAGATATACGTACTATGGATATTTGGAAAGGGTATTATCAAATTATTACACGGGAATAATAACCGAGAATAAGTATAGTATGGTATTTTGACACATATATATTAAATGGTGAATTATGACGATAACGGAACGAGACCCGAGATGATCACCGGGTGGGTGTAGTGTTTTACTTTGCGGTTTACAACACTAGTTACCTTTTGCATATCACGATTGTGCATCTTATATGTGCATATATTATGGTTTGAAATAGGAGCTGATAACGAACAGTATCCCGAGGAACCGGAGCCGGGACAATTTGAGGACTTCCAGGAGTAGGGAAATCGGCTAAGGTGAGGATGGATAACCTTTGATATGTTGCACATGATACTGTGTTTGTTTTTCTGTGATTATTTTGCCTGATTGAACTGCTGAGCCAATTGAGTTTGATTGTGGTATCATTGCTGTGGTTGTTGATTTGTTGATTGTGGATATACCGATATGATGAGATAATTGGATAACTGGAAGTTGTGTTGACGACTGTATTGTCACTAGGAAAGTAGTGGTACGACTAGATGGTTAGAGACTGTTTTGTGGTGGCTATGTTCTGGGTTACTCGTGATAAGCATGTCTATGCTTGGGATGTCTATCTCGTGATTATATTTTTGGGATGTCTATCCCTGGGATCTATATTTTTGGGATGTCGATCCTGGGTTCTCTTGGATTGATCTAGCACCCGGAACATGTTAATAACCATGTACGACCCTAGCTTGTCCAGTGACAGGGCCCCGAAAGATAAAATTGGTAATGATAAATATTCTTTTGGTTTTGGCTTAGTTATACTCTGGTTGTTTCTCTGTTATGTCTTTTGCTAGAATTTTACTTCAAAAGTATTGTGTTTGTCTGCATATTATTGTTTATGCTTCGTCGGTGAGCACTTCGGACTCACCCCTCGCCTGCGGGGTTTCATCCCGTAGGATGAGTTGCTCGTAGTATAGGTACGTGGTTCGGCCAGCTGTTGTTTCTACTCCACCAGACTCTAGATCCATACCTCCACTGCATCTCATTCTAAGTCTTCCGCTGCTGATTATTTTATATTGTTGTATTTTACATGTTGCTGTATCATATGTTTTCTGCTACTGCTGTTGTGGTTTGAATAATGGTCCCCGGGATCGGGTGACAGATGCTGTATTTCAGTTTGACTGTATTTTTACCTTATAACATATGTACTGTCTGCTACTGTAATAAGAACAGTTCTGGCACGTGTTTACCCGGTACGGTAAATACGGGTCGGGGCACTTTAGTTTGGTAGCGGAGCAGGCAGTAGGTCCTTAGGGTGATATTTGAGCTTGTTTGTTGCCTATATGTGCATAGTCTGGTCATTCTCTTAGCATAACACGCATGCATACATTCTCATATAGGTACGAATGGATCCGGTCGGAGGAAACCAGCATGCTGAGCATCGTTTGGAAGACGACCAAGTGTCAGTCGATCAGCCGCAACCGGTCGTGGGTGGACAAGTACCCGCGGTTGTACCAGCGGACACCACACAGATGATGCACTTCATGGCGCAGATCTTACAACGTCAGGATGCTAGGGATGCCCGTTTGGAGGTCAGGGAAGCTCGTGAATAGGAGAATCAAGGACCTGTTGAGGATCCTGTTTACACCAAGCTGTCTAAGCTAGGTCTTGATGACTTCACAGGGGTTACTAACCCACAGGCAGCTGACGAATGGCTTCGCCAAGCTCACCGAGTGATGTTGAAGCTGAGATGCACAGATGACTGGTGGGCTAGGTATGTTGCATCCATGTTCCGCAATGTTGCTGTAGATTGGTGGGATTCGGCAACACGTGACATGGTGAAACCAGTCACCATGCCTTGGACACAGTTTGCTAAGATGTTTCGAAGGAAGTTTGTCACAGATGTTTACCAGGACCAGCTCAAGCGAGAATTCCTGAGTCTGTGATAGCGAATCGGACAGTCGGTGAACGACTATGAGATCCAGTTTGATCGCTTATCCATCTATGCATCGGAGTAGGTGTCCACACCAGAGGCCAGATGCAAGCGCTTCTGGGATGGTTTGCGATCCTGCATCCAGACAGTTATGGGGTGCAAAGTTTATGAGACTTACCAGGATACTTGCAGATGCTCTTCGAGCAGAAGTTGTTTGGATGGGGAATGAGAGAGAGATGGAAGAAGTGCGGAAGAGGAAATCTGCACAGAATGCTAGAAATCAGAACAAGAGGTTCCAGAGCACCGGTAACAGGTCAGGGTATGGACAGACTCAATCCATGCCAGTATCTCAGGGTAGAGGATGGAGCAACAGCTACAATAACAATTGTGGGAGTTTATGGACCCAGTCTGGAGGGACTTCGTCCGGAGACGCTCGCCCTAGACCTCCTCTGACTAGGGTGAGGTGCTTTGAGTACAACAAAGTTGGGCATTACCGGAGTTCATGTCCTAGGTTGGGAAGATCTGGAGTTGTTGTTCCTGCTCACACTGTACAAGCATCAGTGGCCAGCGTACCCAGTGGTTCTGGAGTTGGCCGAGGCCGTGGACGAGGAGCTGTTCCTACTCGGACACAGTCAGCTATGAACCAGAGTGCAGCCGCTCCGAGGGCATTTGTGATCATGGCTGAGGATGATCCCTAGAATGGTGATGTTATTGCAGGTACCTTTACAACTTTCGGTAGTATTGCATACACTTTGATTGATCCTGGAGCCACACATTCTTTTATCTCTCAGAGTTTTTCTATACAACATAGCTGTAAGGAAGAGAGTTTAGCATGTCCGTTGAGGGTTAGGCTACCCGCGGGCATAGTGGTGAGATTAACACAAGTTTGCAAGGATGTTTCCTTTCATATGATGACGAGGCTTTCTTAGCTCGTTTGGTTGTGATGAACATGGGGGGATTCAACATAATCCTAGGGATGGATTGGTTGTCAAGGTATAATGCCCTGGTGAACTGTCGGACCAAGGAAGTGCTGCTGACTTCCGATGGTGGACGACAAGTTTTGGTAACAGGTATTAGGAGAGCTGCTACTACGTGTAGCATCTCTGCCATTCAGGAGTTTGAACTGAAGCCGCATGGTCCAGATGTTTTGTTGAACCACATCACAAGTGTAGATACACAGGATCCTACCCCGGGAGATATATCTGTAGTGAGGGAGTTTCTTGATGTTTTCCCAGATGATTTGCTAGGTTTGCCACCCGACAGAGTGGTTGAGTATACCATCAACCTGATGCTAGGAGTCACACCCATATCGATGGCTCCATACAGGATGGCACTAATAGAGCTCCAGGAGCTGAAGAAGCAGTTGGATAAGTTGTTAGAAAAGGGTTTCATCAGACCAGTACCTCACCATGGGGTGCGCCAGTTCTATTTGTCAAGAAGAAGGATGGTAGCTTGCGGATGTGTGTAGACTATCGCCAGCTGAACAAGGTGACAATTAAGAACAAGTACCCATTGCCTAGGATTGATGATTTGTTTGATCAGTTGCAAGGAGCCACTGTGTTTTCCAGGATTGATCTTCGGTCTGGGTATCACCAGATCAAGATTGCAGAGAAGGACATACCGAAGACTGCCTTCCGCATACAGTATGGTCATTTCGAGTTCACAGTGGTAACGTTTGGATTGACCAATGCACCAGCAGTGTTCATGTGCTTGATGCATTTGGTCTTGAACGAGTTTTTGGATAAGTTTGTTGTGGTCTTCATCGACGATATCCTCATTTACTCTAAGAGCAAGGAGGAGCATTTGAGGATAGTGCTACAAAGGTTACGGAAGAAGCAGTTGTATGCCAAATTTAGCAAGTGTGAATTTTGGCTTGGAGAAGTTTCTTTCCTTGGACATGTGGTAGGCAGGGATGGAATAAAGGTTGACCCTGCCAAAGTGAAGGCCGTGTTGGAATGGGAACCACCTAAGAATGTATCCGAAGTCAGAAGTTTTCTTGGTCTTGCAGGATACTATCGGAGGTTCATCGAAGGTTTTTCTGTGATAGCTAGTCCCATGACCAAGCTATTTGTTTGGAGCCCAGAATATCAGCAGAGTTTTGAGGAGTTTAAGAAGAAGCTGACCACAACATCGGTTCTGACAATACCGAAGTCTGGTGTTGAATATGTGTTATTTTGTGATGCATCGGGACTTGGTTTAGGAGCTGTGCTGATGCAAGAAGGATGAGTGATTGCTTACGCCTCCAGACAGTTGAGGACTCATGAGAAGAATTATCTGTCACAAGATCTTGAGATGGCAGCTGTGATCTTGGCTCTGAAGATTTAGAGACACTACTTATTTGGAGAGAAGTGTCAGATTTTCACTGACCACAAGAGTCTTAAGTACATCATGACTCAGAAGGAGCTTAACCTACGATAGAGATGTTGGGTTAAGTTACTTAATGATTATGACTGTACTATTGGGTATCACCCAGGAAAGGCTAATGTGGTAGCTGATGCCTTGAGCCGGAGACAACCAGAGGATACTTCCACTAGTTACTCGATGTTCTCACTTATCGAGTTAAGGAAGCTGGGAGTTGGCTTGACAGTTGATGATACAGGAGCTTTGTTAGCACACATGAGTGTCAAGTCTAACCTAAGAGGATGGATATTAGAGTTACAAGATGGAGATCCTGACTTGGTCTGGCTCAAAGAAGGAGTAAGGAGTGGAAAAGAGGACAAATTCCGTATAGCTGATGATGGAGCACTGATGATTGGGGAACGGGTATGTGTACCTAATGTCAGTAATCTGCATAGTCCGATCCTGGAAGAAGGTCATATGATGCCATATGAGATGCATCCTGGAAGCACCAAGATGTATCAGAACCTGAAGAGCCATTTTTGGTGGCCTCTTATGAAGAAGGATGTGGCTGAGTATGTTGCAAGATGTCTCACTTGCCAACAAGTGAAAGCTGAGCATCAAGCTCCAGCAGGGAAGTTGAGATCTTTGACAGTGCCAGAGTGGAAGTGGGAGATGATCATTATGGATTTTGTGATTGGTTTACCGATGACTCGGAGGCAGCAAGATGCTATTTGGGTCATCGTTGATCGATTAACAAAATCGGCACATTTTCTACCTATCCGCCAAACTGATACCATGGACACATTGGCGGGTAAGTATGTTGCTGAGGTTGTAAGACTACATGGGATTCCAAAGTCTATAGTCTCAGACAGGGATCCGAGGTTCACATCACATTTCTGGAAGAGCTTACAAGCAGCGCTAGGGACCAAGTTGAGCTTCAGCACTACTTTTCATCCACAGACAGATGGATAGTCTGAGAGGACCATACAGACACTGGAGGATATGTTAAGGACATGTGCACTTAACTTTAGTGGGAGTTGGGATAAGTATTTACCCTTAGTAGAGTTTGCTTATAACAACGGCTACCATTCCAGCATTGGTATGCCACCTTTTGAGGCACTCTATGGAAGGAAGTGTAGAAGTCCAGTGTGTTGGGATGAAGAAGGTATGAGACTGATCGTTAGACCGGAATTAGTCCAACAAACAGTGGACAAGATCCAGACGGTGAGACAGTGTATGAGAGCTGCTCAGGATCGGCAAAAGAGCTACGCCGACAAACACCGACGTGAGATGGAATACAATGTTGGTGAGAAGGTTTTTCTCAGAGTAGCACCTTGGAAGGGTGTAATTAGGTTCGGCAAGAGAGGGAAGCTGAGCCCAAGGTATATCGGACCATATGAGATCATGGAGAGAATTGGACCACTAGCTTACAGGTTGTCCTTACCTGATGAGTTATCACGTATTCATGATGTGTTCCATGTCTCTATGCTGAGGAGATATCGATCGGATCCTAGTCACATTGTTGTCCCAGTGGATGTTGAGGTAGCAGAGGATCTAACCCACACAGAAGTGCCGAAACAGATTCTGGCTCGAGAAGTTCGGCAGTTGCGAAACCGTACCATTCCTATGGTCAAGGTCAAATGGAGTAAGCATTCCGCTAACGAGTCTACGTGGGAAGTCGAAGAACACATGCGATCCCAGTATCTGAATCTCTTCACAGAATAGGAATGAATTTCGAGGATGAAATTCTTTTAAGGGGGTAGATTGTAGCAGCCCGGGTAAAATTTGTGTTTTTACCGGGATTGTAAAATGATTTGTACAGTAATTTACCTAATGAAATTAATCTTGGGTAATTATTTCAGGGTAAATTATGCATCGGATTCTGAAACCGACCCTTACCCCACATTCCCGATTTTTCTGCGGATTTTTCGGACCAGAGTTGGTATTTTTTGGGTCCAGGAATCTTAAGAAAAGTCAGGTTTAACCTTGAATTAACGGACCAGAAATTAAGTCAAGGGGGCATTACAGTTATTTTCTGGTCCGGACGGTACACGACTGCATGATTGGGTCACGCAGCCGCTTCCTTCCTGTGCTGTCCGTGACTTTCCTGTGTAACCTGTGAAAATTTTTTTCTTTCTTTTTCCCGTTCCTTCATCTGTCTCTCTAGTGCATGCCATCATCTTCATCTCTTCTCTGCCAAAATCTTCCCTGCAAATACTGCAAAAACAACAACGATACACACATACCAGTTCTCCTCCCCTGCAACTAAAACCAGAGAAAAAAATAATAATAATAAAAAAATACTAAACAATAAACACACACCACAGAAGCCACCAACCACCCGACAAACCACCCGTCCCGACCGCCACCACCAGCTCCACCAACGCCACCACCAACAACCACGCAAGCCACCATCACCACCTCTTCTCCTCCTTCCTTCCCCCTGCTCGTCACTGCAACCGCGCCCTCATCCCCGAGCTGTAGCAGATCGACACCGCCCTCCCTCGCTGCCGGAAAGGAAACCCGCAGTCGTGTCGTCTTCTTCCTCACCTGCAGATCCACCGACGCTGCCATTTCCTCCTCGCAGCAGCGCCGCCGAACGACGCGCGACCCGAGCCCAGCCTCCCTCGACCGATCGCGACGCCTGCTCTCCTCTCTTGCTCTTCGCCTCCACGTAGCAACTTGACGCCGGCAGCACAACCACCTCGACGCCGCCGATCTGTGGAGTGGAGCCTGACGAGTCACCGTCCCCTCTTCGTCTGCCGTCGTGCGCCTCTCCTTGAGCCACGCCTTCGTCGCCTTGTCGTCGCACAAGCGACCGGCCGCCGCCACCCTGCAACACGCGAAGGTGAGCAACTCGAATGTAATGGGTGTGACCCGTTTGCGAAGTAGGCGACCCGGATCCGCGTTGGGTCTGACTGTGGGCTGGGTTGGGCCTGGTTTAGGTGTCCTCGACCTTGACACCTGGGCTTGGACTTGAACCTTGGCCCAGTCCGAATTAATTTAAAAAAAGAAATAAATGTATATATATAATTCTGGAATTATAAAAATATACATATTACAGATTATAATTTTTCTGGAAATAATAAAAAATATAGTATATGGTTATACTTGGTGAAAATAAAAGTAGTAACTAGCTGATATAATATTTTCAAGGAATTAAGGTAATTATAACATGATTATGGTAAATGCCTCTAAGGATATATGTTATGGAAATATTAAACAGAGAAATATATATATGTAACTAGTTTTTAGAAGTATTATTCTGGTCAAATATATGATGTAGGAAATAATTGTTCTTATGAAAAAAAATAATGAAAAAATAAAAAGGAAAAATAAACACAGTAAATTATATATTTTTGGGATGTTTTATTGAAAATATATATATACATATGCTATATGATTATCTGACATTATTATTATTTTCGAAAACTAAGGAAGAATTATAGCATGATTTATAAGAAAAATTACTAATTGTTATTACTACTTTATGTTAATTTGTTTTGAGATATACGTACTATGGATATTTGGAAGGGGTATTATCAAAGTATCACACCGGAATAATAACCGGATATAAGTATAGTATGGTATTTTGACACATATATATTAAATGGTGAATTATGACGATAATGGAACGAGACCCGAGATGATCACCGGGTGGGCGTAGTGTTTTACTTTGCGGTTTACAGCACTAGTTACCATTTGCATATCACGATTGTGCATCTTATATGTGCATATATTATGGTTTGAAATAGGAGCTGATAACGAGCAGTATCCCGAGGAACCGGAGCCGGGACAATTTGAGGAATTCCAGGAGTAGGGAAATCGGCTAAGGTGAGGATGGATAACCTTTGATATGTTACACATGATACTGTGTTTGTTTTTCTGTGATTATTTTGCCTGATTGAACTGCTGAGCCAATTGAGTTTGATTGTGGTATCATTGTTGTGGTTGTTGATTTGTTGATTGTGGATATACCGATATGATGAAATAATTGGATAATTGGAAGTTGTGTTGACGATTGTATTGTCACTAGGAAAGTAGTGGTACGACTAGATGGTTAAAGACTGTTTTGTGGTGGCTATGATCTGTGTTACTCGTGATAAGTATGTCTATGCTTGGGATGTCTATCCCGTGATTATATTTTTGGGATGTCTATCCCTGGAATCTATATTTTTGGGATGTCGATCTCTGGGTTCTCTTGGATTGATCTAGCACCCGGAACATGTTAATAACCAGGTACGACCCTAGCTTGTCCAGTGACAGGGCCCCGAAAGATATTCTTTTGGTCTTGGCTCAGTTATACTCTGGTTGTTTCTCTGTTATGTCTTTTGCTGGAATTTTACTTCGAAAGTATTGTGTTTGCCTGCATATTACTGTTTATCCTTCGTCGGTGAGCACTTCGGACTCACCCCTCGCCTGCGGGATTTCATCCCGTAGGATGAGTTGCTCGTAGTACAGGTACGTGGTTCAGCCAGCTGTTGTTTCTACTCCACTAGACTCCGGATTCATACCTCCGCTGCATCTCATTCTAAGTCTTCCGCTGCTAATTATTTTATGTTGCTGTATTTTACATGTTATTGTATCATATGTTTTCTGCTACTGTTGTTGTGGTTTGAATAATGGTCCCCGAGATCGGGTGATAGTTGTTGTATTTCAGTTTGAGTGTATTTTACCTTGTAACATATGTACTGTCTGCTACTGTAATAAAAACAGTTCTGGCACGTGTTTACCCGGTACGGTAAATACGGGTCGGGGCGCTTCAAAAAATGCAGTGAGTTAGTTTCATTGGCACTTGTTACGGAAGAAAGAAGAAATCTTGAGCATTCTTATCTGCTGGTTTCAACCACTACTAAGAAATTCATTCAATGGGTTTTCAATGTGAAAGTGTCCAATGTAAGTCATGAGATTATGGTGATTGAAGTGCTAGAACCACCCATGGGTCACAATATCAGTCCATGTAAGCAACTAGTGGTGGAAGATCTAATTTCCTTATCACCATCATCTGCGGAGAAAAATCAAAGGAGAGGAACCATTTTGTCCAGCGGAAGTCGGATGCAGGCGGAGCGAGGGCAGTGAAGAGACACACTATATTTCGGATCCATTTGGTTTGATGCCAATTATTCTTAGGAAAGAAAATCCTCATCTGTCCCAAAACAATGCTTCTCCTGAAAGCCCAACAAGTTTTGAATCACCAACCAATCACATGAAGATATTACAGGCAAAATCTTCCTCGTTCTTTTCAAGGTCGGCCAACATTCCCTCTGAACAGATGTCATCCATTCCTTTCCCTGACCTAACAAATGCCACTTTTGAAATTGGCCAGACCAGCCGCCAAAACAGAGCCATCTCAGATCCACTAATGCCCTATTCTTCAAGCCTACAATCCATTAGTAAACCCAGTCAGCCCATAAACACTGAGTCCAATACAGGCCATTTTTCTAATAACACTATTAATGATGAATCCCAAGCGGATAACTATAGCCCTCATCTTCTTCTAGCGGATTTTCTATCTAAACTCATAGAGAGGCAGCTGTGCATAGCGTTGAGGAGTAAGAATTTGGAAAGAAATAGGAAGATGAAAAGAATCAATGCCCGGGGCAGTCTCATCTCATTCTTGACTCACTCGGACATTCGAAGAGTGAATAGGAATTTAGCCTCATCCCCCCAACATAGCAAAGACAGTGACTCAGTTTGTAATAATGAGGCTGAGGAAACTGTGCGGGTAGGTAACCTAATAGGCTGGAATACAAGCGAAGATACTCGAGAGGTCATCAATTTGGCAAGAGAGCTTGTGGTAAACGAAGGGCTTGAATGGAGCCGGTCTGTCCGAGGCCTAAAGTTAATACCAATTTCAGTGATGGGGTGTAGACATATTCATGATCAGTATCTTATCATAGAATATTAGAGGTATCAACTCTTCCTTGAAACACGAATGGATACGGCGTCTAATTCATGATCATTCTGCAAATTTTGTCTTTCTTTGTGAAACTAAAGCAGTAGGCGTTAATAGTAATTTTTGTTAAAAATTATGGGAGCGTGGTAATATGGAGTTCAAGGTTGTTGATTCAGCCGGGAATGCAAGGGATCTCCTTTTGATGTGGGATTCTGATACTTTTGAATGCTCTAAATCAACTTCTAGCTCTAACTGGATCTTGATTGAGGGCTTTTACGGTGCTGAGAGGGTGAAAGTATGTATCTGGGGTGTTTATGGTGACTGTGATTTGCAGCGAAAGATTGATATGTGGGAAGAGTTGAAGGAGCTGAAGTCATCCTTTTCATTCCCGTGGTTAGTAATTGGGGATTTTAACGAAACCCTGAAACAGGAGGAGAGGAAAAGTGGCAGAGTGTGTAACAGAGGCGTTGGCGCGTTGAGAAGCTTTATGTCATGTTTGGGATTACAAGAGTTTGGCCTTCTGGACCGTAAATTCACATGGGCGAACAAAGTGGGTGCTAGCAGGATTTGATCGAGCAATGGCAGAGGGTGAGTGGAACATTTGGTTCAGGTCTATTAGGCTGACATCCGGGCGAAGATACTCTTTCGATCATTGTCCGATTGTGCTTTCACAAGAGAAAACTTAATAGGGTTTCAAGCATTTTAGATTTCAATCTCGTTGGTGGTTGCAACCTGATTTTATGGAGATATTAAATAGGATGTGGGCTAAGATAGAAGTAAAGATACAAAGCAGATTTTGCTTTATTAAAAAGGTTACTTCGTAAAGAATTGGCTAAGTGGAACCGTGTCTCTTTTGGTAATGTTGAGAAAAATTTGGACTCCCTCCAAGCAGAAATCGAGTCAATTGAACTAGTAGCAGAATCACGAATTCTTTTCCCACCTAAAGTTGACAGACTCTATAACTTAAGTACAAGGCTGAATTTAAGCTTAAATCGAGGTAGCAGGAGCTACTGTGGAGAAAAATCACGTGACGGATTAAACTGGGCTACAGGAACACCCGATACTTCCACATTTGTGCCTCTACGAGAGGGAGGAAGAATTATATTGCTTCTATTCAGGGTGAAACTGGGTCTGTATCAGCTCCCAACGGCATCAAATCGGAGGCTGTAAAATTCTTCAGTAACCTTTACTCTGAAAAACAATCGGGTAGACCATCGGTTGGAAATATCAAATTACCTAGATTGGAGGATGATGCTGCCAAGTCGTTGGAAATTCCAGTATCCTTGGAAGAGATAAAAGGAGCAGTGTGGTCTTGTGATGGGTCAAAGCCCCTGGACCTGACGGATTTAATATGACTTTTTACAAGAAGTGTTGGGAATTCGTAAAGGAGGATATTTTTGAAGTGGTGGATTTTTTCTTTTGTGAAGGTCATCTTCCTAGAGGCCTTAATTGCTCCTACATTACCCTAATCCCAAAGAAAAGAGATCCCTCTTCCTTCGACGACTACCGACCTATAACCTTGGTGAGTGCCCTATATAAGATAATTGCAAAAATCCTTGCCTCCAGATTAAAACCTGTGCTTCCTGGTATCATTGGCAAACGACAATTCGCTTTCATCGAAGGGAGGATATCCTAGATGGTGCTCTCCTTGCTGCTGAGATTGTTCACTCCATGAAAAGAGGGGCCAGACGAGCTGTAGTATGGAAGATCGATTATAAGAAAGCATACGACTCGGTGTCGTGGACATACCTGTTTCAGGTGATGGAGTCTATCGGCTTTGGCGTTAAATGGAGATCATGGATTGCAGCTTACTTGCAATCCTCGGTGTTATCTGTCCTTATAAATGGTTCTCCTTCTGCTGAATTCAAGATGACGAAAGGGCTAAAACAAGGAGACCCCCTCTCCCCTTTTCTCTTTATCATTGTAGCTGAAGGTCTGAATGCTATGCTTTCTCATGCCATTGCGGAAGGGTTGGTGAAAGAGGTAGTGGTTCATGGTGTTGCTGCGAATCTACTACAATATGTTATTTGCAGATGACGTTTTGGAGAATTTATTAAACCTCAAAAAGGTTTTGAGATGTTTTGAAATCTTATCCGGTCTTAGCATCAACTTCCACAAATGCGGGCTGACCGGAATCAATCTAGAGGCAGGAAAGGTGGAGTATTTGGCAGATAGACTCTTCTGTAAGGCAGAGAAATTTCCTTTTAATTATCTTGGGCTGCCTCTAGGAGAAAATATGAGAAAAGCTTCCAACTGGAAACCTGTAGTGGATAAATTTCAATAGAGACTTAAATCTTGGAGAACTAAATTCCTTTCTATTGCAGGAAGAGTGACGTTAATAAGAGCAGTTATATCTGCTCTACCGCTGTACTGCATGTCCCTCTTCAAAGTCCCTACCGCGGTAGCCAAGCGCATTGTGCAACTTCAGAGAAGATTCCTTTGGGGCGGATCGTCGGAAAGAAACAAGCTGTGTCGGTGGCATGGAGTAAAGTTGCAAGACCAAAGAAATTAGGTGGGCTTGGGATCGAGGATATCCACATAAAGAACCAGTGCCTTCGGTTCAAGTGGTACTGGAAATTCATATCCAATCACGATGAAGACTGGTATGTGCTGATTAGGAATAAATGTCAAGCCCAACCTGATGTTCTCTTGAATTCTTGGATTGATCATCGTGTGTATGGAGAAACATTGTTCACACAGGGTCCCAGACCAATCAGGTTGCGGCTTTGTTTCTATCTCCTCTAAAAATTCAGATCGGCAATGGTAACAGGATCAGTTTTTGGCTCGATTCCCGGTCCTCTCTTGGGACCCTTAAAAGGATTTTTCCAAGATTGTTTCAGGTGTCAAACTACAAATATGCTACGCTGGCAGAATTCATGAGTTTTCGCTCTCCCTTATCAGAACAGGGCTTCGGTTGGAGGCGTCACTTATTTCAGTGGGAAATTGTGGAGTGCAATCAGGTTGAAGAGGAGCTGGAAAAGGTAAATGTCAGGAATGGTGAACAGGATTGTTGGATGTGGCTGCTAGGAAACACAAAGGAATATAGTGCCAAAGCCGGTGACGAGTTTGTCTATAAAACGATATGTCCTCCGTGTGACATTCCCAACATTTGGCAATCTTTAGTTCCTCCCAAGATCGAATGCTTTCTATGGCTTACTCTACGCAATGGGGTTGCAACACGAAGCAATTTACTGAGAAGAGGAATTACCGAAGCTGGTAGAGCCTATTGCTCTCTTTGCAACGACGCGACGTAATCATTTTGTTTCTTTACTGTTCCTTCTCCTCGATGCTCTGGCAACACATCTGCAGATGGTGGGAAGTGTACTGAATTGCTCCGAATTCAGTCTTGGATTGGTTTGAACAATGGCCTGGAATGGTGGTTGAGGTTTCGGCAAGACATGCTTGGCTTATTATTTGGTACGCAGCTTTCTAGTCAATTTAGATTGCTAGGAACAATTTGATTTTCAATGGTGTGGTGCCACAAGTGGATTCCTTGTTTGATCTCACTATAACCAGAGCTGTCTAATGGTTTCAGTCCACCCATCCCAAGTTTCCTTACAACGTTGCTGCAGTTCTTACTTCTTACTCCTGCAGAATGTTTTAAGAAGTGGAAAGTGTAGAGTTGATTCTAGTTCAGAGCTACTGATGCTCTTTTGTGCCATTTGTGATTGAGTTCATGCACCTAATAGCTGCACTAGGCTAAATTCTTCCCTGTTTTATTTGTATTCTTGTTTTAAGTGTATTCTGCAGAGGTCACCCCTCTCATTGACCTTACAGTGTAACTGCTCATGGTTGATCAATAATACTCACGATTAGCATCAAAAGAAAAGAATAAAGGCTATTTTAGTGCCTTACTTATTTTCATAGCAATGAAATATAGGGGAAGCATTACTTATTTTCACTATCTTCTTATGCATTAACCGCTTAGAAGGGATGCCATGGAACTGCACCCAAAAATAAGTAAGACAAAAGGGTACCAGACTTAGAATCATATCTAGGAACCATTCTTTGAGGCTGAAATGCATGTTCAAGACCAGCCACGGTGCGCCTTTGGGCTTTGACAACCTTTTGCTTGTCTTCTTCAAGCTCAAAACCAATGAGATATACCCCATTCGTGGGGATTATGCGGAAGTTACCCTTGATGTACCAAACACATAACATTTTGGCTCCGAATTTGACTTATCGAAACCCGGTGATCTTCAATAATCTTCCCCCACTACGTAGGTTCAAGTGGCGACTGCACCTAAGCTCACCCCTAGGTCGACGCTCGTGTCGTCTTCGTCCCCACCCCAGGTCTATAAACAGCTTGGAAGAGGAGGCTGCCATACCCGTACAAAGTCTAGAACCAGTAATGAGACTGGTGCTTTTGCTGTGTTGCTTTACTGATCTGGGTATGCCAAATGCTACTGTAAAAACAAGTGGATCAATAGCTAGATTACTTGGTGCTAGTTTGTGTTGCGATATAATTTAAACCTAAGGTGAAGATTATTGGGTAATGATGGATCTAGATCTAGATTTGCTATTTGGGAGGAGACGGTTTATTGTTTGGGTCTGAGGACACTAAAGGGTGGGTTAGTGTCATGGCTTGCTCTCGGATAATAAAAAGAAAATACACCATACCTTGTCTTGCCTATTCACATTTCTAATTGGCGGTATCTGATCTGACTTAGCACAAATGAAACAGTTAATTAGATGTAGCATGCAGTTCCATTACCCTCCTGAATCACACACTTCATATTCTATGATGCATGATCATGTTTTCTAGAAAGGTTGTATGAATCCAGCATGGTCACAAGAAAAAAAAGGCCTAGATCAACTGTTTTTCTATCACACTGACAACCAACTACATCTGGAACAAAAGGCTGAAAGAGGAACCCAGCTCGAGGTATATTCTCCTACATTCCTTATCCCAGTATAAGCTTAGCACCATAAATACAAAAATGACCACTTGTTATAAGAAGTTGAGCTGTAGTTTATGGTGCTATATACTCTTCGCTTTATCTGAAATCTTAGAGGATCTTCCTATCCATGTACTGTAATTGGGTCACTTGTGTCCTGATAAAGCTTTGGGGAGGCAGCAGCGTTCCCAATGCTTGATGCCGCTCATTTGGGTCATCATGATCTCGCATAGTGAATTTAGTCTCTTCGTTGCAATAGCAGTTCCAGAATTTAAATATTTATATCATCCATGAATACCAGCATGAACGTACACAAGCCAACAAAATGCTGTTCAGCAATTGACTACATGAAGTTCCATACCAAATGGTTTAAGTCTTCAGACAACTTTTCCTTAATTACTTCCTCCTCTTTCAAAACTTTATTGCTGCTTCCATGCCTTGAACTACATCCATCTTTTTTTTTTTGAGAATTAAATCAATTTTCATTTCTAAAACTTGGTTAGAAAAATCCTAACAAATGTGTACAACTGAGTTATACAATATAAGCCAAAGCAGACTAATACAGATTGCATCAGTTATTGGGAAACTTAATACACCAAAAACTACATAATTGTTGAAGCTCCAATGACAAGCATCGAGGTTTGAGCTTGGTTAAGCCACCAAAACGCAGCTTTATATCTGAACAGATATCTGCCAAAATTGCCTCCAATGAACGATGACAATGAGCAAAAATTCTGGAATTTCTCTCTCGCCAAAGACGGTAAATGCATGCGCACCAAGCAACTCGCAGTATCATGGATTTGATGGTTTTCTTCTGTAAGTATGTTTGGACCCATAAGAATTCAGATGGCCAGGAATGAACTGTCCGATGAACATTACAGAGGAGAAGAATCCTGGACCATACTGCAGCCGTATAAGAACATTCAAAGAACAAATGATTCCTAGACTCCACAGCATTCGAACAGAACATGCAAGATGGATCATTATTCACCCCCCAACTCTGTAACCTTGCTCTGGTGGTTAGACGGTCAAGTATTGTTAACCAAGAGATAAAACTATGCCTAGGAATATGGCCCACTGACCATAAGAGTTTAAACCAAGTTACCCTTGGCTTTTTGATACGGAGAAGGTTCCAAGCACTTTTAACAGTATATAGTCCCGAAGGACTTAAAGTCCAATGGACTTGAGCAGCAGCAAGAGATGGAAGTATAGAAACAGCAGCAGATTGTTGCAGTTGTAACATAATAGGAAGGCGAGTAATAGGCCAGCTCCAAGAATTATTAGAGATTAGCATACTAACCTTTGCTTGGAGTGGAATTTTAGTACTGGGAATTAGTCTAGCAGGAATTATAGAGGAGAGAACTCCTTGAGGATGCCAATTGTCCCACCATACAAAAGAGTGCTGCCCATTTCCAATTGAATGTGAGATTGCAGGAGAAATCAAAGGGCGCAATTTTAGGATTTTGCGCATACTCCAGGAACAATTCGCAGGAATTGGGATGCTCCAGATGCTACGCCCTTTAAGAAAGTAAGTTGAGATCCAAGCCACCCAAAGAGATCCAGCACATAGTAACAATTTCCATAAATGTCTCGCAATACAAGCTTGGTTCCATTCTTGTAGCTTCTTTAAACCAAGCCCTCCTTCCTGTTTTGGAAGTGTAAGATCTTGCCAAGCAACTTTGGCTTTTCGTGCATTTGTTGAATTGCCAGACCAAAGAAAAGAGGCGCAAAGTCTTTCAACCTCTTTGAGAACCTTAGTTGGTAGAACAAAAATCCCAGTCCAATAGCTTTGAATACTAAACAATACGGACATAACAAGTTGAAGTTTCCCCGCAAAGGAGAGATACCTAGTACTTCAAGAGTGAATGCGAGCCATGATTTTCTCAATTAATGGCTGGCAGTAAGCATATGTGAGCCGGCCTGAAATTAAAGGCACTCCAAGGTATCTTACGGGAAGAGGACCTGATTTAAATCCACATATTTGGATAAATTCTGCAGCTAAAGAATCAGGTACTCCAGAAAAGAATACTTCACTTTTTGTGGGATTAAAGCGAAGGCCTGATAGAAGATAAAACTCCTTAAAGATTTGAGTAATTGCAACAGCTGCCTTCAAACTTCCATCAGAGGAAACCATTAAATCATCAACGAAACAAAGGTGAGTGAGTTGTATTTTAGAACATTTTGGGTGATAAGGAAGAATGTTACTAACTGCAGCCTTTGTAAGGAGAGAAGAGAGAATTTCCATTGAGATAACAAACAGGTAGGGTGATAGAGGATCACCTTGCCTCATACCCTTACCTCCTTGGAAAAAACCACACAAAGCTCCATTGACAGAGATGGAAAACATTGCTGTAGTGAAACACACTTTCAGCCATGCGATAAATTTAGCAGGAAACTTCATGGCAGTGAGAACGTTTAGAAGGAAATCCCAATCTACTGAATCAAAAGCCTTCATTAGATCTATCTTCATCATACATCTACTAGATAAACCTTTCAAATGGTAATTGTGGACCAATTCATGAGCAAGCAAGACGTTATCAACAATGCGTCTTCCTGGTATAAATGTTGTTTGGCTACTACTGATTATAGAGGGAAGGCACTTCTGAAGTCGATTAGCAAGAATTTTTGAGATACATTTGTATAGAGTAGTGCAACATGCAATAGGCCTGAAATCAGTTAGTTTCTGGGCATTAGGAACTTTTGGAATAAGGCAGAGTATAGTGGAATTCACAGCTTTGAGCAATTTTCCAGATGTGAAAAATTCCTTGATGGCACTAATAACAGCATCACCTACAATCGGCCAAGCGGAACGAAAAAATTCAGCAGTGTACCCGTCAGGCCCGGGTGCCTTGTTAGCTCCTAATGAGAACATAGCCGTTTTGATCTCGGCAGCAGAGACATCGGCACTAAGCATTTGAGAATCTGCTTCAGATACAGTGTGTTGCAATAAATTCTCAAAGAAAGGGACAGATCCAGATGAAACATCTGGATTTTTCTTGCCCAAAAATTCAGAATAGAATTGCACAATAGCTTCTTCTATTTGTCTTGGGTTAGTTAAGAGTGCACCTTGAGGATTGATAATACTTCGTATTGTATTCCTTGCTTTTCGGACTTTCATCATAGCATGGAAAAATTTAGTGTTGGCATCTCCACATGATAACCATGAAATACGAGATTTCTGCCTCATGGAAGCCTCCTCAGCATTTTTTAGCTCAGACAGTGAGGAGAGCAAAGCCTGATCCATAAGCAAGAGATCAGAATTTCTATTTCCCGCAAACAATTGAGTTTGGACAGAAGCCAATTCGTGTTCAAGGAGGGCTATCTTTTTAGGAATATCACCAAATGAATTGGCATGGAATTTCTTGAGGTCAGCTTTAAGCCATTTCAACTTCTGCCAAAGCTGGAACATAGCATAGCCTTCAAATTGCTTAGACCATGCGTGAGATACAGTAGAGGAAAAATCTGGATGTGACACCCAGTAGTTATAGAACTCGAAAGGCTTAGGACCTGATTGGAATGGAACACTGCTAGAGAATAATATAGGACAGTGATCCGATACACCTGGAGTAAGAAACTCAACAGAACTTTGAGGGAAGACATTGAACCAATCAACATTGACTAAAAATCTGTCCAGCTTATGGAAAATAGGGTTTGAAGGTTGTCTATTAGTCCAGGTAAAGTAGGAACCAGAACAAGGGTGATCCAATAAGCCGTTAGCATTCAGGCAATCATTAAAAGATGCAATCTCAGTAGATAAATGAGAGATTGAAGAGCTAGATTCAGCTGCTGTACGAACTACATTAAAATCCCCATGCAAACACCATGGTTGATTTCCTACAGTCAATGCAAATTGGGATATACTAGGATATAGTGTTACTGACCTCTCCATAGCAGAATTGGAGGCATATATGAAAGAAGCAAAACATCCATCTTTGGTTTCTGAACTACATCCATCTTTGGTTTCAGGACATCAGAAGGATCGATCTGTTTCGTGGGGTTAGTCTCCAGGTGTTGTTCATGCTTTTTCATCTCTTCCTGCCAAAAACAACAGATGATTATTATTCTATAACTTTAATATACGTTTTATAGTTCAAATTTGAGCCGTTCTAACTACTAAGTGTCGCTCTCAAAAAAGAAAGAAAAATCAAGTATCAAAACAAAGAAAAAGGATAATTTTAACATGAAACGAAATTGGACGAAAAATCAGAAATCATTCGGTATCCTTCAATATAGAATCAGGTGAAGTCTAGGCGAATGGCCCTTAACACACACCCCCGAATCAGAGGTACAAACCCAGAATTTGAACCCCCCAAAAAATTGTAAATACAGATTGGTCATATGGCATTGGTATCATGGCAAAGGACCAATCCAATAAAAAAAATTTACAACAAAAATCCAATAACAGGGCAAACCCTCCAATGGGCAAAGCCCTCGAGCAATGATAGGACGACAAACCCTCCAAGCTCTTAGCTCTTATTCTTTTTCTTCTTCTCGAAAGGGGAAGAAATAATGCTTGTAGACAAATAAGACTTTCCACTATATATCTTGCATAGATATATCTGACTTTATTGCCAACATCACATAATGGAACAACATGGAATTTTGTCTGCAACTACAGGCCCCACTTTGGTTACAAAAAGCGATAGAAGCCTGGGCAGCAGCTGTTTGAATTGAAACACAGTTACGAAGCATCAGATTTTGATAGAATGCTCTAGCATTTTAATTTACAGTGATATCAAAATCTACATCAGAGAAGAGCAGTAATTAATTATTGCAGATGAATGTATATACCTCGTCCATCGCTGGTTTCAGGAATTCATTACCATCGGTCTCGCTTGTGGGGTTAGTCTTCAGGACTTGTTCTTGGTTTTCCACGGCATCCTGCCCAAAAAAAAAAACACAAGAGGGTGAAGTCTCGAGTCTCACATTTCTCATATATTTATGTAAAGTTCCTTTCTAAAGTCTTGATAGGATTTTTTTTTTTTAATTGTTGTGATGAAATTTTTGTCTTCATAAATTAGGATTAAAAAAACCCACCATTGTTAAATTTTTAGAAATCATGTAATGAAAAATATCTACCATTATTACATTTATCTTCTTACCCGTGTTTAAGTAATAGAAGACCAAACACACAAATACCAATCAAGCCCATACATGGGTAAAGGTACTGGTTTAATTATAAAAGCAAACCCACCTTGACTTTCTCAAAAATGTCACTAGTGTAGGCCTTGCCACCATTTTCACTCACCACATGGTTTACAAGGCGGAGAAGCTCCCAGCGCTGCCTCTCTAACTTGGCCTTCCCTTCGGCGGTCAGCTCGGCCTCCTCGTCGCACAGCACTATTCGATTGCAGCACCTGTGCAGAAAGCCCTGCAAAAAAAAATTTGTTTACTATACCATAGAAAACGAAGCTAGAAGAATTATGGTTGTAAGGAAAAAAACTGGAGGAATAATACAACTTTCCATTACCGCTAAGAATGCTTGAAAATCAATGTGAGACCTTGCCTTGTCTTTGCCCAGCTCGTACGCGTTGTTGTTAAACAGCACTATTCGATTGTGGCACCTACCCAGAAAGTTCTGCAAAATGTTTTGCGCACCGATATGAAACTATTGTTTGTTGTAGTGAAACAAAATTTCTTCACGAGATTCAAACCCTAAACCTTATAACCTAGAGACAACAAATGAACATGGCCAACCACTTTATAATGCGTACCCGCAGAAGAGGGGGAGCAGTCCTCAGCTTATGATCCCACTCTTCAGGGCTTTTTAATTCATCTTCATTGGTGAACACAACAATCATGCGGTCAACTGCCTCGGGGCCAAACAATTCCTCCAAGTGATCTATTGCCTTTGCTTCTTCTTCTGAAAAGCGATGGCCAATCTTGAGAACCGCGACAAAAGCATGGACTCCTTCCTTTGCCAGTGCCATACACCTCACAATTTCTTGGCTCACTCGGGTAAGTGTAGTAGTACCATCAAACAGTCCTGTAATTAATGAATGTCGTCCCATTTTGTGAGTTCTTCAAAACAAAGCAAATCATAAGCAACAAGAAAAAGGGAGAGCAATAAGGGAACATTGAAAAGCATTAGTTTATGCATACCGGGAGTATCAATAACATTGATACTGTATTCCTGATGATCGATCGGGTCCGTAATTTTGGTCGAATTGATTTCGCTAGTCTTGGTAACACTTCCAAACCATCCGGCTTCTTTAAACGCCCCTCTCTGCATGAGAATACTGTTGCCTGTGGAGCTTTTGCCATTCCCTGTCTTCCCCATCAGAATTATGTTTCGTATGTTGTTAGACATGTTCTGCATATACAATCTCAGGCTAAGTTTCAGTAGTATATACAGGTGCATGTATGATAATTAATAAGTGAAAATCAACATATTAATTCAGCAATGGCGTTAATTTACCTTACCTTGCCCAAAAACAAGTATACACAGGAAGTGGAAACGATCTTTAGAGGGAAACTTGATGAGTGGTTGATGGATGAAGAAGAAACTTATGGTGCTATAAATATTCGGGTGAAGGTTTGGCTTCTGTTCTTTGTGAGAATGTACCTAGGTACTCTTTAATTTTAAACAATAATGCCACCCCATAAGTTGAAATTCAACGTTGTAAATTTCGAGGATACGTCGAGGATCGGATGATGGTGACAAATCCTGTGTCTAAATAATGAGTATCTTTTTAATATTTTTAGCATCAAAAATGAATATCTTTATGGTTATAAATAAATTATCTGAATGTTATTTTACCATCCGGTAAAATTTATTTTTATCGTATTCGAATTTACCCCCATAAATATTTTACCCTTATACCTAACTTCTACTTGGATTCATCTTTTTACCTAATTATTTTTTATAATTCCATTTATCATAATCTTAATATCTTCCTCCTTTACCTAACATTCTTTTGATTTTATTCTTTCAACAATTAATCATACTTTTTTTATCCTAATATTTCTAACTATAAATATCCCTACATTCTTTCACATTTAAATACTTAATCCCACCATAAACTTCACCCCTCTTCTCATTCATATATACCTTTCTTCTCAAACTTCTCCATCTTAATTTAATTATTCTCTATTTTCATATTATTATCAAAGTTGTATTATTGCCATCAAAGTTATATTACTGTCATCAAGGTTGTATTATTACCATCAAGAGTGAATTTCATCCCTCAATTTTGTAGCACGTTATCAGCACGAGCCTCTAGCCAAATAAGGTACTTATTTCTAAAAATTTTTTATTACTTCTTTCTCCTTTTCTATATATATTACATATTCTATATTATTTCTAATATTGTTGAAAGATTTATTGAGTAAGCATATATATATATATATATATATTACATATTTTATATTATTATTCTACAAATATTACTGTATCGAGTAAGCATATATATTTTATATACTTATTACATATTCTATATTATTATTCTAATAATATTGCTGA
This sequence comes from Turnera subulata, assembly GCA_028386065.3. Lineage (NCBI taxonomy): Eukaryota > Viridiplantae > Streptophyta > Magnoliopsida > Malpighiales > Passifloraceae > Turnera > Turnera subulata. The sequence continues at coordinate 118,276 of JAKUCV010005075.1, read as the reverse complement.
AAGATTTATCGAGGAAGCGTATATATATCGCATATTCTATATTATCATTCTACTACTCTCTTTTTTGTATTTCTTTCGTTATTAATGTTTTTATGCTAGAAGCGTATTCCCATCAACACAGGATTAATCACTCCCGGGCTTCGATCGACACTTGTTAAGGTGGGCACCCTGCCAACTATGCATGCTCCATTCACGACACCAGGACTTGAACCCTGGTTGATGCTTTAAGGGACCCCAACCCTTCTCTACTGAGACCAACATAAGTTGGTATCTTTCGTTATTATTTCACTACTGTTATTATGGCCAATATTATAAAACTTGAATTCGAGGTCCTTGATATTTACAGAAGAAATTATTTGTCATGGGCACTAGATGCCAATTATCTGGGGGGCATCATAAAAGAAGGAAGCATAGCATCTAGTTCAAATAAGACAAAGTTTATAATTTTTTCTTCGTCATCATCTTCATGCCAGACTAAAGAGTGAATATCTTACTTTCAAAGATCTTGTAGATCTCTGGAAGAATTTAAAAGAAATGTATGACCACCAGAAGACGATTTTTCTCCCAAAAACTCATTATGGGTGTATGCATCTGAGGTTGCAAGATTTTAAATTTGTACATGAATATAATTCAAAAATATTTTAAATAAGTTCTTAGATCAAATATGCTCCTGCAGTAGTAATATCGTGAAAAAGGTTTCATGAAATTTTGAAATTTAATTCCATGCCTCCTTGTGGTTGAACTAATGATAATTTTGGTCGTGACCGTGAGCAGGCTATTGGTCACAAACATGCCATATAGTAAGGCATATGGTAGAAATTTATCAAGTGTCCCTGAAGGGAAAATCTAAGGTTGTTTAAACTAATTTTGTTCAAGATGATGACCATGATGCCAACTTCAAGATGGATTCATTTCTAGATATTATTATTCATCTTGCTTACCCTGAAGGTGCAAGAGAATATATATTTTAAGATGAAAGTGAAAAAAATAAAATAAAATAAAATAATACAACAGCATACAAAAGTCACAGTTGGGAATAAATAACACCACGTAAGAGTCCACGAGAGCTTCTCTCTCTAGCTTTCTCTCTCTAAAAATTTTCCCAAGAAAATCTCAATTCCTTTAATGCTATTTTCTCGGGAAAACGTCGTGGACTCTTCTCCTCTGTTCTTCCACCTTCCCCATACCACTTTCATCCATCTTCCTCCATTATGGCCATAGTTGCAATTTCTTCTTCTTCTATTGTTGATTCCAGTAGTGCTACTCGGACTAAATCGGCAATGACTCTCGATTTTGATCGCCTTGATCTGCTACTTAAAGCGAATCATCACATGCGACCTCAATCGAAGAGGAAGAATGTTACTGCTTCGGTTCTAATTCCGGCAAATTCGTTGCCTCTAGTAGATGATTCCAACAAATTGGGGGTTAGGGTTCCTTCGGATGCCAATTTCTCTTCTGGTATCTCTGGCCCAATTTCCTATATGGTTGGGTATTTGGCAGATGCTAGTGTGCATGGGCAGCCGGTACCTACTGACTTGTCTGCTAATCCTCGCCCCTCTTGGGCTTCTGTCATCGCGGGTAACTCTAAACCTGCACATCCTTTGCACTATATTCCTCCTGCTTTTGAAGCCAATTCTTCTGTTCTTATAATACCACCTGCTCTGATTTCTTTGGGGAGAAAGAAATTTTCTTTATGCTTGGTCGGTCAGTTTATGGGTAAAGCCCCTCCACTTGGCTTGATTAATGCAATGGCTGCGAAACTCTAGGGAAAGCAGGGGCCTGTTACAGTGTCCACTTGTAGACCGAGTCTATTTCTGCTTCAATTTCCTGATGAGCCTTCTCTGTTGCGTGCTCTTCACAGCAGTCCTTGGCATGTTGGTGGGATTCCTCTCTTCCTTCGCCAATGGAGTCCACATATTCAAGCTTTTGATTTCACCAATTCTGCCATACCCGTGTGGGTTTGATTGCAACGAGTACCTTTTGAACTATTGACATCTGAAGGTCTGAATTATTTGGCAAGTGCAATTGGTAAGCCTCTCTATATGAATCAAGATTGTTCTAAACTTTTCTCTAAAAAAGTAAATGTTTTGCATTGAAGTGGAATACTCTAAACCCCTCATTCATGAGCTGGTTGTTGCTATTGATGATTGTACCTACACCATAGATATTACCTATCCATGGCAATCTTAGCTTTGCACTTTATGTCAAACTTGGGGTCATTACAAATTTGCATGTCCAAATAAAAACCCAGTTACTCAATGGGTTCCAAAACTTGCTACTTCTATGGTTGATCATACTACTTCGTCAACTACTATACCCGTTTAATCTGAAGAGGATGCTCATGATTCTTTACCTTCTAGTCCAAAGATTGCTTCTCCGCATTCAATGACTAAATTGCCTAAAATCACTACTCCAGTTTCTACTGTAGAGTCTGTTGTTCCTTCTTTATCGACTGAGCTTGTTCCTAGTCCTACTGCTTTTCCTGGACCTGTTTTAGTCTCTGATCAACCTCTGGTTGCATCTACTTTTACCAATAATTCTGGCCCAAATTCTAATCCAAAGAAGACTTGGGCAGCAACTGTTGGTGTTACCAAGGTAGTGAAGATTTTAAATGCAGGAGGTAAAGCTAAACGAGGTAGAGGTAAAGCTGCTAAGAAAGTGCCTGATCCTCCTTCTTCTCCCTGTGAGGTAAGTAACCCTATTATTTTGCCTACTTAATAAAGTGGCTGCTCTGGAATGTAAGAAGGTTAAATGACCCTTCCAAACACAATGCTATATTGAAGCGCATCCTTTCCTTTTCAGTTGATCTTGTTTGCTTAGTCGAAACAAAGATTCAGCAACATAATGTTTCAGAAATCCGGAAAACGTTTCTTCCCACATGGTCTTTTGCACACAACTATAATTCTGCTAAATTAGGCTGTATCTGGCTACTTTGGTCAGAATGGCTCGATGTTACCATATTAGATGCCACTAACCAAGTCATCCATTACTCAGTAAATTGTTTAAGAGAACAGGTCTCCTGTTTCGCTACTTTTGTATATGGAGCTAATTCCTCTGTTGCAAGAGCTGCTTCTTTGTTCCCTTCTATTCATAAGTTTGTTGCAACTGCTGGAGGCTCCCCTTGGTGTATTCTAGGTGATTTTAATTATCATCCTTCGTACCTCTTCTGCAGCTTATTTCACTTCTGATATCTCTCAATTTGCCATGTGCCTCTCTTCTAATGGCCTTTTTGACCATCCTTATACTGGATCATTGTTTACCTGGTCCAATCAGCAAATAGACAATCCTGTCTTTCGCAAGCTCGACCTTTTTTTAGTAAATGCAGCATGGTTCTCTACATTCCCCGACAGTGCAGTAAGCTTTCCTAGCCCTGATTTTTCCAATCACTACCCTATTGTACTAACTACTTCCACTATAATTTTCCAAGGGCCGAAGCCTTTCAAATTTTGCAATCACTAGGTTACTCTCATTGGATTCTTACCTCTGGTAACTACTACTTGGAATACTCAAGTTGATGGCTACCTTATGTTTCAGCTATGGAAAAAATTAAAGCTTCTAAAACCTGCATTAAAACAATTGCATCAACGGGAATTCAGAGATGTTTCTGCGCGTATATCTCTAGTAGAACAGGAGCTTCATTCCATACAAGCACAGCTTTTCAATGATACACCTCTAAATGATTTGTTACTTGTTGAGAGTCTACTCTCCAATTTGGAGGATCTTAGAGCGGCTGAAGAATCCTTCTTGAGACAGCGCTCACGCATCTCATGGGTTTCCTGTGGTGATTCTAACACCGATTTCTTTCACAGTGTTGTTATGGCCAGAAAAGCCAAGAATACTATTCACACACTAATCTCTTCAGATGGACAATTGCTTACTGCTCCGAGGCAAATTGTACATTCTCTAATCAGATATTATTCTGATTTTTTGGGTCAAGCAAATCTGGCTGTCTTTGGTGGTTCAGTGCCTTTATTTCGCAGCTTGCTTCAGCATGCAATTTCAACTGCACAGGCTTCCATGTTGATTGCAGATGTTTCGACCAATGAAATTCAAACTGGTATGTTCTCTCTTGGTGCAAACAAAGCACCCGGCTCTGATGGCTACAGTGCCGAATTCTTTAAAGCAGCTTGGCCGGTTATTGGACATGATGTTATACTTGCTGTGCAGGAATTTTTTCATATAGGAAAGCTACTATAAGGAGTAAATTCCACTATTATCAGTCTCTTCCCTAAGATTCCTAATGCTCAGAAAGTGACAGACTTCCGGCCCATTGCTTTTTTTACAACTCTATACAAGTGCATCTCTAAAGTCCTAGCAAATCGTCTACAAAAATGCCTTCCAGATCTTATAAGCAGTAACGAAACTGCGTTTATTTAAGGACGAAGAATTGTAGATAATGTCCTCGTGGCTCACGAAGTGGTGCATAATTATCATCGGCCAGGCTTGTCACTTAGATGCACAATGAAGATTGACTTAATGAAGGCTTTTGATTCGGTAGATTGGACATTTCTTACTAATGTTCTTCAAGCTATGGGTTTTCCTTCTCGGTTTATCGAATGGATGAGGGTTTGTTTCAGAACTCCAATGTTTTCTATCTTCATCAATGGTTCATTGTGTGGTTATTTTCGGGGAGGCAAAGGTATGAGACAAGGAGATCCACTTTCTCCTTATCTCTTTGTTATTTCCATGGAAATCCTCTCATGTCTTCTTAAACGAGATGTTGTCTTGAATAAGTTGCCATACCATCCTCGCTACCATAAGCTTGCTCTTTCCCATTTGTGTTTCGTCGATGATCTAAAGATTTTTTCGGATGGAAGCCTGAAATCTACAAAAGCTATTACTCATATTTTAGAGCAATTTTATCATCTCTCTGGACTTAAATTTAATCCAACAAAGAGTGAGGTATTCTTTGCTAGCGTTTCTACTCTACATCAGCATCAATTCCTTCACCACTGTGGATTTAAACAAGGTGTCTTGCCTGTTCGTTACCTTGGTGTACCTCTTATTTCTGGTAAACTTTCTTTCCAGAACTGCCAGCCTCTTATGGACAGAATTCTGGCGCGCATCAAGTCATGGAGTGCCAAGCTCCTCTCTTTTGCAGAAAAAGTCCAATTAGTGATCTCTGTCATATTCAGCATCCAAAATTACTGGGCCAATATCTTTTATACTGCCCTCTCGTGTTCTTAAAGCAATTGAGCAGCATTGTGCTGCCTTCTTGTGGTCAGCCAACTCTTCCAGCACTCACAAGGCCAAAGTTTCTTGGGCTGACCTTTCACTACCAAGGTAGGAAGGAGGTCTTGGTATTAAAAAGCTAAAAGAATGGAACAATGCATGCATGGCAAAGAATCTATGGCATCTTCTTCTGTAGTCGGGCTCAATTTGGGTAGCTTGGATCAATACATATTACATTAAACATCGCAGCATATGGAGTATCCCGGTTCCAGCTGATTGCTCCTGGAGCTTAAGAAAAATACTAAAGCTTCGTTCCCAATTTGCAGCTGCTTTCTCTCATAATATAGGTGATGGTTGTCGCACTTTTTTTTGGTGGGACTCTTGGCTGCCACGAGGACCTCTATCCTCCTTACTCTCTCCGCTGGTTCAAAAATTCCCCTCCATGCCAAAGTTAGCTCTCTCATCTCAAACACTACTTGGATTTGGCCTAACTCTAGACTACCCATCTTGGAGAAGATAAAAACTGAAGCTTTCAGTATCATTCCTAGCCAACTACCAGATGAGATTTTTTGGACACTCACCCCTTCTGGTAAATTTATAGTTAAAAGTGCATGGGAAAACATCCGGTCAAAGCATTGTCGGGTTGATTGGTATAAACTTCTCTGGTTTAGGGGGCAGATTCCTATAACATAGCTTTATAGCTTGGTTAGCTATCCTTGATTGATTAGGCACTCGATCTCGACTCCGAAAATGGGGCATTATATCAAATGCAGATTGTCTGTTCTGTCCTCATATTGATGAAACCCGAGACCACCTATTCTTTCTCTACAGCTGTCTGTTCTAATTTGTTATCACTGTGTTCAGTATCAAAATTGATTGGTGCTTGGCCTGCTGAGTTCTATTGGGCAAAAGCTCATTTGCAGAAAAAAGGATTGAAGGCTATGCTTGTGCGTGTGATCTGGTCTGCCTGCATATATCATCTTTGGAGGGAACGAAACCGAAGGCACTTCACTTGCTGTTTTCGGTTCTCCTGACAATTTAGTAGCAGATATATACTCTGATGTTAAACTTCGTTTTCATGGATTGAAAGGCCCTAAGCCTCGTCCACTCTCCCCTGACATGCAGCAGCTTTGTTCTTTTTGGGGTACAAGATTTACTTTGTAATCCATTCCAGTACTGTATATTGTAACGCCTTTGGTGTATATCATTAGGACTCTCCTAACACAGTTATAAAATGAAAAATTGATTTGATTCTTAAAAAAAAAGTGCAAAAAAAAATTGAATTTATTTTATGTTTAGCTTTATCATGTTATTATGTGTAATATTTTATTGCATTTTATATTTTACTTTTACTTATATTTATTTTACAATATCTTATATTTTTTAAATTTTTAATATGAATACGAAACTATATGGTTTCTATAATAATGACTCGGGAATTTGTTCTGGAGACAATGCAATAATACATTTCGTATTTAATAAAATGAAATTACTTGTAAATAGCATATGAGATGATAGTACAATCTAAAAAAATGAGAAGGAGAATAAGATTAATATGCTTCGGAAGATCACAAGTTTTACTATAGATTAATATGTTCCAGAAGAGTACAAGTTTTACTATACTCTAGAAGAGCATATATTTACGCTTTGGAAGAGCATAAATCTCATTATACTCCTAACAAATTTTTCTACTTATAATAATACAAAAATATTTTATTCAAGTATCAACGAAATTTCTTAATATTTTTTCAAACAGATATTACATTGAGACAATAAGTGAGAGAAAAGATTACCAATATATCCTTTAGATTGTAGTCAATGAAAATTATTATATCCAGCGTGCACGCAGAATTATGTTTCGTATGTTGTTAGATATATTCTCTATATATAATCCCAAGCTAAGTTTCAGTACTAGCATATGCAGGTGCAAATATGAATATAAGTGAAAATCAACACATTAATTCAGCAATGGTGTTAATTTACCTTACCTTGCCCAAAAACAAGTATACACAATAAGTGGAATCGGCCTTTAGAGGAAAACTGATGGGTGGTTGATGGATGAAGAAGAAACTTATGGTGACAGTACTATAAAGAGACAGGGTGTAGGTTTGACTTTTGTTCTTTCTGAGAATGTGTCTTTAATTTTTTTTAAGCTAATGCCAATTCATAAATAGCATCATCGTTGTAAATTTTAAGGAAACCCTTTATTTAGACACATGTCACATCATGCTGGATATATCTAGACACATGTCACGTCATCTTTGATATCATGTCGATATGATGTGAATATCTTTATTAATATTAATCTCCATGTAACCTACTAAGGACTTGCTAGGAGTAGCAAATTACACAGAGCAACAAGAAACTCGGAGTATATACAGAGCAATAATAATTAAACAACTGCACCAATAATCCATATCAGGTTGAATCTTCGCCTGTGGCCACTCCAGTGTTTCGAAGTTTCTGCATTGGATATGATAGTTGAAGCACTAAACAGGATGTCAGGCCGTATCGCCTTAATCCACGAATTAAAATGAACTATAACAAGGTCTGTGATTCTGACCACATTAGTAACGACACAAATGGAAAATCTTTCTGTTCCTCACAAGCCAAATTCTTCGAATGCAAAGCAAAAGCAATTCCAATGAAAAACCACCAAGAACGACTTCAGCTCACTGGGGCACAAGTAGGTCCATTGAAGCAAGAAATTCTCCAAATTCGCTGGAAGAAAACACCACACCACCTACACAGTTTGGACCACATTTGCCCATGATATGGGATGAACGAAGAAAAAGTGTTCACTGGACTCAAGGCTGGACTTGGTATTAACTGCAAATAGAGTTGACAAATAGATACCAGTCTGGCTTTTAGGAGTTCCAGCCTGACAACTTTCCATTTTAATAGGGACTTCTGTACCAGAAATAATGGTAACTCAAAATTCAGGCCACAAGGAGAGAAATTTTGTAGAGAAAGTTCAGGACATAACTCAGTAGAAGGTAAAACATACTCACATCGGATCAGCTCCTTCCAAATCTTCTCAACAGGACTAATAAAACACCACACCCACCTAAAAAGGAGGCATTAATTCATAACTTTCAAATCAATATTACCGATAACACCTAGTTTCTTAGCGATAGCAATCTTTCTCCATGCAACGAGATAAACTTTTCTGGACTCATACAGGCCATTCCAGAAAAAGTTCCTCAAGATAGAGGTTATCTTCTTAGCAAAAGCAACAGGTAGTTAGAACATAGACATTTAATAAAGTTTTCCATCCTGCTGTGTAATCTACCTGCGATGTCCTTTACATGGCTTTGTTTCAAACCAATTACCACGACAAAACTTTTGAAAAAAAATTGATGTAAAGACCTGAAATAGCTTGGAAGATTCTGAGACACCCCTTCAAGTTCAAATTTCAAAAGGGAGGGGAGTTCGGCAGGAGAAAATAATAGGTAAAAATATATAGAATGTCACTTCACTTAAATGAAATCAATGTGTCTTTTTTTAGAAAATTTTAAATATAATGTTTCTTGATGAAAATCAAACAAACCTGTCCTTTTTTCCAGTTATTCCCGGTTCACTAATACCATAACTATGTGAGGCAGCTAAGTTTAGAAATTTTTATTATTTTTTTCTTTTTTTATAAATTTTAATTTTCAAAACAAATTATAATACACAAATATAATTTTTTCCCATTTTTTTTTTCTTTTTCACATCTCCATTAAAGATGAAGATTTTATGTAGCGCAGGAAATCAACTCGTTGAACTCGTCGTCACCGACAATTTGTCAAACACCAGAACACTTCCAGCCAAAATAATTTAAGGATACATAGATCCTGAACTAAAACCACCAAGAACGCCTACATCACCAATCCTTATCCGCAAAGCCGACAATTGCCAAATCAAACAAGCAAGCACAATACCCAAATTGCATTAAAAAACACAACCTAAGCCCAGAACCATCAGACAAAAGAAACATCATTTAATGGTGAAACCAAATTGGCCTATACATAGAAACCCAACACCTTAATGGTACTTCCTCAGTTGGTATTGTGAGCAATCGAGCAAAAAGAGGCTGCGAGCCGCCGTGTGGTTATGCCAATGTGGCGCCGTCGAGGAGAAAGTCGCTGCCGGAGAGGGAAACCATCCTCCTGATTCCACCACGTCTACCACTCCCTTCGTTTCACCACCTCCATGCCTATGCTCACATCAATTGCAATCTTCACACCTAAATTTTTAAAAACTATTCCTGCATGCATGGATATTGAGGATAATCTTAATTTATGCAATTAGAATGTTATTGCTAGCACCAATACAATTTCTAATCTCAAATCAAGATTACTGAGTTTGGACTTGGACGGAAACCATATCACAAGAGTCATCAACCAACGCATAAATGATTTGCTCTTCGGCTTTGATCATTGTTCGTGCAGGATGTGGCATCAGTCAATTAAACATATACCAATCGCTCTAATCCATTATGAAGGGGAAGACAGATATATTTATGTCAACTACTACTACCACTGATATATGGGAGAACTAGGATCCAATAGAAAATCAAGCTCCAGGCAGCTCCGTACAATTAGTTGGCATAAATGTTGTGCACAAATTCAAAGGAAGGAGACTAGAAATGGGAAGAATGTTGCTTTAAAGTGTTTTTGTGGAGGTCCCTAGCTACTTTTCATTAGGACAAATACGCGATACCCACATAGGAATTAGGAAGAGAATACATGCACAAAATGATTTTCGACTACTCACATTTATGCAGTGCACATGCCATCTTAACTGCGTTTAGGACTTTTTGCCATCCTGATAAATGAATTCCAACCTGAAAAGCTGGAGCTATCTGGTTGTGAATGTGTATGTATATGTATTTGGTTGTGGTCACAAACAATTGATCATAAGTTTACAAGTTGAAAAATTGGTCAACCAAACTCATGGTTGTGATGTAATTTACAAATTCTGGACTTCCTCGATCCATGACTACTAAATTGCAAATGCTTAATTTGCCTAACCAAAAATGCATGTTATTTTTTTAATATCCGTAGAAAATTGGTTGAAGAGCCATGAGAATTGGTTTATGGACCTTCCTAGTTTATTCCACGAACCTACAAATTTTGTGGGATTGACCAATATTGAAGAAGGATACTTTAGGGTCATGAACGCATCAGATGCTACAAGTCTCCCGCCTGTATTTGAGGCAACTTAATTTGCAAGTCAATAGTATCACCTTCTTCGAAACCACCCAGCCTCCGCTAAATTCTTCTTCTTTGCTTCCAATTAATGAAGCAAATCATCTAAAGATTTAGGGGGCACCCACATGCACACCCCACCAGTTACATATTTTGCGCCAATTACGCTAAGAAATTGGACATAAGAGCAACAAACAATTCTCTGAACACATGATAGGGTTAAATGAGAGGGGGTCCCTTGGAGAGGGATGGCGTTTGATGCAATTGGATGTATTGCATGACAATCGGTGCAGTCGAATCGATACTAAGGAGTTGATTTGTATAGTGAATCGGACAATCGGTGGCATTCACACCTAAAGTGGATGTGTATAGTAAAGCACAAAACAGGGCCACTACATACACTTAGCAGATGGACTACGAGTTCAAGATAAATTGGCCATTTATGTCCACCTGAATGAATTTCCAAATCCAATCCAGTTTGGAGATCAAAGCTCTTCTTTTTTTAAAGATCAAAGCTCTTTTTCATAAGATAGACAAACATGAATTACATTACATACTAATATTTGCCATAAAATTCCATCCCCCTCAAAAAAAAAAAAAAATCTGCCACAATGAAATTATGCAAATCTCTATGTAGGAGGGCGTTGAGGAATAAAGTAAAAGTACTCCCAACAATGAATGGGTCAAAGAAGGAACCTCAACTTTGATTATATTGAAGTATATTGAATTGAGAGTCGATTTTAGGGCTTTTTAAAAAAAAAAAAAAATGATTGTATAAGATTATTTTGTCCAATCAGAATTTCCGTAAGTATATACAGAATGAACAACTTGCTAGCTAGTGTATTTTTATAAATGTAAATGCTACAAATACAGTACGATATATATAGCTTGATGACTTTCTAAGGCCAAGACATTGCTCATTAGTTTCTCCAAGCAATGGCGGTGGGCCGGGGGGGCCAAGGGGACCCTGGCCACCCCTTAAAAATAGCATAACAGTTTTCTATTAAAAAAAAAACATAACAATTCAAATAGGTAATGCCAATTTGGATCTGATCTATTCACATGTTACGTTTCAAAACTATTATTAAACTTTATCACTTATACTTTTTTTGATACTTGGGAAGTATCGGCGGGAAACAACCTATAAACGTACAAAACCTAGATTAGAAGGTCTTAATTATTCATGTATAATCACAAGGGAATTTAAAAGTTGTGTCTATGCAAAGACATAATGATTTGATATTGGTAGTTTCTCCAAAAACGTAAAACAAATAAAAAATAACAAATATAGGTAATTGATCACAACCCAAAGAAGCGCTTGCATGCCATGAAGATATTATTACCACTCTTCTTTTTGGAATCTCTGAGTGGTGTGAGCATATTCTCTTCATCAAGAATTGTATGATATTGATGATCCATTCTGCAATAATCTTGTGAAACAAAAGCTGCAGGTACCCTCATGGAAAATGCCCTCCTCACTGCACTTTCAAGTACAGAGTTCTCCTTCTGACCATCAATCCTCATCGAATTCGATCTCATTTCACCACCCTCAAGTGCTGATGATGTTCTTTCTTTAGGGTTCCTTAGGCCATGGAAATATGATGACAAACTAGACCGGCTTCGATCCAGAACCAACCCGAATTCTTCTCCATGATCACCATGTTGGTCATCCAACTCATGCTTCCCCAGCTCTAAGAATGAATCATCTGGTTCAACATCTACCTTATTGAGGTTGATAATGTGAAAACGTTTGTTTTCTTCACACTGAGATTGAAGGTTTTGGGTCATTACCCTACGTGTTTGGTTTGATCTTTGTTGTACTAACTAATGAGTAATGCTTATGTTCATTTCTAACTATGCATGTCTAGTGGACTTAATATACACAAGAGAATTATTTCAAGTAGTAATGGTTGAGGGGACATGTGACATGGAGTCAATTTTAAGTTATTTATTGCCTTTTGTTTTCAGAATTAATTGGCAGTCTATGATGCAAAGAAGCATACAAGAAGTGGAGATAACAACAAACTAAAATGACACATTATTTTGGAACAAAATTACACGGGGAGGGGTGGAGAAGTTTCATGGAATAATGGTATAAACACTAAAAAAACACTTATATTCTAACTTTTTTTACTCGGCTACACAAAGCGAAATTGCGGTTTGAGTCCACCGACTTATGGTTTTCTTAAATAATAGATGTCACAATATTGTTCTTTATTTGTCAACAGAGACCGGTTTTATAAATCATTGTCAGCTATTGATTCTATGTTTCTTGAAATCGACATAAAAACACGTTTTATGTTTGTGAAGAGATTTAGTAAGGGTTAAATACATGATTGATTTCCTTATTATATTGAGATTAATTAAGATTAATTATTTCTCCAATTCTTTTTTAATGATAAATTTAGTCCACACGCCTAGTTTAATCCACGATTAATTGACCTAGTAAATCTAGGACCCATATATCACTCAAGAAAATAAAATAAAAAATTCATTTTTCTGACATGTAAGGGCCACATGAGTGCTGAAATAATGCCACGTGGTAAATGTGGGATCAACCACCTGATGGTGGACATGGTTTCCTTGACTCTGATGTACGTGGAGGAGGTTCCCTCCGTCGAATAATGTAATAAAGCCTTCAATCATTCAGATCAATAAAAAAAAAAAAAACAATGTCACATCAGTTAATTACGAATTAAACCGGACAAGGCGACTAAATTTATTATTTTAGAAAAATAAAGGGACATAATTAATCGTAATTAGTGTGAAAAGACCATTCTTATCAATTCGATATAATAGAGGGATGAAACATATGGATAACCCATTTAATTTTATCCTTTATACATGGAGTGCACCGTTTTCATCATATTTGAGAAATAAGAGAAACTTGAAGATAAGGTAGGAGAAGGAAGCAAAGAGGAAGAAGTTGTAAGTACACACATCACTGTCTTCTTTTCTTTTAACCATGAAGTGCACCGTGTGTTTGAGAAAATACAAAAGAATATCATGGCCTGGGAAATACAAATGGCCTTTAAAATAAAAATATGGGCCACTGGAAAGATGCATGACTTTAGTAGATGTAATTTATATCTAAGCCCAAAGATTATTTTAAGACTCATCAAAAAATCTTTTAGCCCAATAAAATAATAAAATCTGTTGAAAATGTTTAATCAATTTTGACATGAACATAAAAAAATAATAATAAGGCATGAATCAATATATACTTGTTAAATCATTTGAAGATAAAATTAGAAAATTGATAGTTCAATAAATTTTAGATTATGGAACTTTTAAATTATGTAATTTTAGAAAAAATTTAGTGGATTAAAGAAAATGTAACAAATTCAGGATGATTGGAACTATCCCGAATTATCCAAATTAAAATTTGGGATATTGGAATTTGGAATTCATTATGGACGAAGGTTTTGATGATTTCGGGATCCCAATTCCATACCAAAAATTATATATTGCAATTCAAATTCTGAATGCTCACCCCTAATGGTTTGCATGGTTCTCTTATTTGTATTTAGTACGAGGATCATTTCTTATAGCACCTGGTTGAATAACACTGTAGGAATCCGAAAGTTTAAGATTTTCCATAGCACAAGATAAGTGAAATTTATAATATTTCTTAGGAGGCTCAACTAGAGAGGTATACGAGGAGAGCGGAAATCCTAGCTAGAGCCATTGTTAGTAACCGAAATAATCCTTTAAGCATAGATATTTTGTGCAACGCATATGTAGGCAGTTTTGAGTATCTAGTGAGGGTTGGTGTAGGAAGTCCTCCCTTATATTAACATTTGGTGGTAAATAGTGGTAGTGATGTTAGTTGGGTTTGGTGTCAAACATATTCTCGACGTTATTCACAATCCGACCTTTATTTATAACTCGAATAAGTCTAGTTCATATTCACAGGTTTTGTGTGATAGTATCAAATGTGACCTACTAGGTGAGGAACACAATTGTAAGGATCAACAATGTATATACGACATTGGGTATGTAGACGGATCAACAAATAGGGCTTGAGACTTTTACATTTGACAACAACAAAGTCTCGGGCAGGGGCGGATATAGGAGGGAGCAAGGGGAGGCCCAGGCCCGCCCTAAGATCCAATTTATACCAATATGGAAATAATTTTTTACTAAACAGCGTGTAGTCTAGTGGCATTGGTGGGTACAATGTTTTCTTCGAACTTCGCAAGTTCGAATCCGTAGCTTGTAATTTTGCTTTTTTCTCTTACATAATATAATTTAGCCCTTATTATTCTAGTTAATATTATGATTTGGCCCCAAAAGCTTGTTTAGTCCCTATCATTGGGTATAGCATTTGGATGCCCGTATAAAAACCAAGGAAGTTACGTTGGTTTAGCTGGCGTATTGGGGTTAGGAAGAGGAAACCTATCTATTATAGGTCAACTAGGCAATAAAGTATGGATTTTTAGCTATTGCTTAGTAAGGCCTAGGAGCAAGATTCAAGGATGGTTGCATATTGGTATGAAAGCTATGTCTGGTGCTATTTGGGGTCCTATCATACATAACCCAAAAACCAACCCAACGTTTTACTCCCTCCATTTCAAATTAATTGACGTTTAAGGTTGTGGCGCAAAGATTAAGAAACTACTCATTAACTTTGATTCTAGTAAAACTTGTGATAAAGAGACTAAATTAACCCTTTCATTAATTATTTATTTAAAATAACTTTGCTAACCTATCAAAGACTATCCTATCTAGTAGGTCCTATCCCTAGGGGGTATATAAGGAAAAAGAAATCTGACATGCATTGGATATAGCAAAACGTCAATTAATTTGAAACAAATACCAATTGCTAGAACGACAATTAAAAAGAAACGGAGGGAGTACTATGTTAGATTTTTAGGTGTTCGGGTGGGAGGCATAAAGGTACCTACACCTGAACATATATTCCAATTAAGTAACAAGGGTCAAGGAGGGGTTTTATTGGACACTGGATCCGTGATAACCACATCCTCAAGTAGCTTACGATGTTTCTCCAAATGTGTATTGATCAGGTTAAGCACCTCCTACGGGCACCTAGCATCTCTTCGTTAGACACATGCTGCAATTTATCTACGGTAGATATGTTGATGGTTGTGCCAGATGTATCATTTTACTTTATAGGCGGACCGGTGCTCCATCTTCATGTGAGAAGCACTATGACAAACCTTGAAGATTCTGACTTTTTTTTTTTTGTTTCCGGAGGGGTTTACAATCATTGGCAATCTAGTCCAGCAACAGATTCAGATAACTATAGACACATAGACTGGTCGTGTCTGGACGTGTACGAATTGGGCCCCAAACCTATTCGCCGAAACCAAAAAGTCGAACCAAAGATGGAGATGAATGCCATAGCTACCATGGTTGTATTGCTCTTGTATTCATGACTATTATAGCACTATACTTTCATGTATAAGGTTTGCCCTAATGAAAATATGGTTTGGAGTGATATTTTGTATGAGATGTTTCAAGTTTTAACATCATTTTAATTGTGTTTCACTATTGGGCCTTAACAAAATCAAATAACATCTTGTTATGTTATATTTCTTATTAATTGTGTTTCACTATGGGGCCTTAACAAAATCAAATAGCTTCCTGTTGGTAAAATTTGATGAAACAACCAACTCATGAGTTTCAACAAACAGTCCAGTGTAGGAAAAGAATCCAAATAGTAGTCCAGGATGATATGTTGTGTGCTGCTACGTCAACAAAAAAAAAAGTCCACTATGGAAGGAATGCTTCAAGATACTCTGAAAAACACCAAAGATTTGTGTATACAACCAGAGGTCTCAAACTTATAACTGGAAAAGGGGTCAATAAAATGATGGCCCGAATCAAAAGATTTGTGTAGGAGAACCCGAGAATATAGTCCTGGTATCTTCAACATATCAGAAAGGCCATGCCATCTAGCGTTCTTAGCAATTTCATTTTATGGATCTTGCACTTGGAAGTAGGGGTGTGCAAAAAATCCGACCCGACGGTACCGACACGATACCGATCGGTATCGACGCGATATCAGTCAGGAGGTAGGCTTCAAACAGAGTGGCCAGCTCGGCTCAATCTCACACCGCAGTAATGTCGGTAGGAAGTCGGGTAAGTGTCGGTCAGTATGTCGGTAACCGACACCGAACAAGTTGAACCTGTCATATAAATGCCTAACATACATAACAAACAACTCACTCACAAACTAAAAAAAAAAACTAATCCTTCACTCCTCAGTCGATTCTCTGCCCCTCCTCTCTCCCTCAACTATTACCGCAACCCTCAACCCTAATCCCTCTCCAGTCTCTTCACAGTCTCCTCCATTCAAAATCAACTCTGCTAGCCACACCCACAGGCCACAGCAACAAGCAAAGGAGCGAGGCAGCAGCAGCAGCCATCGTCACCACCCTCTATCGCCTTCAATCGTCTTCGCCACCGTCGCCTTCAATCGTTGCCTTTAATCAACAACAGGTGCTTTGTATCTTTTCTTTTCTTTTTTGATTTCTTCCTCTCAACCCTCTGTCCTTTCGATTTTAGTGTAGAAATAGAAATTCCCAAACTGTAGTTCAAAACCCTAGTTCAGCAAACTATAAATTAACCATTAATTCGGGTTCAATTTATCAAATAGATATTAATTTTCCCTCTCTTCTCCTGTATTTTGCATTTAACCAGGCTTCATGTTTGCCAAAAAATGAGGAAGGAAATGGAGTGGAGTCTTTTTCTTTTGTCTCAATGGGTTTCGCCAGTGGATCCGGGTGTGGTTGTGGTTTAATTTGCAAATCAAAATTGGTCATTATTGCTAAGATTTATTTTTGTATTAATGGCAGGTTGGGTGTAATTTTGGCAAATTGATCCATTGTAATTTTGGCAAGAATTTGTATTGATGGGCAGATTTGGTTGTAATTTGACTAGATTGTTGGTAGGATTTGTGGATCCGGCCCCATGTGTGATTGTGGTTATCAGTCATTATTGCTAAGATTTATGTGTATTACTGACAGATTTGGGTGTAATGACAAATTGATTATGTAATTTCGGCTAGGTTATTGCTCAGATTTGGCTCTAATTTCTCTTGGATAGTTTCCATGTAAGTTTGACTGAGAATTAAAACTAATTTGATTTTATTCATTAATTAACAATTTATATTCTAACATCTCTTATATTTCTTTTATATGTATGATCGGTTCGGTATTGACGGCGTGCCGACCAACTTGGTCGATATCCTATCGGTATCGCCTAAAGTTCAAGTCGGTATTGGGTCGGTATGGAGGCACCCTCGGTATTTTCCTACCGACACAAAAATCGGTACGGTAGTACTGAGCCGTACCGTTTGCTTACCCCTACTTGGAAGGCCACACACTATGCAAATTTGTCTAGGATTATATATATGTTTGGTCCCTTTACTGTATAGAATTGATAAGAATGGTTTCTTTACGGTAATTAGGATTAATTGGGTCCTCTTACTCTTCTAAAATGATAAATTTAGTCTCCCGTTTGGTTTAATTCGTAATTAGATGATGTGACACTATTTAAGCACTTATGTGGGCCCCACATGTCATAAAAATAAATTTTATATTATTTTCCTTGCCGACATGTGGGGCCTACATTTGTCACGTTAGCTAATCGCGGATTAAAGTTGGCGACCAAATTTATCATTTAAGAAGAGTAGGGGACGTAATTAATTCTAATTAGCATAGAAAAACCACTTATATCAACTCAATATAGTAAGGGTACTAATCATATTGTGAACACCCAAATTTGACCCATGTATTTTTTACTAAAATTGGATTCTGAACATGGTGGAACTTAGGATTAATGAGATGATTTGGTCCTAGGAGAAGGCACGTCAAGAATTTATTTTAGTGGAAATAATACATTTTGGTGATTTGAGCCCTTGTATATTGGAATGCTAGGATTAATGAGATGAATTAATCTTAGGGTAAAAATATATAATAAGGTTTATTTACACTAAAATGTGTTTATTTCATTACTTGGGCCTTTTATCTATCTTTAATCCAATTTTAATGAGATGATTTATCTTTGGGTTGAGGATGGGTTAAAAGGCCCAAGTTAATGAGTCCTCCAGAGTTTGATTAGCCCATTAACACATTTCTTGCGGGTTAATTTTAGCTCTGATTTTCGTGAAAAATCAGAGTTAAATCATCATTTAATTAGATTTTGTGTTTTTGGTATAATTTTGGCTTGAATGGGTGTTAATGTGTAATCAATTAGTTATGGAATGATTTAGAGGAGTAATCATCAAGTAATGGAGTGATTCTATGTTAATTAGGGGTTAATTACGCGGTAGGATCAAATCAGGGAGAAATTTGGGGGATTGGGGGCTGAAAAAAGAAAGCACGAGTGAAACCGAAGGTGCCGGGCGGCCATCTCGGGATGACCGCAAGGTCCTGGCGGACAAGTAGGGATGACCGCCAGGTCTTTAGGGATGACCGCCAGGTCCTGGCGGACATGGGCGCCCAGGAACTGATTTTTTGCCGATTTTCATTCCTAATTCGATTCTACACGGTTTTGGCCCAGATTTTCAGCCAAGATCTTCATCATTAAGAGGTCCACGCCCCTGCACTCACCTAGAACATTATAAATAGGGCACCCCATTCACATTTCAAGGGATACATTCTATTACACAAACACTCTTCATAAAGCTTTGAAGCTTGGAGAAACTCTTTCTCTCCAAGCTTAAGAAATAGTTCCATAGGCAAAACTCTGGCAGAATTTCGTGGGTAGCATCATCCATTGAAGGCAGCAAAGGGGAAAATCAAGAAGAACTCCAAGATTGAGTTGAGGAGTGGGAGGAAGTTGTGTGGGAGGCACAACCCAAACCAAAGAGCTAGAGGAGGGCTACAAGAGGTAATCCTAATCCCTTTTTGTCTGACCAATTATTGTTGAGATGTTGATGATGATTTGTGATGCCATGTCAAGAACTACGTGGGCTTTGAACCCGGTCGCCGGGGTACGTAAGTGGTTTCTAGTGGTGGAAACTCAAGCCCAATCTTCTTCTTCTCCCCTTTCTTTTTAATATTCAGTTATTATGTGTTTTGGTGCTCACACTTGCACAAGGCACACAAAATCCTCTAATTGCACAAAGTTTTGCCCCAACATGGATGGGTGCCTAACACCTTCCCATCCATGACGAATCCCCGGGTCCAGCATCTTTGGTTCGTTATCCAGTTGCCTAAATGGAGTCACATGAAGGGTTTTTCCCAAGTTTTTATCTCTTAATAAAATTTGGGTGGCGACTCCAAAGATATTGGATGATGGTTATGAAGAAGGTGTAAAGGAAAGGTGAATAGACCCAAGTGATTTTGGGTCGGGTATTCACACATATATTTAACGAGATTTAATAACATTGAACTTTATTCTTCATTGCCTTAGAGTTGAAATAATGGTAAGAATAGCTCATTGCTCACCTCCAGTGGGGGAGCCTAAATAATACAGAAATGTTCTGTCATATCAATTTGCTTGGGTAGTAAATGACTATGTAAATTTTTTTTTTTTTGTCGAGAATGACTATGGAATTTGTAATGGGGGATAAGCTTATAATATATGAGGCTATAAACCGGTGATTTACCATGCAGTGTGTGTAACTCATTTTTTTTTCCGTTTGACAAGAACATCGCCTTACATCAAGTCGTTAATAGTTCAGCTTTCTTTAGTTGGGCTATTGGCCCGATCAACAGAGATGGATTCTTATTTGAATATCAAATTGCCCAAGACCCAATCCATGATCTTTCTCTGTTTTTTTTGATACATCCTAAAATTAAAAATTACCCACGATTTCCAAACCCCAATTCACCTTGGGATGCTATTACATTACAAAGAAACAAAAATTATTCTATTCTTCTTTTTTGCTCCAGCACGACTATTCTAGGCCAGCGCAATATTAAGGAGTCCAATCCAAACTCCAAACCAATTCTAATGAGAATATGATAAGAATCATAAACTTGGTTTCTCTAGACCTTAAAATGCTTCATTTCTAATAATATTAGAACTCCGGACGTCCTGGGTCCATGCAAATGATCTTTAATAAACTTGGAAAGGATTTCGATGGAGCCCATCAGCCTTGTTGCTTGACGTCCAAAGTTGATAAGGTGTGGCTGCCGCATGCACATCTCCTAAAAAATTAAAGTAATAGTCATGCCATCGAAATCAAATGATTAATACAGCTAAATTCCACTTACATAGCTAGCTCTCTTTTCCCTCACCAATAATAAATTAATGTCTCGGGACAATGTAAACCGTCCAATGAGGTGATCATGTTGCTGCACCTACATATTAAAAAAAAATTGCCGACGTTGCAGAAAGTAGTGGGAAGATAATCTTGATAGACATGATGCATTTCTCATTGACTTTCAACAGATTAAACCCTATGTATTCAAAGTTTAAAAGTAATTGAAATTATCAAATATTCACTTCCACCTATTTCCATAGAATTTTTCTCAAATTATTAATCTCAAAAAGCAAACTGTTTTGAAGCTTGCGAGCTTATATTTTGCAGCTTGACGATAAGAATGAGTATATATATATATATATATATATATATATATATATACCTATTTCTATAGATTTTTTCTCAAATTATTAATGTCAAAAGCAAACTGTTTCGGAGCTTACGAGCCTTAACGAGTTATATATTGCAGCTTAACTTAAGCTCGATAAGAATATATATATATATATATATATATATATATATATATATATATATACCTATTTCCATAGATTTTTCTCAAATTATTAATGTCAAAAGCAAACAGCTCACGAGCGTTAACGAGTTATATGTTCCAGCTTGACTTAAGCTCAATAAGAATGAGTCGAGTTTGAGTAGTCACCGAATCAATCTTCGGTAACATATGACTAGCTCGACTCATTTACACTCCTAGATCTTGTTAATAGGTTTGGACTAAGTCTAGTAGACTAATATTCATCGTCAACTATCACCTAAACTTTATTAAAAAAGAAGAAAACTAAAATGACTAAAAAATTTGTATGCTTATCTCCATCCTTGACGGAATAAAAATGTTTACATAAGAGAGGATTGGGTTGAGTCAAGGATTATTGACAAAAAGAGAGAAATGGTCAGATTACTAAATAGACCAAGAGATCAAAACAGGCAAAAAAGAAAGTAAACAATGTAGGAAATCCACAATAAAACTGTCCAAATTTTTTAAACGAAAAAGGACACAAGTGTGCTCCGTTATACATGGAACACAGCACAACGTGTGGGTTCTCTTCCCTACTTTGTCGTTGTCTCCGTCTTCCTTAGCTTCCTTCCTATCTTCCACCATCACCAAATCTGTGTCTTTTATGTAAACCCTCATTTCACGCTTCTCTCCTCTCCTCAAACACCAAATCTCTCTACGCAACAATCTTGCAATCCTCTCCTAGATACTCTCCACTTCTTCTGTGATATCAAAAGCGAACCTCTCTGTCCTCTGCAGGTAAAGAATCCATCTTCCTTCCTTTTTTGGATAGTTCTATTTGTTTTAGAACATGGGTCTGCTTTTTTATCCTATTGGATCCTCACTGCTTTGCATCATTATCATGTTGAGTTCCGTTTAAGTTGGTTTTTGTTTTGTTCAATGTTGTAGTTGTCAAGAGAGTAACTTTCTGGTTGTTGTTTCATTTCCCATATGTTGAGGAGTTTGTTTTTGTAATATCTAATGTTGCAAGATGAAACATTTGTTGTTTCAGTTCAGTATCTTGATGTGTGAACTTGCAGTTTCTCGTTCATGGATTGGATATTTGCGTGGATGCTCTCCATTAGTACCAAATCTGCTCTTCTGTATTTCTTCCTCATTCTCTATCTTCCAAAACTATGTTAGCTTCTAATGTCATCTATGCTTAGAGCGATTCTCGATATAGCTGGCTGCGTAATTTTAGATCTCATTGTGTGAGCTTCGTTAGATCTGATTTGTCTCTGATTTTGTGTTTAGAAAAGTGTAGGAAATCTGTAGCTTTCTGTTAATTATTCCTTCTTCTTGTGATGCCACTGTGGATTATGCTCTTGATGTCTCTAAACCAATTTATTTTGCTGGCTCTTATTTTTGCTATCCCCTTTTTGCTTTCTGTCATTGTTTGTTTATATAGACTTTGTGATATGGTTGGTGAAATTGAGATTTTGTGCTTAAAAAAGTTGAGATTTGGTAGGTTGTCAACAGATATTAGAAGTAATGCGGAGCATGATTAGGTCCATAGAATGTTAGTTGTGTCACTCTGTAACTTGGTTCACTTTCTAATAAAGTAATAAGTTTGTCTGTTGTTGATGACACAAGAAAGCGATTCTTAGAATCAACTATGATGGTTTTGGAGATGAACTTGTTCTTTCAAGAGTTCTGTATTTGCATAACATATTCTCTTGAAGTTTCCCTCTCGATTTGCCTGAGGCTTTTTTTTGGGTCAAATGTGGACTTTCAATGGATATGTTAAATTACTATGCCCTGTGTTGCTACTGCTTTCAAGATCTTGATTGCCTTTTTCTCTGCAACTTAATTTTCATATCTTTGAACTCTTCCTTCTTCTTTTTATGTGATCACTGGCCAGTTATCAGCCTCAGTTAAGATGGAAGTCACTGGAGGCTGACATGTGCTTTTCTTCCATGGCCTTGATTGGTAAACTCTTCTTTTCTCTTATCATCATCATTTTGGCCATTATAAATGTTTCCTATAAGCATTTGTGTTTTTTGAATCCTTGATGATTCATGTGCTATTATGTACAGATATTCTGGCAATGTGTGAAGGACTATACAACATCAGAGATTTAGAGACTACTTTTCAGAAAAGAACAGAAAGAAACCAATTGAGGAGCAGTGTTTCTGGAATGGCAAGGGAATCAGACTGGATAAAATATAGAAAATCATCGAAATACACTGCTCAAATGGTTCACTCTGCAACTTTCTTTATGCCTTGGTCTTTGAAAATTCCTATAGGTGATAGTTATCACGAAATTCTCTAATCCAACATTCTGCATCTAAGAGCATCGTTGTTAGGGATATCAGATTGTCCCCTTGCACCATAACATATTTATTGGTTTGTTGAAAATGCCTGTTCCTGTGGGTGGAAAGAAGAGATTCACTGGAGCAAACATGTCCTTTTCCACGTTGTTCACACAAGAGACCCTAACACGTTCAAAGAGCATCCCACTGTTCACTTCGCAGGAGAACCTAATGCATTCAAAGAGCAACCCAATGTTTGCTTCTCAGGTTGCTGATGATTTTGACAGCCCCTTACTACCTGGGTTGCCTGATGATGTGGCAAAGTATTGCCTTGCACTTGTTCCTCGTTCTGACTTCCCAACAGTGGGTGCTGTATGCAAGAGATGGAGATTGTTTATTACAAGCAAAGAATTCATCATTGTTCGAAAATTAGCTGGTTTACTGGAGGAATGGCTGTATGTCTTAACTATGCATTCTGGAGCTAATGAAAGCCAATGGGAGGTTTTAGATTGTCTAGGAAACAAACTTCAGCTGCTTCCACCGATGCCTGGTTTGGTCAAGGTTGGTTTTGGTGTTGTCGTTCTGGATGGAAAGCTTCTTGTCATTGCTGGTTATTCAGTTACTCATGGGGCTGCCTGTGTCTCAGCTGATGTTTACCAATATGATTGTTGTCTCAACAGGTTTCTTTCCATTACTAGCATCACATTTATCCTATCTCCCTATTTAAAGATCTTCTCTTTTAAATTATCAAGTTTGATTTTTTTTTTTTTTGGTGGTTGTGACTGATAATAATAATTCCACAAAGTGGTTGTATGGTATTTTGAAGGCAAGGAAGAAAAGGTTGGTTTGATATCTTAGTCCAGTTTTCAAATAACTGGCTCTCTTATGGGCAATATATAGATAGATGGATGGATGGATGGATGGATGGATGGATAGGTATAAGGCTGTACTGGAACCATATAGGTTTCATATTTAGTCTGGCTGTCTAATATTGGCTCTCTAGGAGTAATTATATTTCTTGGAGAAGCCTCACTACTCATTTTTTACATGTTATAAGCTAAGGCCTTCTGTATAAGGTACTGTCTTTCCTTTGCTTTTGCAGCTGGAGGAAGTTGTCAGACATGAATGTTGCTCGCTATGATTTTGCATGTGCTGAGGTTAATGGAAAAGTTTATGTTGTTGGAGGATATGGAATGGATGGTGATAGTCTCTCGAGTGCTGAGATGTATGATCCTGACACTAACAGATGGACGCTGATAGAGAGTCTTCGTCGCCCAAGGTGGGGTGGCTTTGCCTGCGGATTTGAGGGAAAGCTTTATGTCTTGGGGGGAAGATCAAGATTCACCATTGGCAACTCAAAGTTTGTGGATGTGTACAATCCTGAGAAACACACCTGGTGTGAGATGAAGAATGGCTGTGTCATGGTTACTGCTCATGCTATGCTCGGAAAGAAGCTCTTCTGCGTGGAGTGGAAAAACCAGCGGAAGCTAGCAATATTTAATCCACAAGACAATTCATGGGAAATGATCCCAGTGCCAATCACAGGAAGCTCAACTATTGGGTTTCAGTTTGGGATAATGGATGGAAAGCTTTTGTTATTCTCCATGAAGGATGAACCTGGTTATCAAACTCTGCTGTATGATCCTGATGCTTCTCCCGGCGCCCAGTGGCAGACTTCCATGATAAAGCCGTCTGGATCATGCTTGTGCAGTGTGACCATCAAGGCATAACATAATTTGAGTCAAGATATGGAGTAACGTGTCCTTGGGATACTGACAATCAAGCTCTTCTCTGAATGTTAGGTTTCTTTCTGCTTTGTTTTAGTTGATGATTTTTCCTGTACTTCTTCCAAATTAATGTGGACAGGTTGTTACATCCTCTCGTGCCCTGGAAACTCTTTGCCGGTGGCTCTCTGGTATTTGTTGAAGCAGTTGTTTCTTCTCGAGTTCTTTTGAATAACAAGGCATTTCTTAATCTTCCCCGTTGTAACCTTGAATTGCAGCTTGAGTCTTTTAAACAGTAGACGTCCATAAAAATTTCTCCAAGACCTTAGTAATCAACTCCCAGACATCGAATAATATGTTAGTATAAGCCAGAAGTCAAAGCCTGATCAAAGTGTAGAGTGCACTTTATAAACAGTAAACTCAACAAAATAACAAGCAAATATTCCATCCCTTCCATTGCAGCAACTTCTCTTCAGCAATTAGGAAATACGTCCACCTCAATTTTGCTTGCAAAATGTCGAAGCTTAAACAAACTTAGAAATATGTCCACCTTAATTTTGCTAATTTAGCTAAACTTCTCAAATAACAGATAGTGGAATAGAGAATATGGATTAAAAACATGCAAAAAGGAGTATCTAAATTCCAAATCAAGATTCTCTCTATCGACTAAAAAAAAATCAAGATTGTCTCTCAACCCTACAACAAAGAAAGCAATTCATACAAAAATCAAAATGTGTTACAACATAGATCCAGAATCCAACGCGTCGTCTACTCATTCAGATTTCACAGTGTTCTTTGAACTTGTAGGCTCCAACTCTTTGAAAACTGGAGAGTGCCTATGGTGCCGTATAAATGTAATGAGGACATAAGTATTTGCAGCCAAAAACGCCAAGCTTGCCAACCAAAGCTGTAGGAAAACGTTTCTGCCCTTGAATTCAAGCAAATAACCCCAAAGCAACCAATGTGTCTGAGCTCCCATCCATAAAAGCATGCAACATATGCCTTCCCACTTAAGCTTCAATTTGCTCCATGGCAAGATCAGCGGCAACAAGCAAAAGAACCAGACAAAGTACTGTGCTGTAATTACCTGCAGAAAGGAAATTCAACAACATCAAACTACGAAGCATCTCATAAACTTCTTGTCCTATACAGAAATGCTATATTCATTGCTTCTGCACTTATTGAATTTGTTAGTGTAATAGAAAAAGGAAATGAAAATAAATAAACTTCCAACAATACAGTTATGATTGAATAGAAGCCATACCTTATTAAATGCCACAAATGCCACTGTCTGCAGAAAGAGGCAAAATGGAAGATCTCGCGCGAAGCAGCAAATTAATACAAGTTGCACAATCAACTGAGGCAAAAATGAAATAAGCTTTTCGACCACCGAGAACACATGCTCAGAGTGTAGATATATGTGGTAGAAATATATCGAAAAGTTGTGTCTTGGATCTGTGCGGGTAAGATGGTAGAGCAGCGCCTCATTTAAGAATTCCCATCTATATAAATAGAAGAAAAGACCGGTACAGGAGATGAACACAGCCCCAGACACTAGCCCAAACATTATTCTCTGTCTTGTAAATATGCTTTTGAATGCATCCCATACCGTATGTAGCTTGGCAACTTCTTTATCACTTTGAAATGCCTTTCCCTGATTAGAAATCCAGTCCACAAGAGCAGGCTTTTGACCAGATTTAAAACTGCGTGGATCAAGAACCAGAATGATAGGAAGTGCGTAGATTATCGGATAAATTCTAAAATGGACGACAAGTCCAAACCAAAATGCAGCTTGGATGACATTGCCTGTGAAAGCAGAACATCATGCAGAAGTTAGTGAACAAGAGAGCCAACTCAAAACAGCTCAAACTTTAATGTATATTCATTCACTAGAAAAGCAAATGTCGCAGCCTGCTCTAAGAACATCACTATACTAACATACTAAATGGGTTGACAAGCTGACAAATCAAAGAGAAACGCCACTTCATATCATATATGGATGATATCCAAGAACATGGGAGTAGAACTATACCATTCATAAGACAGATAATGATCCACAAAACCATGGAACAAACAATAGGCTCACAGTTTCCACGGGTTCCAATGGTGAAGGTAAATGGATTGAGGAGCCATACCATAACAGAGTACAGGCACAGATCCTCCGGCACCTTACGTTGCTTCAAAATGTTGCGAATAAACAACCCAACAAGTAAATCTGCCACATCAAAACGAACACTTCTTTAAAAACCAAAAAAAAAAAAACAAAAAAAGAGCCACTACACTGTTACTAATTCAAGCAAAAAAAAGTAACTAATTCTAAGAGAACAAAGAAAACCCAGATGGATAAACGGCAGGAACGAAGAGAGAATGATAGAAACCGGTAAAGATCGAATCTTTGACCTGAAGCAGAGAAGATGAACTTGCCCCAGGAGCGGTGGAGGAAGGAATTTGGGAGGAGTAGAAAAGCGAGGAGAGGGGAGTAGCGGTAGGTGGTTCTCTTGTAAGGGGAATCACCAGAAGCCATAAAGGAGGCGGCGTCGGAGAAGACGAAGTAATCCACGTCGGTGTAACGAACCTCCATGTGGGTGTCTTGCCATTCGCCGTAGAGGATCAGGACGAAGCGGAAGAGGGCGGAGAAGAGGAGAAGCGAGCGGATGCTCATCCACCCCATTGTCATAAAAGGAGAAGAAGAAAAGGAAGGAATCTGCTGCTCTGGTGCATCAAAATCACGAGGCGGAGGAAGAAGAAGAAGGAGCAGAAGAAGGCAGTGGTGGTGGGCTGATTATTGGGTTGTTCTGTATCAGCCCACAGGAAAAACAGGCCGAAGAAAAATGGAAGTATGTCCATTGGATTTAATTACATGGACCAGGCCCATTATCATTCTAATGTTGCCAGGATGTGAAAAAAAAAAAAAATTGATTGCAGGAAAGAAATAATAATAAGAAAATTCGTCCAAAAAGTAATAATAGTATAAAGAAAATATTTTTACCCCAAAAAAATGTTCATATATAGTAGGTTACCATTATCCTTGTTATTTTGTATATAGAAAATATATCGTTGGAAGAGTTACCCCAATAGGCAGGCTATAATGAGTCCCACAACACCTGATTCTCAATTAGTCAGCCTCGTAATTTGAGCTGGATACCATGATGGAAACCAAACGAGCAGAGAACTGCTCGGCTATTTTATTTTTTTTTATAAGTTGCAACAAAACACAAGAAGATACAATAAGGTAACTATTTCGACACAGAAAGTAATTGTCGGACTCACAAAAATTGACCAAGGATACACCTAAGGAGACTACATTAAACAAAGATGAGAGTACCATAAAGATTACGTTATTTCTCAAAATGAATGCGTCTAAAGCGACTTGATATACGGCACTCCCTCGTGAGGGAAAAAAAGAACTCCTCAATGTCTTCCTTCTGTCATCCAAAATGGAGAAGAGATCAGACATTAGCTGCAAAATGTTTATTGATCGACAATAACCTTTCAAAGAGTCTTAACATGAACCAGACATTGGCTTCATCATGACCCATCATTCTAATTTGGCATGACAAGTGACCATTGCATGAACATATAACAACGATACATACCTTGGGAGACCTCGAATCCATCATCGGGGTCTACCAAGCCCTGAAAAGAGACACGCATTCTAAAGGGTATCCTTTGAATCAGTTCACAATTTCTATGCCTTCCAAAGGATTTCCTGCATGAAGCTGAAGGGCAACATCTCCAAGAATCTGCAAATGTATGGTCAGCAGGAAGTGAATTGTGCCACACATGGTAGAAATCATCTCAAAGACACTTCTGAGCAAATGAGACCACAACCCAGAGGTGTATGTATCTTCATTTCTACACTATTATATGGCTCCATCAATAAGAGTTAAGAAATTTCGAGGATTTCATGCTTTTCTTCCTTGCTGCCTTCTGATGCCGGAAAGCATCAGATACAAAGCAGTTCTATAGTGTCTTAGCAACAATAGGAAATTAGAATCACATAACTCATTGAAACAAAAGCAGATATAGTTAGATGTTCTTTGTTACCTCAATGTTGTACCTTCTAAAAAGCATTCCATACTTTCGATAAGTGATGCAACTGTAGGCAATGAATTCTTGAAAAAGGTAATCTTCTTCACTTTAAGTAAGCTTCTCTATTGGAAAAATCTAGTTCTACACTAATATACATATAGGAATGTATCTCCAAGAATGGCCAATCCATAGCCTCCAAGATCATATAATTCGAAGGCTAGGTGTGTGGATTAACTTGTTTAAATTTTTTATGGGACACTGCTATGGTAATGGTAATGAAAAGCAGGCCAATGATATAAAATCGACTCACAAGAATTAAAATCAGGGATCAACACCAATCATTTGTCTGTTTAATATTTATATTTCCTGATGTGTGCTTTTCCAGGTCTATTATCTCTTCAAGAGCATGGAAGATTTTGGAAGGTTCTTACCTTAGCTCTGTATCTATAACAATGTTCAGTACCTCCTGCAACGTGAGGGGTCACTAGAACATTGTCAAACTTCAGAATCGGATCATTAGGGTCAAATGGCTCAGACCAAGCAACATCAATGGCTAATCCTCCCAAATGCCCAGAGTGAAGATAATGCATCACAGCCTTATAGTCCAAGAGACCGCCTCGAGCAATATTTACCAAAAGAGAGCCCTGATCAAGAAATTAGTACATCAAATAAAATTTTGTTAGAAGTTAAAGATAGCAGTAATTGACCAAAATAGCATATAAGTTCGTCCTAATCAGAAGCTCAACCAAAATCGTATAACATTAATTATGCAGTTGAAAGTTAGAGAAATTTGATAAGTTTAGCATATGAGATTTTAGTTTATTTGAAAAAATTTCATTGACAGAAGATCTGTCAATATTGATATTTTTCCAAGCAGATACAAGGACAATGCAAGGGAGAATTTGTTAGTTATCTATACTTAAATCTCACCTCTTTTAAAAGATGCTAGAATTGTATTCTTTTCTTTCAAAAACACTATTTCGATCCATATCTTATTTTAGTCATGTGAGAGTATAGCTGTCAATGCACAAGAATATACTAAAACTATGCCTCACCCTGTAAAGTTTCACTGTATAGGTCCCTTCGCTTTTCACAAAGGGAGCTGCATTTACTCTTTGATTCACTACTTCTAAAGAAAGAATGCAAATATGCATCATTATTTTGAAAAAATGAAAAGAAAAAGAAAGAGCAGCCAAGAAAATGCAGAACAAACCTTTCTCATTGAAGAAATGAAGGATTTGTTCACAATTCCAACCTGCAAGTACATAGTTTGCAAATTGAGGTAAAAATGAGTAATCTATAAACTATAAACAGCCACAGGAAATACAAAACCTGCAAAATTTGTGACAAAAGAAAATACGGTAAATAAGAGAATGAAAATGATTTGGTGAAGGCAAATTCTGTTTTCAACTGTGGATGGATACCAGAGCAACAACAGAGGTACAAACAGGAATATAAATATTATAAATTTTACATTAAGATTCTCCCTACGACTATCTAGTTTGTATCTATGTTCAGCAAATATTGATTATAGCCACAGGTTCGTAACACAATCTGCAACTCAACCAATTTTGCATCAAAAATCTCAACCGATTTTGGCAAAACTCCAGTAACTCACCATTACCGGAAGTTAAACAAACCAGTACTAGAATTTAAGTTTTCCGACAATAAAATTCCAAACTAATGGGCTTTAATGTGAGATCTGGAAACAGATTACAGGGAGAATAGGAAATATATGGAAGAATGCAGGAATTGGAAATTGACCAGGTAATGGATTATGAAAAACTGAACATCTCAGAGATGGCCTAAGCTGTAAGGCTTCTCACCTCACCCAACTAAAGAATTCGCCTCACCCCCTCGTATGATCTCTTTCATGTGACAACTTTAGGCCTAAGTACATACCAAATATTCATTCCCTCTTTCAAGCAAGGAAATTTAGTATATGGAACCCATGGATGTGAAGGCTGTAGAAGTCTTGACATCATAACATGGTAAATGCATTTTCTTGCTGTGCAATTTCACAGAAGTTTTCCAGTTTCAATTGTTAAATTCCTCTAGTTAATGTCACAGAAACCTGAATCGGGAAAGTTAATAAAAAATTACAGATCAAAGATCTGGAACAATTTGCTTTAAGTAAATGCTTTTGTTCCCCTTTTCTAGCCAACAAAATTTCTGTTAGAAAACTTAATAAATAAAACTGGGAGAATTGACTGTTGTGTAAGAATCAACTACGTTTACCATTTTTTATAAGAAAACTGAGAACGTGAAAAATGAACCAAATTGATATATGTTTCCCGTAAAATGAAACCATGATTTTGAAGTACAACCATAACACAAAGCACTATGTTTCTTTCTATTGCCTATTTTCAGCAAACATAAAAGCACAGTATCCATTGATAAATCTTGGATAAGCACATGCAAAAAAGTAAAATAAGAAAGGAGAATTCTTACCGTCTCTTTATTCATACTCATGCAACAAACAACTATGTCTGCCTTGCTAGCAAAGTTGTAGATATCTTCAGGAGTGCCCTTCTCATCAATCAAATCATTGATGGCAGCACTTTGAATTGAGAGTCCTGAAAACAAATCATCTGAAACTTCACTAATGAATTTCACTTGGTTAAAATTCCATTATGAATAATGACGAACCATTGGTCCCGTTAGAAAGTTGAGAACTCAAGAACCAGTTCCTTTTTGTAGCGATGATTTTGACACCAAATGGCCGCAGGCGTTTTGCCAACTCCATCCCGATATTCCCTAACCCCAAGATGAATACCTGAAGAAGCAGTGAATGAAAAGTTTGGAACCTAACAAAAACTATCAAAAAAATAAAGAGAAAAAAAAAAGAAAATCCTCATACTAGTTAGAGCTATGACATAAGCACCAAAGATGATTTGAAGATAATTATGGCCATTGACATGATTGCTAGAGGGAAATGTGAAATTTATTACCCATAACAAATATAAAAATAAAATAAATGGAGGGATAATATCATATTCAATTGATCTATCTACAAAAACTGTGGCACGACAAAATTCTCATACTTCTTGAACAAGAATTCAAATCAGGGTCCCCAGTCATCATGAGCAGTATCAGTGATAATCACAGTATCACACATAGAATATAGAAGAGAAGAAACCAAAAGCAAGATGAAAAATAGTTAAATAGCACACACAATGCGCGGAAGAAAAAAAAAACAAAATATTTACACTCACAGTCTTGCCAAGCAGTGAATCATTAACTGGTTCTCCGAGCTTTCTATGCTTTATGGCACTTCGCATCTCATTCTGCAGCATAATAAAAATTAATATGAGAAGACAATTAACAATATGGAGAAGACAAGAACCATACAAGCAAGAGCATAAAAGCAAATTAAACTTTAGATTAGCAAAAGCAGCATTACCACAATGTATCCATGTACAAAGCAAAAAATGCATCAGATGATATTCAAATTTATTTATTTAGAAACTGTACAGAGCCAAACATATAGAACTACCCTTTCCTTTCTTCAAAAAAAA
Organism: Turnera subulata; assembly: GCA_028386065.3. Lineage (NCBI taxonomy): Eukaryota > Viridiplantae > Streptophyta > Magnoliopsida > Malpighiales > Passifloraceae > Turnera > Turnera subulata. The sequence continues at coordinate 85,698 of JAKUCV010005075.1, read as the reverse complement.
AAAAAGAACTACCCTTTCCTGAGTGAATGGTGGATAAGCATGGTGATCTATGCAGAAGAAAAATTGCAGTTAGCGAGGAACCATCAAATATTGAAGAACGAACATCAAAAAGCAAAAGCTGCATACTTTTATCTCCTCAAATTTTATACCCTCGAATATTTGCGGACAATTAGAAGTGCAGCAAAGATTCCAGCTTTATATCTGAATTCCAAGCAGGGGGAACTTTCTCTTAGCTGTGAAGGCACTACTAACATGACTGAAACATAAAGCTCGGAAATGTTACACGATTCAAAATCATAATTTTTAGGGCTCCAATAACACTAACCACACACTGACAAGCCAAGTTGTTGCAAGCTTGAAGCATTTACAGAGTAAATATTGAAAGTTATGAATTTATTGGAAAGAAATTTAACATGCCACGCACCAGGGCATACATGCATGATAATGCTGTATTGATGGTGCAAAACACTCAAGCCTCAAATCCTCTCTTCCGATGATTTATGGACTGGTTCAAAACCACCAAACTCTCCTTTCTAATCGAACAAAAGTATTATGTGTTGGCCCTAAAGTAAGCAAGTAATCTACTCAAAGTTCCTTGTGTTGAATTTTGCTGTTTGTTGTGATTCAGACTGAAGTCTTATACTGCATCCCAAAAATATTGAAACATATACAGAATTGTTATGACAACTAAAATGCTATAGTAGTATAATATATATGAAAGAGTTAATCCTATTGGTCTTGCCACTGAAAGTGTTTTAATATGGTCGTATATTCTTTATTGAAACTTTTAGGACCTAAAGCTTTATTGAATCAATTTTAATGTTGATAAAATGTCATCACTGGTTACCTTTTTAAGCTATAAATAGAATTTCAGTTACATGTAACAATATGAATGATGCTCTTCTCTTTACCAGAATATATGAAGAGATGCATATAAAGTTTTAGCCTTCCCATCTTTCACTGACCAGAAAAACAAGTCTTCTACCCTATTCTCTAAGGACCTACAAACCCACAACAATGTTTATAAGTCAAAACTCCTCAGTGGTGAAAAGATAAGTTACCACCTGGATCAACCCGCCATCTTCTCAGTGGTGAAAAGATAAGTTACCACCTTGATCAACCCCTCATGGTAGACAGTGTGATTCAAGCAGCAATGACATATGGACTTCAATTCAGGTGAAGTACCAACTTCCAGTTATTCTACCCGAAAAAAAAAAAAAATAACAACTTCCAATTGACTTCAAGTACTCTCAAAGAAATTCAGGAAACACTCAAAATTGATGGAAGATAAAATCAGAGCTTCCCCATGCATTTATTGAAGCTGGTAGAAAATCGAACAGAGCAGCAAAACCTAAAAATCACTCAACTAACCAATGGATGAATCCGAGTTGAGTTGAGTTACAGGGAGTTGACTACTAGATTTGACAAAAATACCTGCTTCTTGAGAAGGCCCAACAATAGATATACAGCCATTTCTGCACAAGATGCTGCATTTCCAGTTGTGTCCCCGGGAATTTTAGCAACTTTGATTCCATATTTTGTAGCAGCTTCAATATCAATACCTTCATGCAAACAGTTCTCATATAGCATCATTTTGAAGGCAAATAAGTCAAAAGGAAACAAGAGATAGAGAGCGGATATTTTCTCAAGAACAAAGAGTACAGAACACAATCTGTCACTTACCCTCTAAGCCAACACCAAACTGCATTATAAGCTTCAACTGTTTTGCACGGGCAATAATTTTTGCATCTAGCCGCATGTTCTTGACCATGCAAATATCGTAGTTTGCTATAACATCAGGAACATCGGGAATGGGGACATCATCAACCTACAAGAACTTGTCAATAGAACATCTTAAGCATGCATGATCACATCAACAGTGACTTCTCACACGATAACCCACAAAAACATACCACATCTGCTTCAGTTAGAAATCAAAGAACTTTGATTAAAACAGCTGAATAGATTAATAAGTAAGAAGGAACACACGGTTAGAGAAGTATTGTCAAAAGCAGCTTTCCAAAAGTTTCCAATTTACTTCCATGAAAAGCCATTTGTAGCTATATGAAATTAAGCATCTGGATGAAAATGTCAGTATTTACTAAGAACAGAAGAAATGTGTGGGCTTTCACTTGATTATTTCTATAATGTAGGACGTTACAGCACCTGGATGAAAGGGTAATCTTGCAAGTACTCTCTAGTGTAAGCCTCGGCTGCTGGAAAATATGATCCGCAAAAGAGAATACGGGTTACAAGTTTCTCGGTGTCTGCAACCAATGGTTCCACTGTCAACAAGGCATCTGCAATGAAAGAACATTTGAATTAACACACAAAAACAACCAGAGATATGTCACCATCTCCTTTTGGTTGACCAAAGAGAGAAGAAAAGGAAAAGGCAAGCAAATCATTGCTTAAAGTTAAAACCCTACACACCCTATTCGTCCCAGTGTACGAAATGAAAAACACATAGCAAGGGCATTTATAATGTCTAATAACTCCTTTGAAGAAAGACTTGATTACACGTCATAATCTCAACTGGAACTAATCAGAGTGCAACAGGTGCTAGTAGGTAGACAAATAGTTGGCCTCATTATAATTGAACTAATTATTTTTTATAGAAGTGTTAAACTATACAACTTCATCTTGGTTCAGATGGTATTTAGATATGTTCATATCCTAATCGTGCAAACAGACTGGTGACTCTTTTTTACTAAAGATATAGGGAACATAAGCACAAGAGCATAATCAGTGAAACATCAGATCCTGTGAGCACGAAGCCCATAACCTTCCAAAATCTAGTTGTTCATTCATAACTGTTTGAAAACTCTTTCATACCTTGTAAAAAACTCCCAATTATTCGAATTGATGAAACACAGACCAACAAAAGGTGATTAGAGCTACCTAAATGACATGGCACTATAGTTTTTCAGATCAAAGCAAGTTCTTCTAATAGTCAGTGGTAAGGTGGCCAACTTGCCACACTAGAAGCTAGCCAAACACAGAACAAGAACTATTAATGAGAGAAACTAAAAAACACTGACAAAGGACCATGCTTTACTTGACAATAGCTCTGCTAAAACTAAACCCACTTCAAAAATTTCTGCAGAACATAATAAAGACACATAATTTGATCAGAAAACAATACCCTTCACGGCAATGCCAAGCATAACAAAGGGAAGAAGAAAAAGCAAGGGGAGAGGGAGACATTAGCATTATTAGACTAACCAGAAGAGCAGTGGAGGCGGGAGGAATGAGTGGGTGGCGAGACAACATTCCTGAGGAATAATAATCTTGATTCCCCAACAAGACCCTTCACGCCATTCTTGTGAAATAGAGAGAAACCAGTGGGTTTAGGAGTTGCAGTTGAAGCATAGCAAAGATTCGACGGCGGGAAACTCCAGGTAGGAAGTGGAGAGCACATGATGATGGGTTTTGCTTGGAGGGCCATATCTTTGTCTTTGTGTAGTTTTTGGTGAGGAGCAGACAATGAAACCTGAACTCATGAGTACTTCTGTTCCACCCTGTTGGTGACACTCAGGAGTTTAGGACTCAAGAGACGGACCTTGCTCCTCCATATTAGTCACTTTGATTTTGGGCCCTTCTAGTTCTGGAAAGTTTGATTTTCATTTTTTTTTTTTTTGATAAAAAGTTTGATTTTCATTTTGCCTCTAATTCGGCGGCACTTAACTTTTCTTTTCCACAGAGTTCTTTTTCTTTCCTTTTTTTTTTTTAATCTAAAGAAGATATCTAATTGGTAAATTGTTTGATAAAAACTGCTTCTTTTGTTTATTAATTCTTTTTTTAAGCCCTCAAGTTTCAACACTCTTATTAGGTTAAGAGTTCAAACAACTGGGTAATAGCCAGCATTCAAACAACTTCCAATTTCAGTAGTGCATTTGTTGTATGTTGCCTTTGGTTTGAAACATTTCTTTCTCCAAAAACTTAACCATGAGCAACAGAAATCGGTTCCTTTTCTACGACGTTATTTGCAAAGAACCATAACCATAACCAATTTCAGTAGGCATTGCCCATGCAGGCAGGTCATTTAATCTGGTTTAATCATGCTATTATCTTTTTAATAAAAAGATCCCCGGAAAAGATATGAAGAATGTAAGACTGGAATTGAAGCCTGGAAGTAGGTGAAAAGGGAGAATAAATTAGAAAATAGAAGGAATTGTTGTGAGAAGAGCTCCAACTAAGCTCAGAAAGCAAGGTATGAATACAATAAAGTTGTTTTCTGAGAAAATTCTTCAGGTTCAATGCAATTGCTGCTATTGAATTCCAAAAAAAAGAGACTGGCTAGCTTCTGAATCTGGAATAGGGTCTCAGGATAGAACATCTGGTGAATCAATTCACAAACTCTAGGCCTGTCACAGGAGTGCCTGCATGAAGCTGAAGTGCTGCATCTCCAACTGCCTGCAATCATATACAGAAAGAGGTCATACTCTGGCAGAAAAACAAATGTAATAAGATATGTGCAAGAGAGCCATGGCTGGACACAATTTCCAGCAGCATTTTAGAACCCTTTGGACATGCAAAGAAAAGGGGATCTACAGCTACAACTGTAAGATTTAAAACTGCATCTGGCGCTATGCAACAACCAAACTCTTGCAAGTGATTTTACAACCGTTGTCAAACTAGAAAGGAAGAAATCCTACCCCTCAAGCTAGTATCATTCCAATGAAATAATAAAATGCATTCACTGAACATTATGATTGTAGTCAACTTCTCTTTTATAATCGAAATGATAATGTCAGCTTATGATAGGAAGTTGCACCTTGCATTTCTGCCCTAGTACGACATAACTCCAAGTGAACATCTCGAATCGATTTGCAAGAATATGCTTAAAATTTTTCAATCAGGATCCTAAGTTATTTTGCAATGAGAGCTCGATCATATGAACTATCCACATAGTTATAGATCATTGATCTCATAGGACCGAATATATGAAGGAACCTTTCCAATGTAAATGTAGAAATTTCCTTTGCTGGTTTCTCTCTTTCTGAAAGGGTTTCACTAACTTGTAACTTCAAATTACAAATAACTGTATAACTGTAGCCCTCAATCAGAGAACTCTTGACACTAGTTTTTAGATCACCTATTCACCGTGCTCTTATCTCAAGTTTACTCTGGTCGTCTGCATGATTAAAGGTCTTGAGTTTGAGGGCCAGATATATCTTTGAACCACAAAAGGAAAATGAAGTTTTGTACATTACGAAGTAATAAACTGGAGTTTCTCCCATTCACCTGTCTGTTTAAACATTTGATTTCATGCAAAGACGGAATTTCTCCTACAGAAAATGGACTTGGGTACTTAATTCTCAAGACTGTGAAAAGATCAATCAAGTTTCATACCTTAGACATAGACCTGTAAGAATATTCTGTCACCCCTGCAACATGAGGGTAGACTATAACATTGCTAAACTTCAAAATAGGGTCATCAGGATTAAACGGCTCAGTCCAAGTAACATCAGTTCCTAAGCCTCCCAAGTGTCCCGACTCGAGATTCTCAACTACGGCATCGTAGTCCAGGAGTTTTCCACGAGCAATATTGACCAAAAGCGATCCCTGAAATAAGAGATTTTCTGCACATTGGAATTACTACACAGAAAATTGTTTTATAGATGCATGAACTCTATTGTTAATGCATGTTATTTTGCATCTTAAATATATAAACATCACTTTGATGGCTAGAAACTCAAGATAGTTGCCGATTTTTGTTTGAAACAAGCATAAAACTGCAGCATCTATTTCATTACCAACTAGGTCATGTAATTGGAAACGTGGACCATGCAACTGCAGAGAGGAGCGTTTGAGCATCAATGGGCATCAAATGACATGCCAAATAAACTAAAAAGCAAGTTTTAGGCAGAACATCGCTCTTGCTAGCAGAAACTAAAGCTATATCTCATTTCTGTTAGGATGTAAAATGTATGTACCAAATTGACCATTATACTACCATACTGGATGATGCTTAAAAGTCCCATAGTGCAGGTGTCCTGACTTAGCAATAAACAACTGAAATATGCAATCTTGTAAGCTACAACTACCAGAGAAGAACAGAAGCATGGAAGAATTAGATCCAAAATAAAGAAAATTAAAACAATTTCCTAAGGAGTGGACCGAAAACAAACCTTTTTCATTGAAGATATGAAAGATCTGTTTACAATGCCAACCTGAATTTTCACATATCCAAATATTCAGTCAGAGAATGGATCATATAATACAGAAACTTAGAGAAATACAAAAAAGAAATCTGATGTGTGGATAAAACAGGCATATTAAGGTCAAGAAACTTGGAAAACCAGGACAGCTAACCAAACTACATGTGTCTGAAGTAGATGGAGGATGGAAGAAAGTTACTGTTTCTTTATTCATGACCAAGCAGCAAACAACTATGTCCGCCTTGCCAGCAAACTTGTAGATATCTTCATGACTGCCCTTCTCATCAACCAACTCATCAACGCCACCATTCTGGACGGGGACTCCTGAAGATGTAAAACAACTTAACAACTGGCATTCACCACATGTGATTATAATGAATGTAGCCAAGCCAACTGGTTTGGACTGAGACCCATTTCCAGTTGCCTTGAGTTGTATGTTGAGTCCATACCATTAGGACAGTGTGAATCTTGAGAATTCAATACCCAGCTTCTCTTTGTGGCTATTACTTTTACACCAAATGGTTGCAGCCTTTTGGCCAGCTCACTCCCTATACTTCCGTATCCCATTATAAACACCTGAAAAAATGAAAAAGAATTAGATATGAAAAAGATCCAACAGGACAGGAATGATGGAGGATAGTACTTATAACATTCATGAAAGAAAACAAACAAACTTTCTGTCCATGAGTGGGTTTCAACAGAAACGTCCACCACGATAAAAGATGATGGCCATGCTAAAAAGAATATTTCAGCAAGAATTTGACACCTTATTCAACTAAGTGCCCCCAAACACATGCTGTAGGAATTGCAGACTCAAGCAGTGCAGAAGAAGTGCTTATTAGTGGCAGATGTGGCCCCGCTAATATTTATGGATACCACATGTAAATTTCTAAGGAGAAGAATTGGATTGATCTGACTATCTCCATCTTCAATTATAGTAGTTTGATGAGAAGACTTGTAAACCCCTTGAGGGAGACTCAGTAGAAGATCAAATCACGAATTTAACACTTACTGTCTTGCCAAAAAGTGTATCGCCAATCGGTTCTCCAAGCTTTTTCTGCTTTATAGAAATCTGCAACTCATTCTGCATAGGTAGATCCTACTCTTAAAATCATATCAAATCAAATGCTGTCGAAGAAAATAATGAATAGCAAAAAGGATGTATATAGTTAACCTCGACTAATTTGTGCTTGAAGATGGGTGAAGTCAATTAAAATTTGACCAACAAAGTGAATTTGGCTATGATACATATACAACCCACCTGCTTCCGTAGAAGACCCAACATCAGATATATAGACATCTCTGCACATGATGCAGCATTCCCGGTGATAATAGATGGAATTCTAGCAACTTTGATTCCAGCCTCTGTAGCAGCATCAATATCAACACCTTCACGCAAGAAGTTGTAATAAGCTTTCATATTAAATAATAAAAATTAAATCTATTCCATATTTGATTAACAGAAACTGTAAATAAAAAAAAAAAGTACGCAGGTTCATGTAAAGCCCATTGCTAGAAATACAGCATTATTAGTATATAATGTGGAAATTACCCTCAAGCCCAATACCAAACTGCATTATGAGCTTCATCTGTTTTGCGCGAGATATTACATTGGAATCTAGCTGCATGCTTTTGACTACACAAAGATGGTAGTTTTCAATAACATCAGGAACATCAGCAAGGGGAACATCATCAACCTACAAGGACTCAGCACTATAAAGCTTAATACATGAAAGACAGAAATTAAAGAAGTAAAAAAAATGGCATAACATACAACCAGAAGCATCCAAATCTATTCCAAGAAAAACCAAAAGCCATAATGCATATCCCAATTTTCCTGATAAAAGAAACAACATACAAAAGGAAATGTAACCAATTTTCCAGATCTATTTCTTTATTTCCTGACAGTAGTAATAACATAAAGAGGGAAGGAGCCCGACGAGGGAGAATGTACTACATATATCAATGGGAAGTGCATATAGTGCAATAAAATATCTGATAAGTACAATATTCTTAGGAACAGAACAACTATTTGAAAGTTTATACTTTACATAGAAGGTGCAATCCTCGAGTATAATAGCTAGGGTATTTACTAAAAGGTCTTTTACCTGGATGGAAGGGCATTTTTGCAAGTATTCTCTCGTGTAAACATGAGAAGCAGGAAAATGAGGACCACAAAAGAGAACCCTAGTAGTGCCCTTGTCACTGCCTTCAACCTTTTGCTCCATCTTCTGCAATGTGTCTACAACAGATAACCACAGAATCAACAGCGGATAGAGTGCTAATATCTAATTGATGTTGCATGTTTCAAAACAATATGAGTTTGCAAATCAAATTTAACCGTCCATTGCAATATCTCTACCAGTTAATGATATAGGCCACTTGTTTTATAATTCTCCACCATTATCAGGGGTTTCTTAAGTTTTCCCAACCATGTTTATAGCATATGTGTCCCATCAAAGCAAAACCAATTTACTTAGAGCTACACCAATACTTACCCATCACATCACACCCACATCCGTTGTTACAACAACATACCACCTTAGTGATGGGATCATCGGATTTCACTTCTGAATTTGACAAACGTGATCATCAATTTTCTAAGCAACCTTTAAATGAAATTCAATACGATCGACTGTTCTGTTCCTAATACTTTTCCCCCCTTAAAATGGCAATGATAGGGCCAGTCTCAAACCTCCTCCTCTGCCTAGTTTAGCCAGGTGACTAATCAAATCACCATCCTTATAGCAAAGATAGTGTCAAGTCATCCAATTTTTTCCCACATCCTATCCGTCAGTACAAAATGATGGCTTCCAATGATATTATCGCCCTACCAAACTCAAAAAAGGCAAAAGAAAAGGAAATAACTTGATCGAAACACTGGAACTAGACAGAACCAGCCAACAAAGTCTATCACATTTCCACATTAATCCACAACTTACCAATCAAACACTCGCATGGCAACAAAAAACAGACAAAAGAAGGAAATCAGCCTTGGCAAACCACCATCAAATGCAACCAAGACACAAACTTTCAGGCTTAGAGACACTCAAAACCCACCACCAGTTTGTTCACTAATTAAAACCCAAAACCCAGATAAAGAATCAGATAAATCACCACCATTTTCGACGGCCACAGGAACAAAGAAGCATAAAGACAGAAACTTTAGAAGTGGGTTAGTTCACTTACAAGTAGAGAAATGCACAGACAAGTCTCTGCCTCTCGAGACTTTGAAAACCCCCGATGCCCTCAAAGTACCCTTCACAGTACCAAGCAATGGCCTCTTAAAATGATGGCAGCGCATTCCAGGTTTCCAATTAAAAAAGTACTCCTTGGGTTGGTTGGTTGGTTACGTGGAAGAGTAACGTATTTTTTTTTTTTAGAATGTGGGAAGAGTAACGTATTTGACAAATAATATCTTCTTAGAGCAGACATTGACAGAGAAAAAAGTTAAAAAAAATTAATTGCAGAGAGGAATCTGCAGAACCTTTGTGGATACCACAGGAGATTCATTGTCGGATCTGACACTATTTTAGTAAATAAAGAATAATAGAATGTGTTTCCCACGTGTCCACTTCTTCAAATATCTAATAGCTCTGCATTTACAGGTATTTGGCATTACGGTACGAACATGATTGATGATTTACTTGGGTTTTTTTGTAGAAACTAGTTTTTCTGCACGTGCGTGCTCGATAATATATAATATAATTATTTTTTAATATTAATAATTATTCAAATAAAAATTAATAAATAAATAAGATATCAGAGCAGAGGGAGGGCCCAACCTTGCTGATGGCTTGTCTCATTGGGCGGGGAAAGACAATGTCTCCTCATGTCGAGAATGAGTGGGGGTCTTATGGATACGTTAAGGTTTTGTAATCTGATTTCTCATAGAGTATAATTTACAAGAGTGTAATTTTTTTTTTCAACATTCCTTATCCGAGCATTGCATTTTTTTTGGCAGTTTCTTTGAATGTTGAGTGTTACACTCCATCAAAGAGATCTTTAAATAATTTTGGTCCTTTTGTATGATTTAAGAGTAGTCGAAGGTAGAACTTTACCCCTTCTGATGCCGGACCAAGGTATGAACTAAAGAGTATTTATTTTGGATTTGGGGTAACCAAAATATTTAAGGATACAGATTATCACCACCTTAAATATTGGGTTAAAACACTCACTCTCAATAATTTTCCAAGAGATATAGATACTCACCACTCTTAAGGAAAAAATTAGAAAGAAAGAAAGTGTTTAAGTTTAAACTCAAAGGAATCCACCTAAGAGATGGTTAAAAGAAGACTCGTCCTCGAGGCTATATCTCCATCATCTGCATTATACGGGTATAAGTCAGTCACATTAAATGTTGCAGAAACCCCATAGTCTCCAGGAAGTTCAATTTTATAAGCATTTTCTCCAACTCGCTGCAAAACTTTGAATGGACCATCGGCTCGGGGAGAGAGTTTTGACTTTCTCTTACTAGGAAACTTTTCTTTCCTCAGGTGAATCCACACCAAATCACCTTCGTTGAATGCTGCTGGCTTCCGAAATTTGTTTGCACGCTCACGATATTTTTCAGTTTGCTTTTCAATGTGAGCTCTCACCTTTTCATGCAACTGTTTGATCTCCCGTGCCCTTTCACTTGCATCTCCACTAAATCCTTCTTTGATGGGAATCGGAATTAAATCCATAGGACTATTAGGATTTAGACCATATACCACTTCAAAAGGGGAATGACCTGTAGTTTGGCTCTTCGATCGGTTGTAAGCAAATTCAGCTTGAGCAAGATGCAAATCCCACTCTTTGACATTCTTCGTCACCAAACTTCTTAGAAGATTTCCCAAACTTCGATTCACTACTTCAGCTTGTCCGTCTGTTTGAGGATGATGAGATGTACTAAATTGTAGTTTAGTACCAAATTTCCTCCAGAGTGTTCTCCAAAAGTGACTCAAAAATTTGGTATCACGATCTGAAGTGATGGATTTAGGAATTCCATGAAGTTTAACAACTTCACGAAAATAGAGATCAGCAACCTGGCTTGCATCTGCTGTTTTGTTGTATGGAATAAAGTGAGCCATCTTGGAAAATCTGTCAACGACAACAAAGACTGAATCCTTGTTATGTTGTGTGCGTGGAAGTCCAAGAACAAAATCCATACTGACATCTTCCCAAGGTGAGTTAGGAATAGGAAGTGGTGTGTATAAGCCAGTATTTTGTCCATGCATCTTCGCTTTGTGACAGATGCCACATCGTTCCACAAGACGTGCAACATCTTTTGTCATTTTCGGCCAAAAGAATTTTTCTTGAATAAGGGCCAAAGTCTTGTCCCTACCAAAATGACCAGCAAGACCTCCTCCATGAGCTTCTCGGATGATTGCCTCTCTTAATGAACACTGAGGAATGCACAGCTTGTTATCTTTGAAAAGAAAACCGTCCTGCTTGAAATAGTGATGAAGGGATCCTTCGGAACAAGCTTGCCAAATTGAGCTAAAATCAGCATCGTCTGGATAAAGCTCCTTTATTTTGTCGAATCCAATGACATTGGTCTCTATAGTATTAAGCAGTAAATGCCTTCTACTAAGAGCATCAGCCACTTGATTGAGCTTTCCGGACTTGTGTTTGAGAGAGAAAGTGTATGGCTGCAAAAATTCAACCCATTTAGCATGCCGCTTTGTCAACTTGTGTTGGCTGCTCAAGTATTTTAGGGCTTCATGGTCGGTGTAGAGAACAAACTCCTTAGGAAGTAAATAATGACTCCAGTGATCAAGAGCTCTAATGATTGCATAGAACTCCTTATCATAAGTAGAATACTTCCTTCGAGAGTCACTGAGCTTTTCACTGAAGAAAGCAATGGGCCTTCCTTCTTGGCTGAGCACAGCACCAATGCCGACATTTGAAGCATCACATTCGACTTCAAAAATGATGTCAAAATTTGGAAGAGCAAGGACTGGAGCTTCTGTCATTTTTTTCTTCACAAGCTCAAAGCTCTTTTGGGCTGCTTCAGTCCAATTGAATGATCCTCCCTTCAAGCACTCTGTGATTGGGGCAATAAGAGTGCTAAAGCCTCGAATAAACCTGCGGTAAAAAGAGACAAGGCCATGAAAACTCCTTATGTCATGCAAGGAAGTTGGAGTTGGCCAGCTTGAAATAGCTTCAATCTTGCTTGGATCTGCCATGATTCCTGTGGATGAGACAATGTAGCCAAGGAAAACAACATTATCTGTAAAGAAATGGCATTTCTTCAGGTTGGCATATAGCTTTTGCTCTCTCAAGGTCTGAAACACCTTGTGCAGATGATCCAAATGCTCTTCATGAGACCTGCTATAGACCAAAATATCATCGAAGTAGACAACAACAAATTTGCCCATGAATGGTCTGAAAACATGAGTCATTAGTCTCATAAAAGTACTGGGAGCATTAGATAATCCGAATGGCATGACTAGCCACTCATATAAGCCATTGCGAGTTTTGAAAGCTGTCTTCCATTCGTCTCCTGGTCTCATTCTAATTTGATGATAGCCACTGCGAAGATCAATTTTAGAGAATAAATTAGCTCCATGCAGTTGATCAAGAAGATCATCAAGTCGTGGGATAGGAAACCGATACTTGATGGTGATCTTATTGATTGCTCGACTGTCAACACACATACGCCATGATCCATCTTTCTTCGGTACCAAAAGGGCTGGTACGGCACAAGGACTCATACTTTCACGTATTAATCCTTTAGCCAGAAGTTCATCAACTTGTCGCTGCAATTCTTGGCTTTCTGTTGGATTCATCCGGTATGCTGCTTTATTAGGTAGGACTGCACCAGGAACCAAGTCGATACAATGCTGAATATCTCTCATAGGTGGCAAACCACCAGGAATATCTTCTGGAATTACGTCAAAAAATTGCTGAAGTAGAGGTTGTACTGATGGATGCACTTGTTCCTGTGAAGACAAAGATTCCTCCACAAAAATAAGAGCATAAATGTTTTCTTCCTCATGTATAGCCTTCTTGACTTCTTTGCCAGAAAGTAAATTATTTTTCTCTCCTAAAATAGGTTTGAAAATATTTTCCGGCTTTAGTGGTGCGAGAACAACCTTAACCCCATCTTTCATGAAGGTATAGGTATTTTTGAATCCATCATGGATAGCTTTTCTATCATACTGCCATGGTCTACCCAAAAGCAAATGACAAGCATCCATAGGTACCACATCACACCAAACAACATCTGCATAATTTTTGCCAATAGAAAATTGCACTAGACATCGTTTTGTTACCTTGACATCGCCTCCTTTTTGTAACCATCGGAGTTTGTAAGGTTGTGGATGTGCTTCAGATTTCAGCTGCAACTTATCCACCATGTGCGTTGCTACAACATTTGTACAGCTTCCACTGTCGATGATGACGTCACAAACTTTGTTGTGTGAAGTGCAACGGGTGTGAAAAATATTTGTTCGAAGCCAATCACTAGCTTCAACTTCTGCCATAGTCAAAGTTCTTTGGATGACTAGAGAATCGCCTTCATCAGCATATGTCATGTCTTCCTCTTCAAGCTCTTTATCTTCCTCTACGGTCTCCTCTTCAATGTCTTCTTCCACCAAAGAAACAATTTTCCGATTTGGGCAATCGGAAGCAATATGACCAAAGCCATGACATTTGAAGCACTGCCGAGAGTTGGACTTGGGGGTTTGTTGTGTGGCTGAAGAAGTTGAATTCTTCGCTCCAAAAGTTGGCTTAGGATTAGCCGTCTTTGGGGCAGCTACTGACTTGTTGAGGCTAGAACTGCTTCCCCGGTTAAAGGGCTCTCGGTTAGAGACTTTGGAATTGGATCCTTGCCTCTCCTTGAGCTGCTTTTCCACCTTGTGAGCAAGCTTCACAACGTCATTATAAGTCCAATAAGGCTGCAATTGGACAACATCACCAATTTCAGCTCGAAGTCCTCCAAGATACCGAGCTATTAGTTGTTCTTCGGGCTCAAGAACATCACAGCGTAGCATGAGATGATCAAACTCTGCTGTATATTCTTCCACGGACAGCTCTCTTTGCTTGAAATTATGATACTTAAGAAAAGCATCTTGCCTAAAATTTTCAGGCAAATACTTTCGCTTAAGAACCTTCTTCATTTTTGCCCATGTGGAAATGGATGATTTTCCATCACGAGCTCTTTGTTTCTTCAAGTGCTCCCACCAAATAGAAGCATGTTTTCGTAGCTTTATCGCCACTAATTTCACCTTCACATTTTCAGGAACATCTTTGAACTCGAAAATTCTCTCGACGGTATTTAACCAATCAAGAAAATCATCGGGTTGTAGTCTTCCTTCAAAATCGGGTATTTCTACCTTTATATTGAAGTCTTTGTGAGGATTACGAGTACGAGGAAGTGGACGGAAAGGCACAACTCCCTCATCTGAAGCTTGGCTTCTTTCTTGAGAAAAAGGATTAAAATCCTCATCCTCGTCGGATGAATTATTGGCTATGATTTCAGGTCGTGTTTGTTCACGTTCCCGAATTTCATAGTCTCTAATTCGACCTTGCAGCTCTTGCACTTGCTTCCTTAATTCCTCCATTTGGATGTCACGCAATGTTGGCTCTTGGCTTGAAGTCCCAACAACACCTTTATCTTTTTTGGGTGCCATGAAACCAAATGCTCCGCTACCAAATTGATGCCGGACCAAGGTATGAACTAAAGAGTATTTATTTTGGATTTGGGGTAACCAAAATATTTAAGGATACAGATTATCACCACCTTAAATATTGGGTTAAAACACTCACTCTCAATAATTTTCCAAGAGATATAGATACTCACCACTCTTAAGGAAAAAATTAGAAAGAAAGAAAGTGTTTAAGTTTAAACTCAAAGGAATCCACCTAAGAGACTTAAACTAGAAGGAGAAGAGAAAACTCTCTATCAAAGAAAATATTTCACTCAAATTCACTTGTGCCTAAAGCATTACAATGCATGGGTTTATATAGGCAAGTTATAGCACACAATTTTATTTGGATTCACACATATTTTCTAGTATCCTTTTGAAATTATGGTATGAAAGCAACTTTTGGTGATTGTTGCTATTTTTGAAAAATCTTGCTAGTTGTAATTCTTGACTAAAATCAAGCTGCAAATTTTGACCTTCATGAAGCTCCTACGTCACCTTCTTTTGGATTTGTTGAATTTATAGAACTAATAACTTGACTACTCTTTTTTAGCGCCCATACTTTTCCTTTTGCAATGCATACATAATATTGTGGAAATTCACCGAATTTTTTTTTCAGAACAAAATAAAGCAAGTTAGATAGTAAATAAGAGTAATCTTTATTTAAGATTGCTATATTTTTTTTTAAAAAAAAATTATATACATGTGGTTTCTTTCTCAATATAGCGAAAAAAGTATAAAGCTAATTAAAGCTATTGAGATTGAATAAAAAAAATTAGAATTTAAGTTCCTTTATCAATTAATTCATCAAAAAATTCCTTCATCAATCGAAAAAAAAACAAAAAAAGGTGTTAATACGACATGCAATTACATCCAATAAATTAAATCGAGACTTACTTTCTGAAACATTAATTCCAAGTAAGAAAGGTTAAGAAATGCAAGTGGGATAAGTAGAATATAGAAATTACAAAACAAAAGTCAAAAGATTATAGATTTTGACTTAGTGATCGTGAAATAGATAAAAATTAATTAGAGATCTTGTCGAGCTAGAATTAAAAAACAGGTCTCAAACTGTAACAGCCCGGGTAAAAATTTTGATTTTTACCGGGACTGTAAAAGTCTTTTCACCGTGATTTACTGTTGAATTAATCTTGGGTAATTAATTCAAGGTAAAACGAGCGTCGTTTTTCGAAACCAAGGGTTTTTCCGCGCTCGTGATTTTTCCGTGGATTTTTCGGGCCTAAGTTGGTATTTTTCGGGTCCCGAAATTCTCAGAAAAATCACACCGGAAAATAACTAAGGGGGTATCGGTTATTTTCTGGTCCGGACCGAACTCGCTCCAGATTATTGCATTATTGAGCTCACATGTTAAATAGTAAAAAAAAAGTTTTAAAAGCGGCAGAAGAGGAGAGGAAGAGAGGAAAAAAAAAAGAAAAAAAGAAAGAAAAGAAAGAAGAGGAAGGAAAAAAAAGAGAAAAAGAGGGAGAGAAAAAAAGAAAGAAAGAAGAAAAAAAGAGAGAAAAAAATAGAAACCGGGGAAAAGAGATGAAAAGAGGGAAATAGAAAAAGAAAAAAAAAGGGAGAGGAGAGGAGCCACCGAGCCGGACCCCCCCTGCATCTCTTCTCCTTCCTCCTACCGCCGCCGAGACCACCACGCCTCGCCTCGCAGCAGATGTCGTCGGGTCGGATCTTCCTCCACAAGCCGTGCTCTCGCTTCCTCGCGACGACCGACCGGAGCGACGAAGTCGCCACCTCGAGCCGCTGCAGCTACCTCCTCGTCCCCACGCACCTGTGTTGCCGCCCTCGTCGTTATCCTCGTCGTGCCGCCCAACAGCCACCAACCTGTGGAGATCCGGATCTAGTGGGTGAGAACCCGCTTCTGCTATCGGGTCGAGACCTTGGTCGGGCTGACCCGGATGCCTGCCGGGCTGGGTGTGGTGACGGGCCTGGGTGAGTGTGGGCTAATTGTTTTGGGCTAGTTTGTGGTTTGGGCTGGCTGGGTCTGGGCTGGGTACTGTGCAAGACCTGGTCCAGCACTATTTATGGCCCAACCCAGTTTATAAAAAAAATAAAATAATAATAAAAATAATAATAGTAATCAGTAATGGAAATTTATAATTATATTTGGAAAATTTGGTTAAATATTTTCTAGTATATATACATATGTAAATATATATGTATTTAATTTCTAGAAATATTATTTCATCATAATTATTTCCTTTGGAAAAGAATATATGTGATGGTAATAATTATTCTATCT
This sequence comes from Turnera subulata, assembly GCA_028386065.3. Lineage (NCBI taxonomy): Eukaryota > Viridiplantae > Streptophyta > Magnoliopsida > Malpighiales > Passifloraceae > Turnera > Turnera subulata. Next base: position 68,641 of record JAKUCV010005075.1, on the reverse strand, counting down.
AACATTATGGAAAGGGGATATGGATTATTTATTCTGGGAAATATAAATATATGGTAATTTTGTTAAAGTAAATAAAGTAATTATTTTGTTATATTTCAAGAAACCAAGGTAATTATAATATGAATTATAACCTTTGCAAATTACTATATGGTAACTATTTTAGAAAAGGATACATTCTATAAATACTTTGGGAGCATAAGCATACATTGTATTTTCAGAAAAATCATGTTATGGTAATTATATTTTGGAAAAAGTATAATTAATTTATGGAAATTATTTTGAAAAGAGTTTTAATTAAAGTATGGTACCGAAATTATATTCGGATATACGTACGGTAAAATATTTTCGGTAAAAGATAATAATAACGGATAGGAATCGGGATGGGTATAATTCGCAGTATTGGCATCATAATATACCGATTATGTGCATTTATGTGTATATGTTGTTTTGTTGTATAGGTTTGGATATCGGGCAGTTTCCCGAGGAGCCGGCGTCGGACCGGTCATTATTCCGGAGTTGAGTAATCGGCCAAGGTAAGGATGGATTTCCTTCAATATGTGCCTGTATTACTCGGTTATTTTGTTTTGTGGATTATTGCATTGTTGAGTATTGTGGTTGTTGTGGTTTGTCTCGGGAAGTTAATCCCATGGTCTTGATTGTTGTCGGGATGTTTATCCTAGTATTTTGATTTGGTTTGAATATTTATTTTCGTGTCTTGACCATGAGTATAATGGAATAATTAATAAGTTGCGAAAAGGATGTCGATCCTTGATTTTGGATAGGGATGTCTATCCCGGTATTTTGGTTAGGGATGTCGATCCCTGTGATTTGGTTTTGATGACGATAATATAATTGTCACGTGTTAAGTAGTGGTACGACTCGATGGTTTAAGACTGTTTCGTGGTGGCCGTGACCTGGGTTCTTGTTATAAGCATGTCTATGCTTGGGATGTCTATCCCGTGATTATTTTTTGGGATGTCTTTCCCTGGGTTCGTATTTTTGGAATGTCGATCCCTGGGTTCTCTGGATTTGGTCTGGCACCCGGAATGTGTTGATAACCAGGTCTGACCTCTAGCTTATCCGTGACGGGGCTCGGAAAGATAAAATTGGATAATTGGTTTTATTTGAGTCTTTTGGTCTTGGACCGGTTTTGGGTCTTGTCTTTTGTTTTGGCTGTTTAGCCTGTGTTTGACTTGAGTAGTTATAGTGTGCATATTGATTGTCTTTCCTTCGTCGGTGAGCACTTCGGACTCACCCCTCACCTGCGGGCTTTCATACCGTAGGATGAGTTATTTGTGGTACAGGTTTGGTGCATTCCAGACAGGCTGCGGCGTTATCCCTTGGACAGGGCTTGGATCCATAGTTTGCATCTATGTCGCATACAGTGTTTAGTGAATTGTTAAGTCTTCCGCTGTGCATTTTATTGATATTATTGGGCCATTGGGCCGGTTTTGTTATTTATGACGTTTCCTATTTTGGGCTGTTGGGCCCGGGTTTCAGCCGTGTACACTGTATGCCTGGGCTTATTTTGGTTGGGTTGTCACAGTTCCGGCACGTGTTTGCTGTGTACGGTAAATACGGGTCGGGGCGTTTCACAAACCACTAAAAAAAGGGCATATAACAAAAATAAAAGTCAAAATTTTATTTAGCACACTTTAACTTTAATGGAGTATCAATTTGGCAATCTAATTATTTGTTTGAATATTTTAACAATTTAATTTGCCTACTCATCACAATTTAAGCATTCAACCTTGTAAAAAAAGGATAAGTTAAAAAAAGTATGTTTTGTAAATATAGATTTAAATTTTTTATTTTTTATATTTTATTTTTGGATGGCATGGATTTTGAATCTTAGAGAAAAAGATGGAGAAGGACTGGGTAGTTAATTTTGATTTTGGATGTTAAACAGTTTTGAATGATAGAAGAGGGGTGAGGGAGAAGGATTGTTGGGAAATAAGTAAATAGAATTTATGAGCTGTGTAACAGCCCGGGTAAAATTTTTGATTTTTACCGGGACTGTAGAAGTCTTTTTACCGTGATTTACTGTTGAATTAATCTTGGGTAATTAATTCAAGGTAAATCGGGAGTCGTTTTTTGAAACCGAGAGTTTTCCCGCGCTCGTGATTTTCCCGTGGATTTTTCGGAACTAAGTTGGTATTTTTCGGATTTCGGAATTTCTCGGAAAATCACACCGGAAAATAACTAAGGGGGTATCAGTTATTTTCTGGTCCGGATCGGACCCGCCTGCATTATTGTTATCACAGGATTAACAGTATGTTCACGGCTATAAAAAAAGAAATGAAGAAGAAAGCAGAAGGAGAGGAAGAGAGAAAAAAAAAGAGAGAAAAAAAAAGAGAGAAAAAGAAAAGAAAAGAGAAGGAAAAAGGAAAAAGAAAAAAAAGAGAAAATAAGAGAAATAAGAAAGAAATAGAGAAAACAGAAAATAAATAGAGAAAAAAACAGAAAATACTGAGAGAAGAAAAGAAAAAAAAAGAAGAAGAAGAAAATCAAAGAAAAATAAGAAATTACAGAAAATAAGAAAAAAAAAAGGAAAAATGGAGGAACAGTTCGTCACCCTTCCCGTTACTGTGCACACGCCGCCGTTCCCCGCCGTCTCGAGCTCCACCGCCACCTCCAGGAAGGTCGCCGTCCCGTCGCGACCTTGAAGCCGTCGCCCCCGTCGCTTTCCACCGCCGGAGCCGCCCTGACGCGCTGCAGACCCGACGGCCGACCCATGGATCTGCTTCCCCGCGCTGCTGCCGACGACTGCACCACGACGCCGCCGCGCCACAGCTTCCTCCCGTGCCGCGTTCCGTCTCTGTCTGTTCTCCCTCGCGCTCGCCGCCTCGTTCTCGCCGTCGCGCTGCCACAACCCGAGGTGAGCAGCCCGCGACCCGCGTCCGACCCGTTTCGACTGGTCTGGTCGCGCCTAGGTCCTGTTTAGTTTGGGCTGGGTTTTGCGTGGGTTGGGTTGAGAGGTGTTGGGCCGGGCTGGGCGTGGGCCTGTGTTCGGGCCTGCTGCCTTGGTCTGGGCCGACACTATTCAGCCCAGTCCGATTTATTTTATTTTATTCTTTATTTAAAATTTAACAAAACTATATATATATATTCTGGTATATAAATTTTGGAAAAAAATTATATAGTTATTTTGAGAAAATTATTTCCAATTTAACTCTGGTATTTTCATTAAAATATAAACATATTTACTTTGATAAATAATTAAGTTTTACTTAGGGAAAACTATTATTAATTGGAAAAATATATATATGTACCTTGAAATTAATTTCTGGAAATTTAAAATGTATATTATTTTGTCTGGAGATTATGATTTTGGTATATGTATATAAATATGTATTTTGAAAATTAAAGTTTATTATATTTTGTGTTGGAAAATATTATTACATATTTAGAAAAAGATAAATACTATATATATTTTCTAGAAACTATAAATAGGTTATTATTTTTCTGGAAAATTATGATGATTATTATTTTGGAAGATTATATTTAATTTATGAAAATATTTTGAAAAAGAATTTTAATTAAAGTATGGTACCGAAATTATATTCGGAAGTACGTACGGTTAATTATTTTCGGTAAAAGATAATAATAACGGATAAGAACCGGGATGGGTAATTTCGCAGTTTGGGCATCATAGTATACCGATTATGTGCATTTATGTGTGCATATTGTTTTGGTTGTATAGGTTTGATATCGGGCAGTTTCCCGAGGAGCCGACCTTCGTACCGGTCATTGCTTCCGGAGTTGAGTAATCGGCCAAGGAGAGGATGGATTTCCTTCAATATGTACCTGTATTACTCGGTATATTGTGTTGATGATCATTGCATTGTTGAGTATTGTGGTTGTTGTGGTTGTTTCGGGATTTTGATCCCATTGCCTTGATTGTTGCCGGGATGTTTATCCCAGTATTTTGGTTGGTATTTGGATGTTGATCTTGAGTCTTTTGGGTATACAACATAATGGAATTAATTAATAAATTGTGACAAGGATGTCGATCCTTGGTATGGTTTGGGATGTCTATCCCGGGTATTTTGGTTAGGGATGTCGATCCCTGTGATTTGGTTTTGATGATGATAATATAATTGTCACGTGGTAAGTAGAGGTACGACCGGATGGTTTGAGACTGTTTTGTGGTGCCATGATCTGGGTTACTTGTGATGGACATGTTGATGCCGGTTTGATTGGGATGTTGATCCCTGAGTTTGATATTGGGATGTTGATCCCGGGTTCTTTTTGATCTGGCACCAGGAACAGGTTGATAACCTGGTACGACCCTAGCTTATCCGTGACGGGGCCCGAAAAGATAAAATTGGATAATTGGATTTTATTGAGTCTTTTGGTCTTGGACCGATTTTGGGTCGGGTCTGTTGGTTTGGCTGTTTTTGCCTGTTTTTTTGGACCTTGAGTAATTTCAGTGTTCATATTGATTGTCTTTCCTTCGTCGGTGAGCACTTCGGACTCACCCCTCACCTGCGGACTTTCATCCCGTAGGATGAGTTATTCATTGTACAGGTTTGATGCATTCCAGACAGGCTGAGGCGTTAACCCTTGGACAGGGCTTGGATCCATAGTTTGCATCAGTGTCGCATACAGTGTTTAGTGAGTTGTTAAGTCTTCCGCTGTGCATTATTTTGTTATTATTGGGCCATTGGGCCGATTATGTTATTACTGACGTTATTATTTTTGGGCTGTTGAGCCCGTGTTACTGTTGTATACACTGTATGCTGGGTTCATCTTGGTTGGGTCGTCACAGTTCCGGCACGTGTTTACTGTGTACGGTAAATACGGGTCGGGGCGTTTCAAGCTGATTGTCATCTAATTTCAAAAAAAATTTTAAAAAATATAAAAAAGATTTAAACATGCATCTAGAAAACATAGTTTTTTTAGGAAGGTATAACGGCATGCTTTTTTTTAAAGACAAAATGGTCTAATTGTGATGAGATGATAAATTAAATTATTTAAATGTTCAAACAAATAATTAGATGGCTAAATTGATACCCCACAAAAAGTTAAAGTGAGCTAAATGAAAATTTGCAAAAATAAAAAAGGGCACAAAAACACATACTTTGAATTGCAGGTATTTTTAATTTGACACATACCTTATGAAACATTAATTCGAAGCAAGAAGGTTATAATTTGGCCGTGAAGCTTATCTTAAAATCGTACATTATAATCAGATTTTTGTTTTTAGAATACCAAAAATTGAAAAAATTGTATCAATACTACATTCGATTACATCCAAATAATTAAACTGAGACTTACCTTAAAAAGTCAATAGGTTATGGAATTTGGTTGAGTGGTCATTAAGCACGAAAAAATCCACCGCTTATGATGGCTATGGTATTTGGCTAAAAAAAAAAAATCAATGGCTTATGGTGGTTACGGTATTTGGCAAAACCAAAAATAAAGAAACGGCATCGTTACTACATCCGATTGCGGAGTGCTAACAGTAGTGAATCTTTTTTTTTGTTGAACGAACAGTTGCGACTTGGTTGATGGTTGTCTATTTATATATTTGTGGTTGTCCAAAATTATATGAGCGGAAAGTGGAAAAAGGTAAGGGTATTTAATTAAATAATATAAAGTGGTATTCGATTTGTAATTGCATTATGCAAATTTGGAATGGAATAACCCGCCTGATATAATTCTTGGTTTTTATAAAAAAAGTAATGGATATGGGTCAACTCTTTAGGATCGGTTGAATGGTGCAAGTATTTTGTTTTTTTGGAATAGTTTTTTTAATGACTATTAAACCATTAATAATAAGATATAAAATAAAAAAGAGAAGGGTATTTTGATATTTTAATTTCGTAAATTTTGATGACTTCGTGCTTTTATATATAGTATAGATTAATTTTGCAAAGTCTTTTTTTTAAAGAAAATTTGTCATATAGAAAAAAAAAATACAATTTTTGTCTTGCTTGGGATAGATTGTATACCGAGAAATACAAGGTAGGGTAAGTTTTTTTTGGCTAAATTTTTTTAAAAAATATCTTGTCGGTTCAACGTCGTCATGTATTATAATAGGTTTTTCTTTACTCTCTCCTCTTCCAAGGAAAACCCTAGATTTATAGGGCTGTTGCCACCTGACTTTCTTTGTGGTGGTGAGCTCCCATCAAACTTTTTTTCAATTAGTTTTTTTTTTCTTGTTAGTTTTTAATTTTATTAGTTTAGTCTCACTTTTGAAAATTTGTTCTCTTCTTTAGGAGCCCTTCTCAGGAGAAAAAATCATGGAGAAAAATTCAAATTGAATAACTATTTCCACCACAAGTATGCTTGGCCAGGCCGGTTAGCTAATTATGATTATTGCTAATGATGTGTGGAGACTTAGTAGTTTCCTTAGGATTCAAATCCATATCTGGGGAGAGTTTTGTATTGGACCCTATAGTTGCTAATCGTTTAAACATATCAATCTTGGAGATTGCGTAATTTAATCTTAAAAGATTCAACAGGTGCGAACAAGTTTGATTTTCTTTTTCTATCTAAGACATGTAAATAGGATGGTTTCTAAGATTTGAGGATGAGAAGATTAAGGAAAATAGTTGATGTGGGAGATTTGGACTATATGATTTAAAATTGCTTGATTTTATCTGAAAGAAATAGACAATTATTCCCATTATGTAAGTGTTTATATGATGATGACATTTTTTTTAATTAATATTGCACTTGAACTTCATTAAAGACTCTTTTTTAAACGAAATAATTTTTCTATACACTCTTTGTCCATATGGGTAGTGCTCAAATAATTCAATAGTACCGCCTACCCAACATACAACAGAAGTATATTTTCTGGATGTACCTAATACCCAATTCTCAATTCGAATTCTATGACTATGTTTAAAGCTTATCTGGTACTTCCCTTCCCCTCGGTAAATATATTTAGTTTGGAATAAGTAGGTGATGGTGAAAGTCAAACTTTCATTATCTTTTACTGATAGCAAAGTTGAAACAAATCAATGTGAAGTTGAATTAAGTGGTAAGGCAGTTGGTTCTATTTAAGTGAGGTCTCGGGTTCAAATCTTCGTATATGTTAAAAATTCTGATTGAGAGACTCACCCATCAAAATGCCGGCCAAACCGGATATCCCATAGGAAACTAAAAAACAAAGTTGAAACTAGGTTAGCTTTGAAATTTTCTAGGGGTTATTCCAAGTGTAAAAAAAAAAATTAATCCGGATTGGGGGTAATAACCCAAAGCCCGAATCAGCCGCCAAGGCAGAAACCAAACAAACTGACGAAGGACTAGAAATACAAAAGTGCGTGGAAAGGGCTTCTTGAATTCTACGGTGGAGCCGTTTTTTGTTTCTTTGTAAAGCACTCTAAGCAAGTGTTAGTGTTAGGGGGCACACACATGCCAACATTACTAAGGTCTACAAGGTCAACTCGCGGCGAGACTTTCCACATAAGTGAGGGTCTCTTCTTCTTCTTCTTCACTGTCCTGTTTCCTTCTTCTTAAGCAAACCACTCCTACAACTACTACTCCTCTGTTCGTGCCGCCACTGGTTCCATATAGAATTCCTTTCTTCAAACCCAGGTAAAACACAAAAACGCTCACTTGTAGTAACTTCCCTTTTATGGGTGCTTCACTTTTCTTCTATGATGATGATCCTGTAACGGTGGTGTTTTTGTTTGATTGTTATAGGGAGGTGTGATGATGGGTCGAGTATTGCTCTATTCTAGGGAGGTTTTTCTATGTTTTGTATGAATTGGGTTGGTGGGTATTTCGTGTTTTGTCGTGCTATTTCAGTGGTCGTGCATGTTGGTTGATTGAATTTGTTGCAGAGGAAGACAATATTGTTTTAATTTGTTTTTGGGTGCTAGTAAATTAAGGTTTCACAGTGTTCGTAATCACCCTGTAGAAACCAATATATTAAATAAAGTTAGTTTCTTTTGGCTTGATCTGTTCTTTATGATCTTTTAAATGTCCAAAATGGATGATTGGCATTATTACATGGTGGTTTAAAGTCTTCCCTAACATGGGTTTTTTTGGGAAAACAATTGAACCCAACGTGATTGTTGTTGTTCTTGTTATGACACGGTTGTTTGAGATGTGAACGTAAGCCTTTATTACCCTGAACTTGGAGGTTTACACTTTGATCACTTCCTCGGCCTGGTCTTTGTATGGTCTGTTAATTAACTGTATAGCCTAAACACTGGATGCGTATATGCTTGCTTTGAATGTGTATGCGTTCTTCTGTAATAGCAGTCCCGTGATATTATTTATCTGATTGCTTTGTTGATGTACAGTGCTTCGTTGCAGCTGAATAAGCCACAATGTACAAATGGGGTGGTAACAAGAATGTGGGGCTATTAACGTCTGTGAAAAAGAAAGCTCTGTTCAAGAAAGAGGAGGATGAGAAGAAGCAGCAGCTAGTCCCTTATCTTCATAAAGACTTGGTCTCCAGCATCCTTATTCGGCTTCCTCTGGAATCACTTCAACATTCAAGGTTTGTTTGTAAACCATGGTTCAACATAGTCAGCAGTCCTTTGTTCATCGATGACCATCTCGGCCGCTCAGAGTCTGTCTTGATCTTTCTAAGACCATATTCCCGTGGAAGCCTCTACCATTCTCCCATGACACCCTTGATTCCAGAGAAACCAAATGTTTTCTCAGTTGAAGCAAATTTGCATTCGAAATCATCTGCATCCATATTTGGACTTGAGACCTTGAATAGACAAACAAAATTCTGTATGCAATTTGTGGAATTTCAAGAGGGAAAGAGCACAATAAGACCATACAATTTGAGCTGCATCGGCAGGGTTAGAGCTGCGTGCAACGGACTAATTCTGCTTGATAACAAATTGAAGAAAGGTGGACTGATAGTCATGAATCCTGTCACAAGGAAGTTAGATGCACTTCCTGTGGGTACTCTATGTGCTGCTCATAAAGAATCCTATGGCTTTGCATTAAACAATGTTACTGGAGATTATAAAGTTGTGCACTTGTTTCAGGATGAGATTGGATATGTCAGTTGTGAGATCCTAAATGCCAGGACAAGATCATGGAGGGGAACGAACGGACCTGCATTTGGACTCTTTGGTTGGTTTGGATACAGATCCATTTCAGCAATTGGAGCTCTGCACTGGGTTCCACATGTTGACCGGAATGATTACCTTGTGTCGATGGAAGTGGAAGATGATAAGTTTCATACTGTGCCTCTCCCAGAGACTGCAAGAACAAAAGACGGGATCATTGAGATGGGTGGTCACCTATGCTTTGTCACCCATAAAGGTTTGAACATAGAAATATGGAGCTTGGAGAGTCTAAGTGGTTGCAAATGGATAAAGCGATATAGCATAAGTGAAGGCGTCACAAGTGACATGGTTCCCCTCTGTAGTCAAAGAATCAGTGGGGATGTAATTTTCAGAAGGAGGGATCAATCAATTCATGTATTTGACGTTAAATCCCAAGTGGTTAGAAAGATTGAGATGGATAAGGAGTTCACTCCAGTATTCGATGAATGCCTAGTGCCTCATGTGAACAGCCTTGTATCATGGTGAGAAGCGATTATAATGTGCTTCATTAACTTTTGTTGAGTTGTACTTCCACTTGCATATGTTGGATATGTATAGATTACTGAGCCTAATGTTTCTGTTTGTTTTGAGAGCCTTGCATGGATTATCTATGTAGTGCACAAGGTTGTCAAGTAGTAAGGTATGCGTATTCTAGAAAAAGATTCTCATGATAATGTCCACGTTCCTATTTAGCTTAATTTTCTTCCAACGTTGTTCATTCTGTTTGATTGGAAGTCCCTGACATTTTCTTTCTCTTTCCTAGGATGTCTTATTCTTTTTGGGTCAATTAAAGACCAATAGAAGAAAACATAAATTCAAAAAACACTCTGTAAACGGATTTGATGAAAGCCTAAGATCACGGATTTGATGAAAGCCTAAGATCAGAGGAGCTCTATCTGTCCATATAAGGTTACATGAATGCTGTGACAATGTGAGCAATTCCATGAACTGCAGTTTAAGTGGTAATGAGGTTGTCTTCAGACCGAAGTTCTTGAGTTTGAGTCCCGGTCTAGCCTGTCAGAACCCAAAAAAAATGTGAGGAATTTCTTGCCAAGACTTTCTGAGCATTCAAAACGGGGGGAATAACAGCTCCATCACCAACCAAGACTCCCTTTAGGTTCCAATTTCATTATATTTAGAAATTATTGTTTCAATTGTATAAAGATTATACCATCACTACAATTCAGGGCAAAACTCCTTCAACACTAATTTTCTCCATTCACAAGACTAGAATTTGAGACTTTATTTTAGGGATCAACTGTCAGAGCCACTTGAACAAACCATATTGCTATTATAACTTGTTTGAGAATTTAAGTTGACATAAGAGAGAGAAAACTGACCTTATGTGTGGGTCTTGCTTCTGAATTTTACTGGGAAGGATTTACCAGACAGTAGCTGGTTTTTCTTTACAGCAACCATAGCTAATAGCTTGTCGTAGTATTTTTGAACCAGTTGAAACAATCCAAGCCTCCAGGAATCCTTGAAATACAGAATGCTACAAACTCCCACAAATCCAGTCAAGAAACCCACACCCAAGCCACAGTAGAACCATTGTCTTTGATCAGCTTCATCTTCTACAGTTCCTTGTAACACATGCTGGCCACCATCAGGTAGTTCTTTTTCACAACTATGTAAAGGAGGTCCACAAAGTCCATCATTGCCAATATATATGGAACTGTCATCCAAAGTTTGGAGATGTTTCCCCAATGGTATTTGTCCAGAGAGATGATTGAAAGACAAGTTTAAGTAACTTAAGTAATTTAGATCGGTGAGGCTGTCAGGAATTGGGCCAGATAGACTATTTCTACTCAAGTCAAGTGACTCTAGCAAACTCAAGTTCCCAACCTGCAAAGGAATATGCCCCACCAGATTATTCCCGGACAAATCTAAGTTCCGCAATCCAGACAGGCATGTCAACTCTGTGGGAATCTCTCCAACAAGATCATTTCCTGAAAGGTCAATCGAAACTAGAAATCTAAGAGTGCTAGTATATTCCAACTCTCTTCCACGTATATCAGCCAAAAGATTATCCACGTACTCTTCCAATCTATAGTATGAATTGGTAAACCCGAACCATGCGACGGAATCGTAGGTATTTCTATTTCCAATCGACCTCTCATCCCCTATCATTGCTGTAAGATTGATAAAGCATGAAGGTACGGCTCCACTAAGGTTGTTATTTGCAAGGTTCAATATGAAAAGTAATTGAAGTTGGCAAAGCTGCTTAGGTATCTCACCATAGAACATATTGGAGTGGAGATCAAGTATTCCCATGAACTGTAGGTTTTCACCTATCCAAGAAGGTATCTCGCCAACAAGTGTGTTCTGGCTGAGATCAAGAGTCTCCAGAAGCAACCAATTTGCTAGAGGGATTTCACCTATCAGACTATTGTTTTCAAGATGCAGTGATCGAAGTATAAGAGAACCCAAAGGTGGAATATGACCACTCAGAAAGTTGCTAGACATATCTACGGCTGATAACGTCTTCAACTCTTTCAAACACTGCGGAATTCTTCCTGAAATCTGGTTTTTTGAGAGGTCAAGAACTTCTAAGAACTCCATCTTGCATAAAGAAGTTGGAATGGTACCATTCAAGTGATTATTTGAGAGTGAGAGAAATCCCAAATTTGGCATCAGATTTCCTATTTGTGGAGGAATATTTCCCCAAAGAAAATTGTTGGAGATGTCTAATAGACCAACATCTGAAGGAAAAAGGGTTAAAGGGCCCTCAAACATATTGGAGTCAAGGAAGATTGCCCTTCTCCAATTTACCCTTTCTGGAGGGAGTAAGGATTCTCTAAACTTGGGTAAGCTTTTACGAATTTGATTATGAGATAAATCCAATTGGAGAATACTGGAGGAGATGTTTTCAAACCAATCAGGGATTGTGTCTGAGATGCTTGCATTGGACATCTCCAAGATTGAAATGTTCCTCAATTCCTGAAGCCAACTTGGAAATGCTGGTCCTACTTTGCAGGATGTCAATCCAATCCGCACAAGCTGCGGAGGTGGAATCCAAGAGGGTCCAACCTCAAAAACCAGAGAGTTCCCAATCATGTACAAGTAAGTCAAACTTGTGAGGTTTAAGAAGTGTTCTTCAGAAACTATACCCTCCAACAAATTGCTGGCCACATCCAAATATTGAAGCTTGGAAAGTTGTCCAATACTTTCTGGAATACTGCCATTCAGGTAGTTAGAGTGAAGATCCAATTCTCTCAGATTCAAAAGTCTTCCAATTGTCACTGGGATTAGGCCTCCGATTTTGTTGATATCAAGTCTCAGATGTTCTAGCTGAACCAGGTTTCCCAAATCATCAGGAATAGTTCCACTAAGACTATTATCCCCAAGATTCAGGTTCTTTAAACCATACTTTGCACATCCAGCAGAGAGGCTTCGGAAAACATTGGAAACATCGCCACTGAATGCATTCGAGCTTAAATCAAGCTCGCGTAGCTGGCATAAGTTCCCCAGTGTTTCAGGTAGTTTACACTCTAGTTTATTCCTGCTGAGGTAAACAGAGGTAACCAAGCTAAGATTGCCCATCTCATCAGGCAGGCACCCTTGAAAGCTATTCTCCCTCAGATCGAGGACTTGAATATGGCTAATGTTGAACAACCAGTGGGGGATGGTCGAATTGAAGTAGTTGCCAGCAAGATCAAGAACAGCTAGAGATGTGAGATTTATTTTAGGAAAAAGAGGGATATGCGGAATAAAACAGCCACCCAAGTGTAACTCTACCAAAGAAGCAAGCATGTTAATAGACTGTAACCAGTTTTTAGCCTGAACAAGGGGCACAACTGACAAGTCCAAGAGTTTCAGGGAAGAAAGAGTAGAAACAAAGTGGAGGTCATCAACATCCAACTCTCCATTTGCACTAAGATCAAGATACCGCAATCTTGAAAGATTTCCAAGATGTTGGGGCACCTTACCTCGGAAATTCGACGAAGAAAGATTTAAATACTCCAAGTTCTGCAGAGAGCCCAAGAAGCTTGGAATTTGTGGTCCAGTGAAATTATTCATGCTGAGGTCTAAATAGTTGAGATGTGTTAAGTTGACTAGAGATGGGTGAAGCACACCTCCTAGGACATGTTGATCATTTGTTCCCATTGAAAGTGGGTTTCTGAGGTCAAGCTTTATAACATGACCACTTATGTTACTACAAGCCACCCCATGCCATTCACAGCAACCATCTCCTTGCCATGACAACAATCGGTTTGAATGGTCTATGAGACTTTGTTTGAATTTGAGAAGAGCTTCTCTCTCACTCTTAATGCACCCCATGTGATCATCAGAATTGGCTGTGTTGGCTGAAAGAGCTACAAAATTGTTCATCAATACAAGTATGAGAATATACTCCACAGCAACACTAGTAGATGTTCCCATGGTGGGTTCTGGAATTCAAGGAAAGCTTAAGTGACAAGTGAATATTGAAGAGGGCGCTTTAAGAAAAATTGAAATATTACTGTGATATATATAAAGCATCAAGCGGTGAACCAAGAATGTGCATACTTTGTCTCAATTTGTCGTCTGACGCCGATGAATAGCTACAAATAATTATAAACAAGAAATTATAAGGAAATTTCGTGCGCATTTGAAGATGGAGCATGATGTATGCAAGGAATTTCAATATTCAGGAACGCCTATGATACCATTACATCCTTCCAGTTTAGTTAGAAAGCACCAAGAATTGCTTCTAGTCAATCTAGACATTTGTTCAAAGGTAAGTTAACCGAAGAACAGGCTCTTTGCCATTTACTTGCATTTACTTATGGCTGATTGCAACCATTGAAAATGATATATAAGTTAAAGTCCATTTCAACTAATTCTCATCCGACAAAGACAGGATGAACCAGGATTAATATAGAGAACTTTCTGTCACATTTCATGATGTATGCAAAATAGTTTCATTTATTCTGTAACCTATGAATTCGCCCAGTTTATTTCCTTCCTTTTAAAAAAAAAATTGGAGCTGCACATTTTGACCATTGAGGCTTGGGGGTGGAGAGTTGCTTGTCCAAAAACCAAAGTTTATTGTTTAAATGGCTATGGAAGTATCATATTTGGTTACAACAATGCCTTTTCCACTTTGGAGCCAGCCATAATTGGACAATTTAGTTAGATTGCAACGGAGTGGTGTTTATTGGCAAAGCGATTTATTTCTGTATAGCGAGAGCAGTTCGAGTGCAAAGAACATGTTCGAGACGTGCTTGTTTCTTTTTTCTTTTTTTTTTTTTTTCCCTGAAGAGTTGTAGATGTTTCTTTGTCAACCACATAAGGATTGGGTTTAATTGGTTGAGATTCTACTAAAGAGTTCCAAGTCCATCCACAGTCACCTTGAATTTTTAATTTCATTTCAATTTATCTCTTTCGTCCATTTAGTTAGGGATCGTTTGGATCTATTAGTTGGAAAGCGTTGTAAACATAAAGTTTTAAGGGATTTTGTTTGATTACAACTGAAAAGTTTTAAGTAGTTAAACCAAATATACTTTAGACTAAACTATGCTTATTTATTTGAAATGAATGCCCATCCAAGTTTTTTTTGGGAAGAAGAAGGAGAATATTATGTTTTGGTCATACAAACTAAAACTTCAAAATTGAGGGCCATATAATCTATACACTCTACTAATGACGGAAGAATATAAAGATTAGAATCAAATCAATTGAAAGTTGTGTGGTAATAAAATTTAAAATACGGCTCCAACATGTTTACCGCAAAGTGAATTGCTGTGCAGATTGGCTGGCTCACTGCGGTCTTAATTACATGTCCTCTTGGTGTCTTTCATCTGGTTCAACTCCACGGGATCTTATTTCTCTTTTATATGATGATGGTGACGGAAGAATGCTTCCGAAATTTGTTTAAGATACTGAATGCTACCTTTTCTCAGATTGATGAAAAAAAAAATAAAATTTAAAACTTTTTAAATCAAGGTTATCTTGGTCAATAATTTGATCAAACATTTGAAGGAAGACAACTAAAAGAAGCTTATCCGGGAGAACTAGATGGGCATACCACGCAGCTACTAATTGAGAAAGAGAAGAGAAAGAGGGAAAAAATGGTGGGGGTAATCTACAAATTAGTCACGCGCATCAGTCTTTAAAGTGGGTCTGGGACAAAAAGTCATGAATTCTGCCACAAACTCCAGTCCGTTTGTTTCATAACAAATTGAAATTAGACCCACTATCCATTTTTGCCGCAAAATAATTCCAAACAATTTCGTCGTTAAAATTTGATGGACCCAGTAAATTTTACAACAAGGAAAGCTACTCCGTAGCTAATATTTTTCAGTATCTACGCCCACTCTAATCCGTAATCCGTAACAAATTTTGCCAGAGGGACATGCGCCAATTTTCTGAAGCTATCCCAGTTGGAAGTTTGTAGTGTGAGTCTGTGAGAGGTTCTATCTATGAACTTTTAAAATGTTTTTACACTCATTGTGCACGAAATCACTCACCGTTGCCCACCATAGGGGCAATCAAGCCAGATGCATGCATATATATTCTTTTCCTGTGGGTGGGAAACGAGCGCAATTGTTGAACTCTTTATTGTATAATAGCTGTGCATCTTCTTCCAACTTATCAACCCAACAGGAAAAAGAATACTGAAAACTTGTATTGAAAAATTTGACACACTAAATAATCTTTATCATTTTCATGACAAATTTATTATCATTATTTTTGTAGTTTTCATCACTTAATAATCGAATAAAGATATACACATTCTTATTAGACCTGGCAATTCGTGTTGACGGGTCGGGTTCGTGTCAGGTTGAACAAGTAAACAGGTTTCAATTGCTCAACCCGTACCTGACCTGTTTAATAATCGTGTCGTGTCGTGTCAACCCGTTTATAATCGTGTCGGGTTCGGGTTGACCCGCGGGTTACCTGTTAACTCTAGGAAGTCTACAAATTTGTTTGGATTTTGTCTATTTTGCATATTTTTCAAGCAAATAAGTATATAATTAGATTTTTATACATTAAATATAATTATAAATTGTAAAATTATAATATAATATTATTTTAAATCATATATAACAATAGTTTTGGATAATTTTAATAATTTTGGCCTTAAATAGTAAATAAATCATGTATTAAATTAGTAAAATATATAGACCCTAAATATAATCGGGTCATAAATAGGTACCCATCGGGTTGGATGGTCAACCCGCGACCTGACCTGCTAATTTTCGTGTCGTGTCGGGTCAACCCATTTAATTAAACGGGTTGAAAATCTCTGATCTATATATGCTAATTTCGTGACGGGTTCGTGTCGTGTTGTCGTGTCGAAACCTATTTTGCTAGGTCTAATTCTTATCAGATATACACATTTTTCATATACTAACATAAAAACTAGAAACTGGTTAGGTTGGGGTTTAATTTTATTTTTTCTTGGTCTAGAAAAAGGAGGCGTAAGCGCGTAGCAAATACATTGGCCACTAGTACAGATTCATTGCACTAAGTGATGATCCCATATAATTTTTGATAATATACCCCGATCTTACGTACGTAAAAAAAAAAAACTAAAGCAGGCATATGTCAGTGCAAATGTACCAACTTGCATTGCATATATTCTGATCATCATGTGCAGTAGATATAGTAGATAGCCAAGAAAATGGATTATGCATCATGTGAATCATATCTTGTCACTGATCTTCTTAATGTGTCAGGACCAGCCAGCTTTGAAAAGAATTTGACGCCTGATCATCCTCACCAAACCAAGTAATAAAAAAAGAGCCATGCATTGAACTCAGACTGTATTGCAGTTCTTATTATATACATCCCGAGGAGAAAAGGACTCCAGAAAGTTGATGATATTGATGTTGATGCCAGTAGTAATATACTGTTATATACTATAGCACTTTTTATAATAGAATAGTACTAGCAGTATTAATTTTTGGTGGTCACTCATCAGGACCATGCTTCCATGATTTGGCTCACCCAGCATTCTTGGAATTTGAGAGTATCTTTGATCCTTACAACTTTTCTTTTATCAATTCTTGCTTCCCACTTTATAATTATGTGCTACAACCTATACAGCTATACGGATCTTCTTGTTTTTCTTGATGGGTCATTTGTAGTGCAAGCAAAAACATTTTGGGTTCTGTGAGTTGCAAAAATGAGACACCTGGTCATCTCATCTACTTCCATTAATTGGTGTCCATTCATTGATTACTATTTACTTTACGTACATGTCATACTACTAGTTTTCATTTTCGTTTTGCTTTTTTTGGTAAATTTTGGAATGAAATGACGAGAATATCAAACATGCATGCACCCAAGATCAAATATAATTATATTGATTAGGAAAAGAGGAGGCGGATTGGAATAGAACAGTAGGCAAGAGCACAGATCAAAATCTCCCAACAGTTTAAGAGCTTATGATTATGATTATTATTTATGAAAAGGGACGTTGCTGAAAAGTATTTTGGGTTTGAAGCCGTCTATAAGTCTGAACAATTAAATTGACCAAAACATATGAAATGAATTTGCACCAGAGAGCCTAACTTATGGCCTAGTTTTCTTGACCTAAGGGTTATTAATATGGTACCATGTATCAAGTCATAAAATAAAAAAAAGGACACTATTGTACACTACTACAAAGAAAGGTTAGAACAGTGAATACGTGCCTGAAAATTATTCATTCAACCAAAAAGAAGAGTGCCATTGTTACGTACTTATTTATTTTAATGTATCAGACTATCAATCAATTTTGGTGGAAAACATTAACGCACGGTTGGGAATTGGGATGATTCTTCAAATATAATTAAACGTTGTTTTCTCTGTTTTCTATTCTTTCAAAAGATTCATAGATTAGAAGTCTGTTTCACCAAATAAAAAATGCACTCCTACCCGTATATGGTATCAATTGCTATTACAGCTGTGCTACAACATTAAATATTAATCATCCAAAGTACTTTATAGAATAGGCACAATCAAATCTTCTCCCAATATTGATCACAATGGGTCCAAGTGAAGAGAGATACGTAACCAAAAAACAATCAAACTCGAACAAAGCAAACCAACAAGCCGCCAAGAGAAAAGACAACAACTTTTTTCATCAAAGAAAAAGAGAAAACAACTTGACTTGTTATTATATTGACCCAGTTGATTAACAACTGTTTTAAACCATTGATGGCTTTGAATCAATCTTAATATCTGTTCCCTTTAGCGTATCAACTTGAATATATTGGGATCTGCTTCCCTGATTCTGTCGGATACGGGCCAAAGCCCTAACCCGGATATCTCGACCAAAAAGACAAAACGAAAAAGGACTCATGAACTAGGTCCTATGTGGTCCAATCAAACATTTATGAGCTATAAATATAATTATCCCAAAAAATTACCCATTAGAAAAAGATTCTCTCTCGAGTCTCAAAATGAATTGCCAAATTTGACACTTCCACCTAAACAATCTCAACTTTCCAAGAACTCCACCTACTTATATATAATACACACCTATAACTTTCTTGACCATCAACTTTCCAAGAAACCACTTTACAAAATAATTACCAGAACATCAATAGCAGACGTCGTCGTCCCTTTTTAATCTACCTTACACCGAAAGAATCATAACATTTGGCTCTACACTTAATTTTATTCCTCAGCCAGCCTCCACCTCCTTTCTTGAACAATTCTTGCTGCAATAGCAAGAAATGATATTTCGGGTTCGAAGCAGAAGAAGAAGAACAAGAACAGAAGCGAGAAGATACTAATTAATCAATATGGTTCGGTGTTTCAGCTTAGTGAGTGTTGCGGTGCTGGCGGCTCTAACAGCGTCAATGGTGGTTCTGCCATTGTATCTACCACCGGTTCTGCCTCCTCCGCCAACGATGCTTCTCTTCTTTCCGATAGGGATCATGGCTGCTCTCATGCTCTTGGCTTTCTCCCCCACTGAAGCTGCAGCAGGAAATGCTCCGGTTTATTATACTCCATGAGATGTGAAAAGTTTGGTAAATGATATACGAGAGTTGCTTGTGGGTTGGGGTTGGATCAGAGATCAAATTAAAGGAAAAACCTGTTATATGGTGGTATTACTTTCGCTACAAACAATTTTCTTGCTAATTAATAGCTCTATAAATGTATTTTCAGCTAGTTGGTTTTATATCTTTATTAGCCATGCAGTTTATGTAGCTCGAATCTTTTATTTGCGCATGATTAATTTAATGAGACAAATTAGTATACCCAACTTCCGTATTGGAGGTGAGTTAATTTATGATTTTCGACCCTTTCTTTCTCCTTTTGGTCTCAGATTTATGCTTTTCATTTATACAGGAAGAGGAACACAGTGACCTTGCACGTCCATGTGCAAGTATATATTTTAACTGTTTCATACTGATTTGATCAGAATATATCCATAAAATTTAAGTTCCTTTTGTTTTGGTTAATAATTATAAGCTGGAGACATATATATATACAATATGCACGGAGTCAATAGCAAAACCCAACAGTATTTTAGTATCTGGAATAATCTAATCATCATATAAAACACAAGGTAATTAACTTACTATATTGTTTAAGTCCAAATTGTAGCAGGGGAGAGGGATGACCACATGTATATATCAAATAATATAACTAAGTTTATTTCGTCATTTAGCTGCCATGTGCCGATAATTTTTGATAAACTTCAGAACTATATATATATCTTTTATGCTAAAAATTACAAATTGGAGTGAGATGGGGTTGAATCTCGGTGGATTAAGCAAGACCACTCTGCTAATTACAAAAATCCCGTCCAGTATTACTTTAGAACTATATATAGAAGTTTTGTAAACTAAGAATGCAAGAAGGAGGCTACTGTCTTGTGGAAACTTGATTTCCAAAAAGCTTTCGATTTTATTTCATGGCAGTATTTGTTTCAGGTTATGGAGTACATGGGATTCCCACCAAGATGGATTTATTTGATTGGAGACTGTTTACAATCTTCCACCATCGCCGTTCTCATTAATGGATCTCCTTCTTCACAGTTTTAGATGGAAAAAGGCCTCAAACAGGGAGATCCCCTCTCCTCATTTTTATTTTTGATTGCTGCAGAAGGTCTGAAGGTTTCAATTGAGGCGGCAATCGATAACGACCTTGTCGAGGGGATTAACATCCACAACATCCCGACAAACTTGGTCCAATTCGCAGACGACACTCTTATTCTAGCCAAAGCAAACGAGTCTTCTCTTCTCAACCTTAAAAGAGTCCTCCGGTGCTTCAAAATTATGTCTGGTCTGAAAATTAATTTCTTCAAATGCAGTGTTATCGGGATCAACATCGACATGGCAACCTCCAAATACTTTGCTGATCTTCTATTGTGTCGTGTGGAAAGGCTTCCTATCAAATATTTGGGCCTCCCATTAGGCGCAAATATGAAGAAGATGGCAAGCTGGTCTCCTGTGTTTGATAAATTCAAGAAAAAGTTGAAAAGTTGGAAGGCCAGGTTTCTATCTTTTGCAGGTCGTGTGCTATTGATTAAAGCTACACTCTCAACTCTCCCGCTTTATTACATGTCCATATTGAGGATTCCTGCTGGAGTACGCAAAAAGTTGATTCAGATTCAAAGAAAATTCCTTTGGAGCGGGTGCCAAGAGAAAAGAAAATTGTGTTGGGTGGCTTGGGACAAGGTGGCGAGGCCAAAGATTCGTGGAGGGCTTGGTATTGAACCATTGCTCATCAAGAACAACAGTTTATGCTTTAAGTGGTACTGGAGATTTATTCAGAAGGAGGAGACCGCTTGGAGACAACTCAAAGATGATAAATGCAGGCAGGATCATGGGCAGTTCGAACCGATATTTTGTCAACAAAAAATGTCCAGTTTATGGAGGAACATCATTCGTTTTGCTGACAATAGAAGCAAATCGAACCTGTCCTTGAAAGACCATCTCTCCATTCGGGTGGGTTCTGGGTTTAGTATTTCTTTTTGTCATGATAAGTGGTGTCCCCTCGGCATTCTTAGATCTTCTTTTCCAAGGTTGTTTTCGTTATGCTTGCTGCAGGAGGGCACTCTTGCCGAATTTGTTAGTAAAACACTTCTTGCTTTGGCTAATATTTGGAGGAGGGAATTGTATGACTGGGAAAAGGAGTCATGTGCCAACATTGATGTTGAATTGCAGAAGATTTATTTAAATCCAAACTCGGAGGATCGTTGGCTTTGGGGCTCATCCAGGGAGCCGAGTTTTTCGGTAAAAGCTGGTAAGGATGTTATTATTCAAGCCACCATGCAGGAAGCCAAACCACCAAATATTTGGTTGAATTCGTGTCCACCAAAAATTGAATGTTTTATGTGGCAGTTGTTAAACAGTGGCGTCGCAGTTAGAGAAAATTTATTGAGGAGGAACATATTGCCTAGAGACCAGGGCCTCTGTGTCCTGTGTTCACAGGAGTTGGAGTCAGTCGCCCACCTGTTTTTTCACTGCCGGTTCTCCTGGAAGTTCTGGAGCAGGATCTATCGGTGGTGGGGGTAACATGGATAGCGCCTCAATCAGTTCACCAATGGTTGTCTTAGTGGCCATGGATGGAGGAATCTCCTTCAAGAAGATCTATATGGATGATGGTAGGATATTCTGTTTTTTTGGTCTCTTTGGTCTGCAAGGAATAAAAATTTTTTCAACAATGAAGTCATCCATTGGGATCGCCTTTTCGACCTTACAGTGAGTCGAGTTTTTTGGTGGATAAAATCCCTGCAGCCAGAATTTCCATACTCCCATTATAGCATCCTTGCTTCGGTCGACGTTCTAAAACAATGGAAGGGAGTGCTCAGATGTTTTGACTTATAAACAATATATCAACAGAGGAATATCAATTGACTGAATGGCACAAACAACCAGTGCACAGCCTCGTTCATTATATGGACATAGAGTTTGTGTAATACAAGGAATACAAGACTTAGAGGATAAAAACCTCCAGACGATTAGGTAGTGATCTTATCACAGTAACAGCTGTAGTTTACACGATAAAACTTATCACAGTATCAGCTTTACATTATCACAACGGTATACATCCTATCATTATCCAATACTCCCCCGCGAACTCAGCCTAGTCGTGAACCAAGGCTGAGTTTGGTCTTGAGCTGATGAAAATGAGTTGTCCCCAAAGGCTTCATCAGGATATCAGCTAATTGGTCCTCACTACTGATAAATTGAACACCAATATTTCCTTGTTGAACCTGCTCCCTAACGAAGTGGAAGTCGATTTCTACATGTTTAGTTCGAGCATTAAGAACCGGATTATGACTCAGAAAGGTTGCACCAAGATTGTCACACCAGAGATTTGGCCGTGAGAAAGGCATGCCAAGCTCCCGTAGCAAGCTTTGGATCCATAACAACTCAGCCGCACCATCCGCAAGACTTTTATATTCTGCCGCTGTTGAAGATCTGGCAACATTACGTTGCTTCCTAGATGCCCAAGTAATTAGATTACATCCATAAAAGATAAAATAACCCGCAGTAGACCATCTATCATCTTGACTGCCGGCCCAGTCGGCATCAGTATAGACCTGCAAGTCAATGGCCCTAGTACGATGGAGCTACAGACCCGTGTGAGGGCTATGTTGAAGATAGCGTATTATACGCTTGACAGCAACAAGATGTTCCTCGGTTGGTTGATGCATGAACTAACTAACTTTACTAACCGAGTATGCAATATCTGGGCGAGTAATAACTAAGTACTGTAAAGAACCAACAAGGTGTCTATAATGAGTTGCATCAGACAATGGTGTACCTGCATTCTTGCGTAGTGCTTAAGTAACAAAGGCCGGTGTAAGAACCGCCTTGCAAGTATCCATCCCAGCCCGTTTAATCAAATCTCGGGTATACTTCTCCTGAGTTAACAGGATCACTGTTGATGTGTAATTAACCTCAATCCCCAAGAAGTATCCAGGCCGTCCAAGATCTTTGAGAGCAAACACCTTATTGAGCCGCAATAGCAAATCTTCAAGAAAGGCTGCATTATTGCTAGTAACAATAATATCATCAACATATACCAATAAGTAAACAAGAATATCAGATTGCCGGAACAACAATAATGAGGGATCAGACTTGGAAACCATGAACCCCTGTGAAATCAAATAGGTGTTGAACCGAGAGTACCAGGCCCTCGGAGCCTGTTTCAAACCATACAAGGATTTATGTAGTTGACACACATGAGTGGGCCGACTCTTGTCAACAAATCCAGGGGGCTAAACCATATACACCTTCTCCTGTAACACTCTATGAAGAAAGGCGTTGCGCACATCCAATTGCTTGATGACCCAATTGTGAGAAAGTGCAATGGAAAGAACAAGCCGAATTGTTGTGGGCTTCACGACGGGGCTAAAAGTCTCACAATAATCAAGCCCTTCTCGTTGGTGAAACCCCTTTGCAACTAACCGAGCCTTGTATCGCTCAATGCTCCCATCCTGTTTTCTCTTCACATGATACACCCATTTACATCCTATCAAATTCATACCAGATTTAGGCGCAACCAAGGACCAGGTATTGTTGCGGGCGAGAGCATTCATCTTTTCTATCATTGCCTCCCGCCACTCTCGATGCTTGTTGGCTTGTGAAAAGCAACTAGGTTCATCAAGCGGGGTGATTCTAGCTTCTGCCATATGAGTTGTTGGCGAGTATCGTTGGGGTGGTTTTCTATGCTCTCTAAGTTTCATTGGATGGTGGTGCCGTGGTGGGGTGGATATAGGGGAAGAAGATGCAGACGACCTAGGTGGTGATTGATTTTGTTCTTGGTCTCGAGATGGTGAGGCTGGAGGTGTTTATTCTCGACAAGTGGCAGGGTCGATTTGAGTTTCCGGTGAGTGTATTTGAGAGGTTGGGAAGATAGGGTCAGAAGGTGGGGCCGGCCCCAAGAAGGCAGAGGTAGAAGGGGTTGATGGTGGCAAAGTAGTTTGAATAGTTAGTAATGAAGCCGGCACCAGTGGTGTGGTAGAAGTAGAAGGCTGGGCAGGGAAAAACACTGAGAGAGGCACTGTGGTCCATGTAGACGACGGAGGCGGCACTGGCGTGGGAGCTGCTGCTTCTTTAAGATAGGAAAAAATATTTTCATGAAATTGCACATGTCGTGCAATATAAATCCTACGCTTTACAGGATCATAACATCGATACCCTAAATGAGAAGGACTGTAACCAAGAAAAACACAGGGAGCAGACCTGTAGTCCATTTTGTGTTTGTTATAAGGCCGAAGAAAAAGAAAACAAAGTGACCCAAAAACCCTTAAAAACGAATAATCTGGTTGGTGCCCTAAAAGTGTTTGATAAGGAGACTGATTTTGGAGGACTGGTGTTGGTAAACGATTAATCAAGTAAACTGCGGTTTCGAATGCAAAATGCCAGAATTTTGGTGGGAGATGAGCTGTAGCCATTAATGTTAAACCAGTTTCGACGATATGCCTATGTCGTCGTTCGATTGCACCCTGTTGTTCATGAGTGTGAGGGCACATGATTCGGTGGTGGATACCCATAGTAGCAAAAAGTTTGTTTAACGATCTATACTCCCTACCCCAGTCTGTCTGAACAGATTGGATTCGAGTATTAAACTGACGTTCCACACACTTTTGAAAAGTTTGAAAAACATGAAACACATCCGATTTATTTGTAATGGGAAAATACCAAAGAAATTTGCTGTAATCGTCTAAAAAAAGAACATAATAAGAGTGCCCATCACTACTACAGGTAGGAAAAGGCTCCCAAACATCACTATAAACTAGTTCTAAGGGATGACTAACAGTTTTATGACTGAGAGAGAGATGCTGTCGAGTCATCTTGCCTAAAAGACAATGGACACAAGAAGACACTAGACTTGAACGAAGAACTGGAAGAGAATGACTAGACAAGATGCGTTGTTGGGTTTGGTGATGAGGATGTCCCAGCCGCCTATGCCATACCAACGCCTCCACATGGACCGCAGAAAACGCCTCAAACTTGTGTCAGATGGTTTCAAGAGGTAGGTGGTACAGCCCGTCAATGCTCGGGCCTGTGAGAATTGTTGTGCAGGTAGCCTGATCCTTAATGGAAAAATGGTCAGGATAAAATTCAAAATAAACATGATTATCCTTAGTAAATTTTTAGACAGAAAGCAAAGACTTAGTAATAGATGGAACATGTAAAATATCTAGGAGACGCAATTGTTTAAAGGCAGTAGGCAGAAACTGAGAACCAATACCCGTGATGTTTAGTTGTGCTCCATTGCCAACTTCCAACGAGTCTGCACCCTGATAATCCTCATAGTGGGCAAACTGAGAAGGATCAGAGGAGACATGATGACTAGCACCGGTATCAGGGAACCAAGTAGAAGGAGCATAAGGCGCCGGTGTGGGTGGCACTGGCTGCGCAGCATTAGCATTAGGTTGACTGTACCAGTCATAACATTGTTGAGCCGTGTGACCAACACGACCACAGATCTGACAACGAGGCTTGGTGCTGCTCTGATTGTTGGAGTTCCAAGATGGCCGAGGATCATAGCCACCACGCCCCCGACCACCACCATTTCGACCACCACGACCGCGGTTACCAGATCTGCCACCCCAGTTTTTGTCAGTATCATTGTAACCCCCACGCTGAACAATGTGAGCAGCAGGTACCGGTGCAATGGCAGGTACCGTCCCGGCAACAGCAGCAATAGGATCCAAATTCAGACCTTTAACTGGATCATCATAAATAAACTCATGACTCATCAACAAACTTTGCAATTTTGAAAACTTAACCGGTTCAAGACGAGTTTGGAGAGAAGAAGTTAAAGGTTTAAATTCAGCTCTTAAGCCTTGAAAAACATAAACATTAAAATCATTAGGTTCAAGTGGCTTCCCTGATGCCGCCATCTCATCAGCAAGGCGCTTGGCCCTGTTCAAGTAACGAAGAGCAGACTCAGTCGGCTGCTGCTCCAAACGCTGTAAAGCCATAGTAATAGCCATAACTTGGGTATTATTTGTAGACGCCAGGGACTCCTCCAATGCGAGCCAAGCAGCCCGGGAAGTCTTCTTGCTCACAACGGTGGAGAATACCTCAAGTGTAACAGAAGAGAGAATGGCAGATAGAATCATACTATCTTGTTGAATCCATTGGTTGTAGGCGGGGTTAGGCTGTGGTTGTGCATCATCAACCGCAGGATCCAGAAAGGGCGCAGGACAAGGAAAGGATCCATCGACATAGCCCATGACCCCTTGACCAACGAGGAATGGCTCCATTTGTGCTCGCCAGAACACGTAGTTGGTTTCAGTCAGCTTGATTGAGATATGGTGATGCACATGAGACAGTGGATGAGTTGCAGGATCAATCGCAGCCGCCATCTGTGAAGATGAATGAACACCCGTAGAAGAAGAGAAGACTTGCTTTGATGCAGAAGACTCAGCCGCCTTAGGATCGGTTGTCATATAAGACGTGTTGTGCTCCACTACCATATAAACAATATATCAACAGAGGAATATCAATTGACTGAATGGCACAAACAACCAGTGCACAGCCTCGTTCATTATATAGACATAGAGTTTGTGTAATACAAGGAATACAAGACTTAGAGGATAAAAACCTCCAGACGATCAGGTAGTGACCTTATCAGAGTAACAGCTATAGTTTACACGATAAAACTTATCACAGTATCAGCTTTACATTATCACATATACATCCTATCATTATCCAATATGACTAAAGCCTGACAAGCATTTCCTCTTAGTAGCCTATTTGTTCTTGTATATGTTGTTTAGTCAATAGACTACTCCCGTTGTTTCCCTGCCATTCGCTCAATGGCCTGGGCTTTTGATTTATGTACTTGTTTGACTTTTTCATATGATTTGAATAAAGTCTCGATTGGCATCAAAAAAAAAAAACAAGTTTATAGGGAGGATCAGTTTGAATAAGGTGATGATGATGACAATGTTAGCGAGCAATCATCCATTGAAATTTTAGAAAAAGCTTGTGTGATAGCAAAGATCTAATCTTGAGATTATACAGTGTTTGGAAAAAGATAAAATTGAGAACAGCCTTAATTTCCGACAGAGAGGAATAGCCTTAATTTGGGAAATGGACTTAGAAAGGGCCTTTTTGATTCAGTGGATTGATGTTCAATTAGTTTTGGAAAACAATGGGCTTTGTGGGTCAGAGCTCAGGAGCTGGACCTGGACCTGGGGAGTACTAGCTTGTCCCCTTTTAAACAGGCTGTCTTGGTAATGAATTTTACTCGGCCCTGTCTCCACCCATCCTCCTTCACAGCAAAGCAACACACATGTAGTAAAGGTGGAAGCTGCTGCAATTTGCAGCTAATCATAGACGACACACCCACACGTCGTATATCTAACAACGATTTCATGAGATTTTTTTTCTTTTTTACCGTCTTAGATTTTTATTTGTAACTTTAACTTTCCACACTTTATATTGGGCCAACCTACTATATAATCCAATGGTAATTATCAGCCATACGCCCATACCAGTGTTCATATCATTGGATAATCAACTCCCTAATAGTTATTTTGTTTCGGATTTAATTGATCCCAATCTAATTTGTTGGAAACTAAGTAGTTCGAGACAGTGTTTTACAAATAATTAAGGATAGAAAGTTGATTGAATTGATTACAATTAAGAAATTTATTAAGATAGCTAGATTTGGCACTGTACCAAGAATGGTGATTATAGTGTCAAATCTTATAGGCTCATCATGGACACACAGGCTTCGAATCAGTACATTGGTCGACCCAATCATCAAGAAATTCCGTCAGCTTTTTTCGAATCTATTGTGGGGTTTGAAATTGGTGCCTAGTTATAATTTTATTAGGAGAGTTGCGTGGGGGCAATTGCTGTTAATAGTAATTTAGTTAGAAGAAATTTAAGTACGGATTCTGATTGTCCTTTTCGTATAGATGAGGTGGAGACAGTGGAGCATTGCTTGTTTTTTTACCAGCATGCAAGCTTAATATGGTTTGGCTCCAATATTAGTCTTAGATTTAACAGTAATACATTTACAACTTTTGTGCAATGGTGGATGGAGATGTATCAGAGCATTGGCAATTCAAATCCGTCTTTTTTGTGGACACAGCTAACATTTTGTAGCACATGTGCACAAGAAATAATAGTTTATTTTCAAACGTTATACCTGACCCATTTTGCACTTTACCTAGGACAAGAGATACAGATTTTAGCAATGTTAGACATGTTTTGCCTTTTGTTTCGGGGCCGAGTAGCCCAATAGTGGAGCCTCAAGCTATCCAGCTGTGAAGGCAACTGAAGCTGCTAGGATTAATATTATTTTGTAGGAATAACTAAGGAGACTTGATTGATGGATTGGCTCTGTCCAAAAAGAGTAAGTCTGCCACTGTAGCTGAAGCAGTAGCAGTAGAGGAGGCGGTCCTTCTTCCCCAGGCGAGAGACTTCATATTTGTTTTGAGACTGAAACCGATTAAAAAATAGTTGCAATGGAAATTGCGAATAAAATTCAACCAGATGCTTGCATTAGGATGATTTCAAGATACTCAACATAGATTGTCTCATTTGATGTATGCTTGTGGAAACTATATTCCTAGGTCAGTAAACAAAGTTGCAGATTGGGTGGCAAAAGCTGTGAGGAAGAACAGTGTCCTCCTCATTGGCTTAATGAATGTTAGTGATAATGATCATCCTATATTGAGAGTGTATCTACTCTGGTTTAGATCACGATAGCTCTTTACAGTTGTAGTGCTGTAATCCTTATCACGTTGTATTCTTATCATGCAAGTCTTTGTATCCTATTGTAACACAACATATTATACTATAAGAACAACACCAGATACATCGATTGATGTATTCAATTCCTAATCACATTCCTATGTTTCTATATGGTAGCGGAGCCATAGTGCTTCAATGGCAGAAGTCAATCCCAAAGAAGCTGAGTCCTCTAACATGTCAAAAAACTCCAGTAGTTTCCAAAATTTTGGTGTCATTCCTCCCCCAAAACCTCTTGACCCAGCAACTCACCCACTGTCTTAAACCCATCATCACATCTCCAATAAGCTCACGGAGACTAATTATGTGTTTTGGAGGGCACAAATGGAGCCCTTTTTGGTTGGTCAAGGCGTGATGGGGTATATTGATGGCACCTATCCCTGTCCAACGCCTACAATCTTGCCTATCAATGAAGGCGATTTGCCCCAGCCAAATCCCAACTATCAACGTTGGGTGCACCAGGATAATTTTATATTAAGTGTTATTTTGTCCTCTGTGACAGTTGAGGTTTTCTCTATTGTTGTCAATAAGAAAACTGCTTGTGACGCGTGGATTACTCTTGAAGAATCTCTAGCTTCCCAAAACAACACTCGGGTCATGGCTATTCACATGGCTCTTCAGCATCTTGAGCAGGGATCTGACGAATCTATTCTGCGATTTCTAAATCGGGCCAAGCGGCTCGCTGACGAAATGAGTGCCTCTAGTAAACCTTTATCTCTCAATGATTTTAATGTCTATGTTTTTCGGGGCTTGAAAGTAGAGTATAAACCACTGGTATCTTCTCTTCAAACCCGCAAAGAACCTGTTACTTTCTCAGAGTTACAGAGTCTTCTTATGAGCCATGAATTTATATATGATGATCCGGTGAAGGCATTGAATATTGATCTCCCTCCTGCCTCAGTTTCGAAAAAATCCACTATTCCTACTGCCACTCCTTCGGTGCATATGGCACAACAAACTGACACTTTTGCAGGAAAAGGACGTGGCGGCTATCCTGGCCGGGGCCGTGGCGGCCGAGGTGGTCGAGGACAGTTCTATGGTCGTAGACAACCCCCTCGCAACAATAACAACAATTGGGGTTCAGAACCTGGTCGGGTTTGTTGCCAACTCTGTGGCCGTTTTGGTCATGTTGCATGGCACTGTTACCAGCGCGCCTCTGTCGTACTATCAAGCGCTAATGCTGTTCAGACCACTCTTCCTCCTTCTTCACCTATCTCCAGCCCGAGTACTTGGTTCCCTGACACCGGCGCCACGCATCACGTGACTCCGGACTACCACAATTTCTATAGCTATGATGACTACCAGGGAGCTGATTCACTACAAGTCGGTAACGATGCTCATCTCCCCATTGCCGGTATTGGATCTCAATTCCTTTATACTCCTGCCAAGTCACTTTCTTTGTCTAATGTCTTACATGTTCCATCTGTTACCAAATCACTCTTATCGGTGCAACAGTTTTGTCTTGATAACAGTGTTTTCTTTGAATTTCACCCACATCATTTTTGTATAAAGGATCAGGCAACCAAGACACCCATTCTCCGTGGTCCGAGCATTGACGGACTTTACCAACTTCCATCACAAACAATAAAGAGATGTCTGTAGGCTTTTCTTGCTGTTCATGTGGAATCAATTGTTTGGCACAGGCGACTAGGGCACCCTCATTCTCGTGTGCAACAGCAAATTTTAACGAGCCAAGGTCTTCCTGTTCTTCCGTCTCAGCGTCATCAGTCTTGTCTTCATTGTCCTTTTGGCAAACTTTCTAGATTGCACCTTCCAGTTTCCAATAATCGACCATCTTGTCCGCTTGAACTAGTTTACTCTGATGTTTGGGGACCCTCTCCAACTACAAGTTGTGATGGTCATAGTTATTATGTTTTTTTTCTTGATGACTTTAGCAAACATATTTGGTTTTACCCTATTAGCAATAAATCTGATGTGTTTAACGTATTCTTGTTTTTTTCAAAAATGAGTGGAAAAACAATTTGATTTGAAAATCAAAGCCGTTCAAAGTGATTGGGGAGGGGAATATCGTAAACTCAACAAATATTTTGCCAACAATGGCATCCAACACAGGGTCATGTGCCCTCATAATCATGAGCAACAAGGTGCAATAGAACGTAAACATCGACACCTTGTAGAGATGGGTCTTACTCTTCTTGCCACTGCTCACATTCCTAAACATTTCTGGCATTTTGCTTTTGAAACGGCTGCATACTTAATTAATCGTATGCCAACTCCAGTTAATAATCACAAATCTCACTTTCAACTGTTATTCAAGCATTCTCCAGATTATTCTTTCCTTAGAGTTTTTGGTTGTTTGTGCTATCTATTTTTGAGACCATATAATCGACATAAGGTTGATTATCACTCCATAGCTTGTGTCTTTCTAGGATATAGCCCAACTCATCTAGGGTATCGCTGTTTTGATATACACCATCGCCAGTTCTATATTTCCAGACACGTCAAGTTTCTTGAACACATATTTCCCTACTCTGACGCACAGGAAACCGTGGCTCGTTCACCTGCCTCTGATGACACCTGGACGTCTGTGCCCCTAAAAATTTTCTTTCCATCTCTACAGCAGCAAACGTCTTTAGGTACTACTCTTTTACCCAACTCATCTCCCTCTTCTATACCTACCTTCACTCCTGACCACGTGGCATCCCCAACCCCGAGACCACAGTCTCCTACATCCCCCTCAACACCTCAAAGTCTTGGTTCAACCTCATATCCTACACATCCACACACTAATCCTACTCAAAACCTGCATCCCCCTACTTTGCCCCCAAGTCCTAGTATAACACCAACTGCTAGTCCATCCTAGAGTCCAAGTCCACCTCCTCTTTAGCCCGATACTCGCATACATCCTATGACTCTTCGACCCACAAGAAAACCACCAGCACGTTATTCACCATCTGCTCATACTATTGCATCACACACAGACACACAAATAGAACCAACATGTTTTACTACTGCAAGCAAATCGAAGGCATGGAGGCAGGCAATGGTCGAAGAGATGAATGCTCTTATACAAAACCAAACTTGGGAATTGGTCCCTTTTCGGCAAGGCATGAATCTTGTCGGTTGCAAATGGGTATAAAGGATTAGGAAACATTCTGATGGTAGTGTGGAAAGATTCAAGGCCTGATTGGTTGCTAAAGGGTTTCACCAACGGGCGGGAATTGATTATCAAGAAACTTTCAGCCCGGTAGTGAAACCTACGACAATCAGGCTGGTTTTATCCTTGGCTCTGTCTCGCAACTGGTCTCTTCATCAACTTGATATAAGGAATGCCTTCCTTCATGGGAAGCTCTAGGAGAAAGTATACATAGTGCAACCACCAGGTTTTGTGGAAACCACACGGCCGAGTCACGTCTGTCTCTTGCGCAAATCATTGTATGGGCTAAAGCAGGCACCACGGGCATGGTACTCCCGATTAACAGACTTCCTTCTTCATCAAGGTTTCACAGTATTGCAGTCTGACCCATCGTTATTAATCTATAACACTAGTGGAATTCGGTCTTTTTCCTCATTTATGTGGATGATATCATCGTTACTGGCTCTAGTCAAGAGTTTGTAACAGATTTATTGGCATGGCTGCATCGTACCTTCGCATTGCGCGATCTTGGAAAACCGGCATATTTTCTGGGCATTAAATTGTAGTCCACCTCTAATGGCTTTTTACTTACACAAACAAAATACATCAGGGAATTATTAGCCAAGGCCGGGAAGACAACCTGCAAGCCGGTACAAACTCCAGCATCGACGACTGTCGTTCTACGCGAAGATGAGGGTGACTTATTAACTGATCCTACCCAGTATCGAATGCTTGTTGGATCCTTACAGTATTTAGCCATTACAAGACCTGATATTGCTTACTCTGTCAGTAAGGTTAGTTAATTTATGCATGCACCCACTCAAATTCATTTAGTTGCTGTGAAACGAATTCTGCGGTACTTACAAAACAAAAAAACACTTGGCCTTTCCATCTACCGTACTCGCGATATGGGAATACAACTGTTTACCGATGCGGACTGGGCGGGCAGCCCTGATGACCGAAAATCCACTGCTGGTTTCCTTGTCTACTACGAGGGTAATCTGCTGGCCTGGGCCTCCCGGAAACAACGTACAGTCGTGCGATCCTCCACTGAAGCTGAGTATAAAGCTATGGCGGACGGTACAACAGAGTTATTGTGGATTCAAAACATGTTGAGGGAGTTTGGTGTTCCAGTGTGCACACCAATACTCTGGTGTGACAATTTGGGAGCAACGTTTCTTAGTCATAACCCAATGATCAAAGCTCGAACAAAGCACGTGGAAATTGATTTACACTTTTTGCGTGAACAAGTCGCAGCTGGCAAACTACAGGTTCAATTCATATCAAGTGAAGATCAACTAGCAGATTCTCTCACTAAGCCACTGTCTACGGCGAGATTTGCAAAAATTCGAACCAAACTCAACCTTTGCTCTGCTGGCGGCTGAGTTTGATGGGGGCTGTTAGTGATAATGATCATCCTATATTGAGAGTGTATCTACTCTGGTTTAGATCACGATAGCTCTTGAAAGTTGTAGTGCTGTAATCCTTATCACGTTGTATTCGTATCATGCAAGTCTTTGTATCCTTTTGTAACACAACATATTATACTATAAGAACAACACCAGATACATCGATTGATGTATTCAATTCCTAATCACATTCCTGTGTTTCTATAATGCACCGCCTTAGAATTGAGGGATGTTTTTGTGTATAGATAGCATGTAATATTTATTATCAATGAAATATGTATATTTCACCGTTTAAAAAGAAAAAAAGAGCCCATCCTCTCCAGTAACACACATGTAGTAAGGTGGCCACTGGTGCAATTTGCAGCTAATCATATAATAGGCACACACATCCATGTCGTATGTTATACACTGTTATAAAAAACGTGGTAGTGGATGTCATTTGAGCCGACTATTCCACGTACCCAGTACCCCCTTATTTCTATTTATATTGTATAATGCAGAGATGGGAAAGTTAATAAAAACCATGATCTCTTCCTCAACTTCCCTTTCTTCCTTCTGTTTTCCTTTCCTCTTCACTTCTTCATGAATTTCTTAACAAACACAATATTTATAACATGTTATCAGCACAAAGCCTGCTCTAACCAAGCTTCGATTCGCGAGTGAAAAAAAAGGAATGAGAAAAAGGGAAGAAAAAGAAAGAACAAAACCCGTCACCTTTACACTCGGGTTACTGTTCATCACGATGCGTTCCCGGCCATATCTCGTCTCACCGCCGCCTCCAACGGCCTCCCCATGCCGCCGCCATCACACCGCCGTCTTCCCCGCTCCCTCCCGCCGCCGGACGCGCCTCCAGGAGAGGAAGACCCGACGGCGGCCCGGAAACCCAAGTGACCCAAACGGGTCTGCCACCGTCGGATCCAACCTTGCCCGCGACGCATGCAGCCGCCTGTAGTCGCCGCGTGCCTGCCGCCTCCCTCCCTGACGGAGCCTCTCCCCTCCTCCACCTTCCTCTCCGGCAAAACCCCGTCGAGCTCCTCCTTTCTCATTCTTGCACGCGTGACAGCCGACCCGCAAGGACGAACGGGTCCTGCTGCTGCCGGCCTCGCTTCCGACTCCTGCCGCTCCTGACAGCCGCCGCCTACAAGGCGGGCAGACCCAAGTATGGGCAACGGGTCGAGATGACCCGTTTCTGTGGGGGGGCCCGACCCGGGTGGGCTGTACCTGGACTGATGGGCTGTGGGCTCTGCCGTGGGCCTGGGACTGCTCCTGTGCGTGGGCCTGGGCTCTTGGGTTTTGGTCTGGGCTCATGCTGGGCTTGGGCTGGGCTTGGACTTGGCCCAGTCCGAAATTTAAAAAAAACTGAAAAATATATATATTGAAAAGAAAAATTTTGGAAAATGAAATTAAAAGGGATATATATACCGGAATAGTAACCAGATACTAATACGATATATTACGATATATTATATATTATTGCTGAAAGATTTATCGAGTAAGCATATTTTTACGTTTTTTTTTTATTTAAATTCCGAATGGGCTATTAAAAGGCTCATAGCATTTAATTTTCCTGCACGGTGAACAGTGATTTTGCCCCGGAATCCGGCGATCGTGAACAGTATTCGGTCGGAATCCGGCGAACCCAGAAGTGTTTGTCCGGAATCCGACGTCTCGAAATTTTCCCGACAAGCCCAGAAGTGTTTGGCCGGAATTCGATACCTTGGGTTTTTCCCGGCAAGCCCGGAAGGCTATTGTATTTATTTTATTGTTTTTCATTTATATTAAGCTTAGGCTCATATTAGGCCCATTATATTTTAATATTATGTTCTTTACATTTCAATAGGGCTCATATAAGGCCCATTGTACTTAATTTCTCGTTTTAATTTCCTTCCGATTTTATTGGGCTCGTATATGGCCCATCGCATTTGCTTTGCGATAATTTAATCTTCATTGGGCTAATTAACGAAAGGCCCATGTTTTTTTTCTTTCGTTTAAGTCTTTAATTTTATTTAAATTATGTTATTCGAGACCCTTATAATTTCCAGAAGAAATTTATTATGGGTATTAAATGCGAATAAGAATTTAAATGATAATAGTCTGGAAGATTAAATATAAGAGTCCAGCAAACTCAATAAAGGACAATACAACGAAGACTCGAAGTCTTACCGTTCAAAAGATCCTGAAGATCCTTCAAAAGAAAAATCGAAAATACAAAACTATTACCACCAGAAGATGGAAATTATATGACCACCAGAAGACGAATATGATACTTGCTTACCCTGAAGGAGCAATTCATTTTATATTCAATTTATTTTATGTTCAGTTTAAATTATCACGCATTGCAATTTATTTTATTTACTTTTCAGTATTTTATAATTATTTCTAGAATAAAGCCTTAAGCTTTAGTCTCGAAAACAATGCAAAAATTGACATCCACAGGGGGAGAATTATATGTGTGGATGCCAATATAACATATTATGATATCTCGAAACGAGAAAAAGATTAACACGCTCCAGAAGAGCATAAGTCCGAATATGTTCCTGAAGAACGCATGTTTTAATAAGATCTAGAAGATCGTATATTTACGCTCTAGAAGAGCATATACTCTTGAAGAGTACTGAAACCCCCAGTAATAAAATGAATTATTATGGATCCCGATGAATTAACTTTGATCTATTCCCTGAAGCGAATAAGATTATATAATTATTTGTTCTGTGGGCGTATATGAGATAATAAATGGAAAAGGCTCAAAGCAAACATGCATATTATTATTGCATAAACGGATCCATAACTGGAGAACATTCAAAGAAGAATGGTTCTCATACATATGTTTAAACAGTAATCTATCTGTTGGGTTCAACATTAATCCTGAAACTCTGAGCCTCACCATTAATGTAGACCCTACCACTGTCGTTCCAGGAGAACCACATACCACCCATGTTGTTTTCTCCAGGTATCTCAAACCGATTCGTTGGAGGAAAACGAAGTGGAATCACACCATGATTCTCCCCTGCTCGCCACAAAGTCTCAGTAATCAGTACCATGTTAGGCTTGTACTGATTCTTCAGATCCCTTAAGGTACGCACAAAGTCTTGAGACCTTCTTGCTACACCCCTGTAATTCCACAGTAAAATTCGTACCTTAGGCCATGTAGGTGGTAACCCAGTCACCCTTGGGACGCTCCGAGCCATCATGAAAACCTGATAATAACTGCTTTGATTTAAAATTTGACATGAAGGCTCTAGCTGAAATTCCTGCAATCTATTAGATATGAAAAACATAATAGAGTTAGCCGAGCCATAAAAGATAGCCCTTAGATTGCTTTGGTCCTCTAGGAAGAATGTTTCTTCCATAGGAGTTACAAAGAACCTAGATGAATAAAGTTCATCAACAAACACTAAACGAGGAATTCTCGCCAGATCATTCGGTAATTCCTCTTGCTGCTCATCACCATGCTATAAGCTAACCTATTCCTTCTTCCTAGAGAGGCACCCTCAACAAAGAAAACAGTAGCTAGGGAAGGCATTTTTCTTGTCTTGTTGAGTTTTTCTGAGTTTTCTTCATCTTCCTGTCTCAACTGCCTCCCCTTCTTATAGTTTGAGATTAGACAGCTAGGTGTCAGTTTTTCAAATGTAGACCCTTTGTTTTCTGTCTCCGAAAACATCCAGAAGATTTTTCGGTAATTAACAACTTTGCATTATTTGTCAGTACACTCAAAAGCTTTTCAATCTTCGAGGTTTTGCTTTTTGAAAAAGTTTGCCATTATTTTAATTATTGCTCAATAATTCTGATTTTTTTCGACATGAGTGGCAGAAATAAGCCTAAAACTGACACACGTATTGCAGCCTCAAGCTAACAATTGAGTAACTGAAACTTACCATATCCAGCCAGAAGCCGGAATGCACTAGCCTGAAGCTAGCAATTTTAAGTGTTTAAATACACAATTTGCACAGCCCGAAGCTGAGATCAACTAGAAGTGGATTGTTGGATATCTTGTTTGGCATGACCGGTTGGGCCATCCCGGATCAATAATGATGCACGACATTTATTCTTGGTTATTCATTGAAAAACCAGAAGTTTTTACAATCAATGAATTTCCATGTATTTGTTTGCTGCGAAATTAATAATTCGGCCTTCCTAAGATGCGATAGGCCTAGACCAGCAAGTTTGGGATTAATTCTGGGATATGAACGAGGACTGATAAATCCGCTGTGTTGACCATCTAAGTAATTTTTACGATGCATCGACTAGATGGTCCATTGTGTGACGCAAGTTGGCATTGTGCGCACTTATTTTAATGATTAAGCCACTTACGGGTACATATCCCTAATTATGTTATTAGACTATATGTCTAAATAATGCTGGTATATTTCTTCAATGAATAATGTATATCATTGGAAATAAACCCAAACAGATCTGGGAGAACATTGACAATTGATTGCAGGACCATTGATGAAATATGACTATTTGAGAAAATGGTATTTTACATGCAGCAACACTTATGTGCATCAAGCCAAACAAAAGGTCTCCCCATTTAATTGGTTCATGGTCACTAGTAACACCAATCTTCGGACCATTGGTTATACAGTATATAATGCTCCACCACAGCATAGTAAAAAATTGGTCCTTAAAGAAGGTTGGGAATAGATGTTGGGTATAAAAATCTCCATCAATTACAAAGTAGTTGAAACCATTAATTAATGATTGGAAATTTGTTTATTGTTAATTTGGTGAAAGAGTTTACCCAACATCAGGGAGAGAAAATAAGCAGCTGGATCAAGATATTATTGAAATACATTATCAATATAAAGTTGTTGATCCTCAAACGAATTTGTGTGAACATGAAGTTCAGAAGATGATTCATTTGCAACATATTAGTAAGTCAATTTTCAGACATATTTATAGATTTGAAAAGTGTAACCATACCAGCTGCATATGCTCCTGTTCAAATTAATATTCCAGAAGAACAAGTATAATATGCAAATGAATCTAAAGTACGCAAAAAGCGTAGAATATACTCGGTTCCAAAAGAAAACAAAATTCTCGATAGAGAGAAAGGAGCAAAAGAGATAAGATGGCCCCGGTTAGAAAAGATGGCCGCCAGTAGAGGTTCATATTAAATGTCCTCCAGAAGAGGTCTTTTGACACAAATTGATAAAGTTCCAGAAGTAACACAGGTATCTGAAATAAATGAAAATTATGAGATCTCAATTACAGTGTCAGGAATGTGAAATAACCGTCGACGGAATATTTGTTTTATTTATAATATAGCGCTAAATAAAATGAGGATCATGAACCTACATCTAGTGGTCAATGTAGGCGTAGAATGATTGGTCAAATTGAGAAACATGATTATGGCTGTGTTAGACTCGCAAGTGAAGCAAGATATTTTCCGGACCTGTAGTCCGTACACTAGATGGTGTAGAACCAGTCGATTGAAAAATGGGTATTTGTGCAAAAAGGAAATCATAATAAAAAAATTCAAAGCACGGCTTATCGCACAAGGTTTTACCCAAACGACTTGATATTAATTTTGAGGAGATATACTCCCTTTTGGTGGATGCAATTATTTTTGATAAGTCTGGCATAATATAAAAAATTAGAAACGCATCTAATAGATGCCCTCACAGCCTATATTTCTATGGATCCATATATCATGATGTATATAAGGGAATCCCTGAAGGATTCAAGTTGCTTGAAGCAACTAATTCCCGGGAATATACAAAATTAAGTTAAATTGATGGTTTAAACCAATTTGCGTGTGCATAGTATAAAGTATGTGCATGAATTTATTTTTACTTATGTTGATAATTCATATGTGTTTTTGTAATTTAAATATTATTGGAACTCTTGGAGAAGCTTCCAAATGCAGTGCTATGATGAAAAATCTCATAAAGAATTAGATTGGTCCTGAAGTACCCTATCTAAGTGAAAATCTATATTGCTAGTAATATGAAGTCTGAAGCTTATGACTTAAGCCTATTGGCTAGATATAACTTTATTCTTATCTTCGGGGTATAACAGATGAAGTATTATGTTAACCCTATAAACCCGAAGAGAATATAGTTGGTCTTTGCAGATGCAGGTCCATCATTTGATCCACAAAAGCACAGACAAACATATGCTACAAGTTTACACATGAAATTGCTATATCATCGGGACCACAAAAGCAAGATGGCAAGAAAGGTGCTCCAACAATAAATTATGAAGATAATGCTGCCAACGCTGTCCAATTAAAGTCGTACTGTATCAAAAATGAACGGACATGGTATCTGTCACCAAATGTCACCAAAAGTTGACAAAGACGACTGACATGCAACGACATCAAGAAATCTAGAGAGGCCAAAATGAGGGGGAGTAGAATACACACTGCACTCTTTTTTCCTTTACCAAGTTTTTATCCCACTGGGTTTTTCTTGGTAAGGTTTTTAACGAGGCAGTTTCCCCAAAGCGTATTCTACCCAGCACACAATGACATCCAATGGGGAGTGTTATAAAAAACGTGGTAGTGGATGTCATTTGAGCCGACTATTCCACCTACCCAATACCCCCTTATTTTCTTTTTATATTGTATAATGCAGAGATGGGAACGTTAATAAATACCGTGATCTCTTCCTCCTCAACTTCCCTTTCTTCCTTCTGTTTTCCTTTCCTCTTCACTTCTTCTTCATGAATTTCTTAACAAATACAATATTTATAACATACACATCGTTTTTCATGAATATTTGTAACTTTTTTTTTGGGGGGAAAGAGCAGTCTTTATTGACTAAACTGTGGAGTACATAGTACGTGGAACTGGTATTCCACTGAGATCATTTGTAACTTTAACTTTCCACACTTCATATTGGGGACAACCCACTACAACTATATAGTCCAATGGTTATCATTGCAATCATTGGAATCATCATTGTATAACCTATACTAAATAGGTTCGAGGATATCCGATTTGGAATTAATTAGTCGGTCTCATATATTTTTTGAGTACTGATCGGGTCGGATATATGCCATGAGCAAGAGCAAAATGAAAAAAGAAAACTATAGTTTAATGGTTGATTTGCAAATCTAAAGAAACATGCATTAGAGAACCAAATATATAGGACCACAAATTAATTAACACAAAAATCTAAGAGTGTTTGTACCCACAGATTATTTAGCGCAAGTAACACATGCAGCTGTCGGTAATATAGTGAACTGAGTGATAAGTCTTCAGTTATAGGTCATCATTCAAAGGCAGCAGTTGCAGGAGCGGGGGGATTGATGAGAAAAATGTCAAGAAGCTGATCGATGGAGGTGTATTCAATCTCTGGATATAGGCTTGTAGCCTCCAAGTCATCCTCACCCATTTCATAGTTTGTCAGGTCGCCCTTTACGAATACGCTGTGAAGGATAGAAACTGGTATATTCTCTGGTGATGGTAGAGCTGCGTAAACAAATTAACAAGTTAATTTAGATATCTAAAGTAACAAAAGAACATATTCGAAAACAAGCATGCATGTTCTAGCTTGTCAGGGTGAAGCTAGCTATAAGTACATTTTCTTACTTTGAGAGAGCTGTATAATTTCTTCCTCTGGCAAGTGAACCTTGTTGAGAATCTGATGAGTCTTCTTCTCCCATAGAGAAATTAGTTCAAGTTGAGATATGACATTCTTTTGTGGTCGATATATCACTATTCGGTTGCATGCTCTTGGGTCATTAGCAACTTTAATTGTATACTTGCCAATGTCTTCTTCATAGTTTAGCACAGCTGAACAAATTAAGAAATCATATATAGTGAATCAGTAAGAATCTTATAATGGGAAAACAATTTTTTTTATGATAAACAATTTGTTTTGATCAATATGATCAGCTTTACAAACCAGATTAATGATTTTTTTTGATACTAGAAGAGTATCCTCGTCGACACGAGACTAATCTCTCCCGGGCTTCGATCGGCACCTATTAAGGTGGGTACCCTACCAGAACCCTGATTAATAATATAGTTGGGGAGTTGGCAAGAAAAAGAATTACTCATGACATATATAAGTATATTTAAATTTATAAAGAAATTATACATGAGAAATTGTAACACACGATATACATAAGAGGTTTTATCATTTTTTTTAATTGCGAACCCACTTTAAATTATTTCTTATTGAATTAGTCTAGACAAAGTTCAGGTACATAGAGCATTTTCCTACCAGTGGCTGTTGATTGATGCCTAGCATGATAACATGATGTGGGGCATTGTGTGATGGAATCCCACATCGAAAAGGAAGGAGAAGGAAGGGGAAGGTCTTGGGCCATATATACAGGGGTGCTGCACACACCTACTAGGTTGATTTTTTGGGGAGAGGGTAATGACCCTATGACAAGTGGTAGCGGAGCCGACCCGACCCAATTCCGATGTCACGCCAAGCGCTCCGGCGGGACGGGGTAGGCAGGGTGCCCGGTCGATGACATCCGGATTCGGTGGGGGGAATGTGACGGAATCCCACATCGGAAAGGAAAGGGAAGGTCTTGGACCATATATACAGGGGTGTTGCACACCCCACTAGATTGACCTTTTTTAGAGAAGGTAATGACCCCGTGACAATTGTACCTTTGGGGTTTAGGGTTTTTTTTGAGCATTAAAAATATTTCATTCATTCATTCAAAAGTGTTGATGTACCTTTCGATTCACCGGTGCCATAGACAGTGATAGAATTATGTGGTCGCTCTTGTGGACGAAGTAAGAAATTCACAAAGTAGGAGCCTAGACAATTTGCTGACACAAAGGTATAGGGGATGCCAGCTGCTTCTGTAGCTCTTCTAATCTTTCTCTTCTTTTCCAGGAAAGCTTCAAATGGAGGCAGTGGTGTAATCCTATCCTCTTCCACTCCAAAATCTGACGGCAGAAACCTCTGCAAAGTATGACGAAATAATTAACATTTGTTGCTGAAACCTTGAAAAAGATTTCATCTTTAAATGAGAAGTTTCAGGATATTAATTATATTTTTTCTTGCAAATTAAAACACAAGTAATTTCTTCTTGAAAAAGAAGAGAAAAACTATACATGGTTTCTTTTCTATTTCTTAATATTATGTTTTGGACATTTTCTTCTTAGTGAATTTCCCAGCAAAGCAAAAGGGTACGTATATACCTTAATGTTGCCTGCTACTTTGATGGCATCTATGATTTTGAGCTGGTCTAGAACTTGAGGGTAAGCTAGAGTGGAGATTACAATATCCACTTCCCTTAATACAGAAACAAGTTTCTCATGCTCGTCCAATTGTCCCTGCAGGTGCCACAGTAATGTAATTAAGGGTGTTTATTAGTACAACAATTTAATGTATACAACAACTGATGAATTAATTATGTTCTTGTTGTGTAGGGGAGAGTGGAATTTAATTACCTGGACAATGGTGACTCCCATGGATTGAAACTCCTGGTGGATGCTTATTTTGGAGGGGCTGGAATGTGGAGTGATTGGGCGAGCATAGACATAAGTTTTGTGACCCATCAAGACACCTGATTTCACTATGTACTTGCCTAGGTATCCAGTTCCTCCAAAGATGATAATCTTGCTAACCTCACTGTCTTTCCCCATTATTGTCTGTACTGCTACTGCTCACTTGTATGTTTCTCA
The DNA here is from genome assembly GCA_028386065.3 of Turnera subulata. Taxonomy (NCBI): domain Eukaryota; kingdom Viridiplantae; phylum Streptophyta; class Magnoliopsida; order Malpighiales; family Passifloraceae; genus Turnera; species Turnera subulata. Next base: position 25,844 of record JAKUCV010005075.1, on the reverse strand, counting down.
TTAATGCTCCTCCAATGATAGTATATTTATAGCCCAAAAAAATGTACGGCAGTTGCTCAATAATTAGTGAGAAAATGGGCAACGTACCAGTGGGGCTGGACTCAACTTTTTAAGCAAAATCTTAAGATATTTTCGTGTTTGTAAGAGTTGGAACTAACTCGAGACTTTTAACTCTAGAAACGACCTTATTACGACTTGAACTATTGATCAAAATCTTAAGTATTTAACTCATAAATCACTCATTTAGCTTTTTCATTAGACAATAATTACTTATCCTTAAGTTCCCAATAATCTCAACTATAGGTTTCTGTTATATTGGCTTAATTCGGGTTGACTCTTCCTCTAAGGAAAGGATATTTGTAACATCACCAAGATCCACCCCCATAACACCATACCCTATTTTCGAGAGCATGTGGTGCATGAGGATGAGAGGGGGTCCAAGGGAGGCCACCTAGAACACATCTATAATATATCAAACAGCGTACAAAATAGAAAACTGGGTTTGTTATCTACCAAACAACCTATGACTGTGAGATAGTCCCCAGTCTACGGGAAAGTGCCCAGTCAAGTCTACACCAACAAGGAGCCCAATGAAATAGACAGGACAACTATTGAGTATGGGCTCAACATTATTACAATCCCATGGTTGGGGTTTCTTGTTTCTCGTCCTAGTTTAGCCTTTTCTTCTTTACAGATTTCACAAGAATTTTGAAAGATCCAGGGACGGAGTTTAAAAAAAAAAAAAAAGTTAGGGTCAAAATAATGAGAAAAATGGGGAATTTTATTCTTTTTTGAACTTCAGTTGTTATATTCATTCATGTTATGTAAGCTCTTCACGTAGGATAACGAAAATTGAGCTTGGCAACTGACATCAACCAGTACACAAGCATGTTGGTGCATGTTTTGCTAGGGTATCAGGTACCCTATTTGCTGCCCTATTTATAGTAGAAATCCAGAAAACATCAAAAGAGTGTAACAAAGAGATAATTGGGTTTTTGGATTTTTTGGGCCCCCATGTTTAGTGGTTTGGCCAATTTGGTACCACGATTTTTTTTTTGGCCGGGCATATACCCCGAAATTGCATGGGCAGGCCAAACGTAGACCCTTGGTCAGGCACCTGCTGACGTGGAGGCTGCCCGGGTATTTGCGCGTGTTACTGTAGCAAAATGACGCCGTCTTAAGTGAGAAAACGTCACCGTTTCATGCCACGTCGAACACTGGTGGCTTAGTGGGGCCCACTACACTTAAAGTCCCAAATTCTTCCCATACCGAACCAAAACCGCTCTGTACCACGACCAAACCTGACCCGCCCAGTCTTCTTTAAAGATTTTCTTATGAATATTTTGCTTTCAAAATATAAAAACAAGAAAAAGAAAATACATTAACGAATTTAATACTAATAATAATGATATATATAATAATAATAATAATATTAATCTTAATAATAATTGTATTAATTAAGATACAAAATAAAATAAATAATGAGAGATTACAACTTCTCTTAATCTTATTTTAATAACTTCTTGTGAATATTTTCCTTTAAAACTATAAAAACAAGAAAAAGAAAATACATTAACAACCCCACCCCAAAGTCACCGACCATAACCACCACCACCAGCACCAGCCACTGCCGCCACCACCATTACCAGCAGCAGCACCAAACACCCACCACCTACCAAAAATCCCCACCACCAAACACCCACCAAAATTTCCAACAAGACATATAACCAAAATTCCCATCCCCAAGCCAATCCCTAAATCCCCAATTCTTGAACCCATGGGGGTCATCGGACTGGGGGTGTTGAGGGAAGGAGAAGGAGGTAGTGGCGACGCGTCCTTGTCATGTTTGGCCTGCCCGATGATGCTGAGGTGACGAGGAAGGGGAGGGGGATCTCGAAGACGTGGGCGCCGGCGCGGGTGATGTAGGCGTGGATAGACTCCTTGACGGCACTGTAGGCGTAGTGGAGCACAACGGCGAGACCAGCCTTGAGGAGGGGGAGAGGAAGGAGTCGCGGTTGGTTATTGCAGCGCGGTGACAGTGTCTTGTCGATGGTGAATCTCAGGGCTGAGGACGGGGACAAGGTTCGGGGGTGGCATCGCTCGAACGGGGTAGGAAGCTTTGCAGCGCGACAGCAGTTGTGCTTGCCCGGCCGGCGACCGCCTTTCTCCAGTGGCAGCCTGGCTTCGTGTTCGGGGCGGCGGGTTTTAAGCTCCAATGGGAGCACTCCATGGTGGCGGCAACAAGGGGAAGAGATGAAACTGATACGCATTGTCTTTTTAATTACATGCGTCTAATTTGAGTTATTTTAGGGTGAAGTGCTTTTTTTTTTTTAATGTATTGCTAATTGAAGAGAAAATTTTTTATTTTTTTCCACTAGAACTCTAGTAAGTTATGGGTCTTTAGAAAAAGCATGTTGTTCCTTCTGGGACATCCGATAAAAAAAAAACATGTTTATTTTTTCTTTTTAAATAGTTTCAAAATTAATTTATATTAGGAAATTTAATCAAAACCAATTTATGATACAAAATTGGATTTAAATGACATTTTTATGCCACTAATATAATATTGTTTTAAATTTTTTAAAAAGATTAATTCTAGCACAAGATAATGACTACAAGAAGATATTTATTTTTTTTGATTTTTTTTATCGTTGAGATTTAATCTTACTCTTTATTTATTTATTTTTCTATTATTATTATATTAAAAAATTGTAGGTGCCTTTCACAAATTCTAAACGGTGAGCGTTTAAATTGGGATTTTTAAAAATTAGTATTGAAATTAAAAATAAATAAATCACTAAGATTTTTAGAAATTAAGATTTACTTATTTTAAAAGATTTTTAAAAATAAAATTTGATTAATGAAATTAAAAATAATTAAATAAATAACCAAATCGGATTAGTAGGTGGTATCCATTGGGTTTCGGCTCGGTTAGGTAAAGAACCCGGGTTGGTAGCATGCGGGAGCCCACAAGGACACGTGGATTTGACGTGTCCATCCAACTAGCTAAAACGACGTCGTTTTGGCACAAGACGACGTCATTTTGGAGCACCTTTCAGACCTCAAATTCGGGCAGCCCTCCACGTCAGCAGGTACTTGACTGGGGGATCATGTTTGGCGTGCCCATGCAAAGTCTGGGTACCTGCCCGGCCAAAAAAAATGTCAGGGTACCAAATTGGCCAAACTACTAAACATGAGGGCTAAAAAAGCTCAAAAACCCGAGATAATTAATGCGTGCAAGTTAAGGCATAAATAGACCAATCCTTGCAACTCCATCATATAGAGAATCTGTAAGGATTTTTAGGACCAGTTTCCACAACCGCCTTCTTGACCCTGTAGGCTAGTCCATATGTAGCATGGCCCCAAGCTAGCTTCCCCTACCAGAAGCGAGTCACTCTGTACTTGTACAAGCTCGTGAAAAACATGATTGCGATGGCCTCCTTGTTGTGGTAGGTCCAAACCCACATGGACCAAGACTTACCACTTGTGGGCATAAGTGAAATAAACAAAATTTGTTGGGTTAGTTTTGGAAGAAACCAATATGTTTTCTCATTAGTCACTGTAACGGTCCAGGTAAAATTTATGTTTTTACCGGGACTGTAAAAAGCTTTGTACAGTAATTTACCTTATGAAATTAATCTTGGGTAATTATTTCAGGGTAAATTATACTTTGGATTCTGAAGCCGACCCTTACCCCACGTTCCCGATTTTTCTGCGGATTTTTCGGACCAGAGTTGGTATTTTTCGGGTCCAGGAATCTTAAGAAAAGTCAGGTCTCACCTCGAATTAACGGACTAGAAATAAAGTCAAGTGGGTATAATAGATATTTTCTGGTCCGGACGGGACACGACTGCATAATTGAGTCACGCAGCCGCCTCTTTTCTGTGCTGCCCGTGACTCTCCTGTGCAACCTGTGAAAACTTTTTCCTTTCCTTTCCCCGTGTCTTCATTAGTTCCAATACACCATTTACAGCATCACCCTCACACACTCACCTCTGCAAACAACTCTGCCAGTTACCGTTCCTTCCTCTACAAACACAAAAAACCTGCAGAAGGAAGAAATAAAAAAAAAACACAACAACACTCAAGCAAACCAGAGAAAGTATTTCAGTTTGACTGTATTTTACCTTGTAACATATGTACTGTCTGCTACTGTAATAAGAACAGTTCTGGCACGTGTTTATCCGGTACGGTAAATACGGGTCGGGGCGCTTCAGTCACACACGTGACTTTGTGGGAAAGGGGATAGAAAATGCTGTGAGTGGCATTCTTTGGTTGTAGTAGCAAAAAAGCAAAAATTAGAAATGAGGCAGAAGTTTTGACGAGCTGAAAGGGAAAGAAAAGGGGGGAGTTTGCTCATCTTTGCAAGCCTTGATCGGATAGCAAACGGAGTCCGATCTTGATGAATTTCAGTAAGTTGTTCTCCTCTTCAAGCTCTACAAAGTGAACGGAGCTGATCGTTGAGAAGCTTCATGTTTTCGGGTAATAGTGTTATACCCATTTGGTGAGACTTACCCACTTCTCCTCTAATTTGTTGCTTGTAATCTACTAGTATAGTGATGAGTTTATTGTTGGAGCCAAGATATGTTGTTCTTGATGTTGCTGCTAGTGTGTTAGCCTCTAGTTTTATCTAGAGAGGAATATTTGTTGTGAACCCATTATTATTTGATATAGTGGAAGATTGACGAACTTCGTTCCCTTGGTTTTTACCCCGTCTTGGGGGTTTTCCACGTAAATTCGGTATTTGTGGTTGTGTTGGTTTTGATTGCTAGCATTTTATTGCTTGGTTATGATATCCCATTTTGGTGGCACAAAGAGGGGAAAGTGTTTAATTGGGTTATTCCGTTGCGCATTTGATTGCGGTTGATTGTTGTTGTCTTGAATTGGTGCGTCTTTCCCCAACAAACTGGTAGCGGAGCCAGGTTCATTGTTTGTGGTTTCTTATGCATGTCAAAATGGAGAATAAAGCTAGCTTGATAAAACTGACTTCATCGAATTACTGTGTGTGGAAGATGTATATGGAGGATCATTTGTATTGCAATGATTTGTTTGGACCAATTGAGTATGAAGGCCAAAAAGTATTTGTTTGATAAGCGGAGTGCGTAGAACAAGGCCTTTTTGATTAAAAGGCTTGTGAACCTGAAGTATTCAGATGGGCATGATATGTCAGAGCACTTAACAACTTCCAAGGAATCTTGAACCACTTGACTACCTTGGGGATAAATCTAGATGATGAAGTGCAAGCATTGATTTTGTTGAGTTCTTTGCCAGACAGTTGGGAGACTTTGACAGTTTCTCTTAGTAATTCTGCTCGTGCTGTGAAGCTCACTTTAGATGCAATGAAGGATAGTGTGATGGATGAAGCTGCCAGGAGGAAAGAACTGAGGGTTAAGTCCACTGAGTCAGAGGCCCTTGTTACAGAGAACATGGGGAGGAGCAAGAGCAGAAAGCCGCAAGGAAGAAAATATTCCAAGTCTCGTGACAAGAAGAAAGAGTGGAAGCCTAGAGGAAATTCCAAATTTAGAAGTGAGATTAGACGTTATTATTGTGATAAGCCGGGACATATCCAAAGAGAGTGTAGAAGCTTCAAGAGAGATCAAGAAAAGGAAGAAAGCAAGAAGGTTACCAAAGAAGATTCAAGTGCAGTGGCAATTGATTCCGAAGATGATTCCTTCCTTCTATATGAGGAGGAGAGCATTAATGTTGCACAACAAGAATACACATGGGTTTTAGATAGTGGTGCTTCCCGACATGTCACACCTTGTAGAGAGTTCTTTAATACCTACAAGAGTGGTGACTTTGGCTCATTGAAGATGGGTAACAAGTTCGATGCTTGGATTGTTGGAGTCGGTGATATTTGTCTAGAAACCAATCTTGGGTGCAAGTTGCTACTCAAGGATGTGAGACATGTTCTGAATCTTCAATTGAATTTGATCTCCACCGGCATTCTTGATGATGAGGGATATCACTGTAGCTTTGGTAATGGGGTTTGGAAGCTTACTAGAGGAAAGGGTGCAATTGTCTTGGCAAAAGGGAAAAAGGAGAATACTCTCTACCGGACTCAAGCAAAGCCATGCTATGATGAAGTAAATGTCGTTGAGCATGAAGTCTCTATGGAGTTGTGGCATAAGAGACTTGGGCACTTGAGTGAGAAAAGCCTACAATTGCCTGCAAAGAAAGAGTTCTTGCCAAGCTTGTCAGGTACCTTGTCTAAATCTTGCACTCTTTGTTTAGTTGGCAAGCAACATAGAGTGTCTTTCCATACTTTTCCTCCATCTAGAAAAAGTAATGCTCTTGATTTAGTTCATACTGATGTTTGTTTCATGAGTGATAGATCCAATGGAGGTGCTTTGTATTTTGTAACCTTTATTGATGATTATTCTAGAAAAGTGTGGGATTTTGTGTTGAAGAGCAAAGATCAGGTGCTTGATATGTTCAAGAAGTTCCATGCCAGTGTTGAGAGAGAAACTGGGCTGAAGTTGAAGGCTGTTAAAGCGGACAATAGTGGCGAATACCGGGGGCCATTTGAAGAGTATTGCAACTCTTATGGCATCAAGCTTGTGAAGACACCTCCCAAGACACCACAGCACAATGGTGTAGCAGATAGAATGAACAGAACCATTTGCAACAGAGTTGTCAGTATGCTTTCTCATGCCAAATTGCCTAAGTCATTTTGGGGTGAGGTAATGAGGACTGTGGTTGATTTGATCAATTTATCTCCTTCCACGGTACTTGATGGTGATGTTCCAGATAGAGTGTAGAGTGTAGAGTGGAAAGAATGTGTCCTACAAGCACTTGAAGGTGTTTGGTTGCAAGGCATTTGTTCATGTGCCTAGAGATGAGAGGTCCAAGCTTGATAGCAAGACCAAGCAGTGTATCTTCCTTGGATATGGGCATAATGAGTTCGGGTATAGATTATGGGATTTGAAGAACAAGAAGATCATAAGGAGCAGAGATGTGGTGTTCTTTGAAGACCAAACACTAGAAAACTTTGATGAGACGGAAAAGCCTAGTACTTCTTCCTCTTCTTCTAGTGATGTACTAGGTGGCTCGAGTACAGTTCCATTTGTCCATGCTGATCACGGGGGAGATGTGCAGAATGATGATGGTGATGCAATTGGTCATGAGCCCGATGATGTTCCTACAGTTGATAATGATGCACCAGAGCATGTTGATGTAGAACCGCCACCACAGCCACAGTTGAGAAGATCATCAAGAGAGCCTCAACCGTCTACACGGTATCCTTCCAATGATGGGTGACAGTTACAGATGAAGGAGAGCCAGAAAGCTATGAAGAGGCCATGTCACTTGATGATAGAAGAAAATGGTTGGAAGCCATGCAAGATGAGATGAATTCCTTGCATGAGAACAACACTTATGAGTTGGTTGAGTTGCCAAAGGGGAGGAGAGCACTTAACAACAAATGGGTCTTTAGGCTAAAGATGGAAGAAAGTACTTCACAGCCAAGGTACAAGGCGAGATTGGTTGTGAAAGGATTTGGTCAAAAGAAGGGGATTGATTTTGATGAAATCTTTTCTTCCGTTGTGAAGATGTCTTCTATCCGGGTTGTTTTGGGTCTGGCCGCCCATTTGGACTTGGAGATTGAACAACTTGATGTGAAGACGGCTTTTCTCCATGGTGAACTAGAGGAAGAAATCTACATAAAGCAACCGGAAGGGTTTGAAGTCAAGGGAAAAGAGAACCTTGTATGCAAGCTAAGGAAGAGCTTATATGGTCTTAAGTAAGCTCCGAGGAAATGGTACAAGAAGTTTGACTCTTTCATGATAGAACATAAGTTCAGCAGGACTACCTCTGATCATTGTGTCTATGTTAAGAGGTACTCTGATGATAATTTTATTATCCTCTTGCTATTTGTGGCCATGATGCAAAGAAAATCCGAAGTTTGAAGAAAGCTTTGAGTACTTCATTTGCAATGAAGGATTTGGGACCGGCAAAGCAAATACTTGGCATGAAAATCTCTAGAGACCGAAACAAGAAGAAATTATGGTTGTCTCAAGAAAGATACATTGAGAAGATTCTTGATAGGTTCAACATGAGCAAGGCAAAACCAGTGTGTTCTCCACTTGCGTCTCACTTTAGGCTTAGCTCCAAACAAAGTCCTACAAGTGACCAAGAGAAGGAAGAGATGAAGAAAGTGCCTTATGCTTCAGCCGTGGGTAGTTTGATGTATGCCATGGTGTGCACTAGGCCGGATATTGCCTATGCCGTTGGTGTTGTTAGCCGGTTCATGTCTAATCCCGGTAAAGAGCATTGGTCGGCAGTGAAATGGATATTGCGGTATCTCAAGGGTACTTCTAATTTGTGTTTATCCTTTAGCGATGGGAGTCCGATACTTGAAGGGTATACAGATGCGGATATGGCGGGAGATGTTGATTCTAGGAAGTCTACTTCTGGGTTTATGATGACCTTTGCAGGGGGAGCTGTGTCATGGCATTCAAAGTTGCAGAAGTGTGTAGCATTGTCCACTATAGAGGCTGAGTACATTGCCCTGACAGAGGGTGGAAAAGAAGTTATGTGGATGAAGAAACTTCTTGAGGAACTTGGTCTTAGTCAAGACAAGTTTGTTGTGCATTGTGACAGTCATAGCGCCATCCATCTCAGTAAGAATCCTACCTTTCATTCAAGGTCCAAGCACATTGAGGTGCGGTATCAATGGATACGGAAAGCTATTGAGATGTAGCAATTGTGTGTTGAGAAAATCCATACGGAGGATAATGGCTCCGATATGATGACTAAGCCACTACCGAAGGAGAAGCTTGTTTTTTGTCGGAAGCAAGCGGGCTTGATAGAGCCCTCCATGTGAGTTTGGAGGGGAGATTATTGTGGTAGGTCCAAACCCACATGGACCAAGACTTAACACTTATGGGCAAAAGTGAAATAAACAAAATTTGTTGGGTTAGTTTTGGAAGAAATCAATATGTTTTCTCATTAGTCACACACGTGACTTTGTGGGAAGGGGATAGAAAATGTTGTGAGGGGCATTCTTTGGTTGTAGTAGCAAAAAAGCAAAAAATAGAAAGGAGGCAGAGGTTTTGACGAGCTGAAAGGGAAAGAAAAGGGGGGAGTTTGCTCATCTTTGCAAGCCTTGATCGGATAGCAAACGGAGTCCGATCTTGAAGAATTTCAGTATGTTGTTCTCCTCTTCAAGTTCTACAAAGTGAACGGAGCTGATCGTTGAGAAGCTTCATGTTTCCGGGTAATAGTGTTATACCCATTTGGTGAGACTTACCCACTTCTCCTCTATTTTGTTGTTTGTAATCCACTAGTATAGTGATGAGTTTGTTGTTGGAGCCAAGATATGTTGTTCTTGATGTTGCTGCTAATGTGTTAGCCTCTAGTTTTATCTAGAGAGGAATATTTGTTGTGAACCCATTATTATTTGATATAGTGGAAGATTGACGGATTTCGGTCCCGTGATTTTTACCCCGTCTTGGGGGTTTTCCACGTAAATTCGGTGTTTGTGGTTGTGTTGGTTTTGCTTGCTAGCATTTTCTTGCTTGGTTATGATATCCCATTTTGGTAGCACAAAGAGAGAAAAGTGTTTAATTGGGCTATTTCACTGCGCATTTGATTGCGGTTGATTGTTGTTGTCTTGAATTGGTGCGTCTTTCCCCAACACTCCTATCTAATCTTCTCCATCTTTCATGTTGTGATCATAAAACCTTATCATGATGACCGCCATGGGCTCAGCTCCAACCAACTGTTCATTTGGTAGAAAGCTCCACCCAAGGACTGATTAAGCACCACAAAATGGAAAAGAGCAAATTACGATCAGCTATCAAAATGAAAGATCTTATTAGAATTACATTGAATTATATATACATTACAGCAGGCAGTAGCAAAACTCAAATAATATATATGAGTGCCACAAAATTAATGAAGTACATGTTCCACCAAATTAAGGGTTATTTTAATTTGGCTATATATCTAAATTTTGATATGGAATAGCTTTGCTTCCTTTAGATACTCTAACATACCGGCAACAGAACCAACACCAGAAATGAGAGTCACAATGAGACAAACAAAGCTGAAAGCTTGGAATTTTATCCACCCCCAGCTTCCCCTCTTGATCTTTGCTTGCGCCATGTACATGGCTATAGGGAAGTAAATCGTCAGTGGCCAAAAGGAAATGGAACCCAGAAGACCAAGAATGGCATTGAAGAATGGAAACATCATTGCTAGTGCAGTGGTGAAAATCACAAAAACTGTGCGCAGTAGCAGCCTGTTTATTGCAAAGTCATAGGAACATTTGCTTGTGCATGGGAATCGGATGGTGTATATTCTATTGAAGGGTGATGCTGGCCATCTTTTTGCAAACCACTTCTCGTTGATAGCAAATACTGGCTGAGCATACACCTGAAATATTAGCAATGCAGAAAAATTATTTGGAAGAAGAAATGTGTCTAAGAAATTCTTTGGTTGAAGTATTGGATTAGGGCGCGCAACACCGTTCGTTTGGTCCATCAGCGGATAGATCCGGTATTGGATTTTATATAAGTTCAAGCATATTCTATAAGCAAAGGCACAGGTAGAAAAGGACTAACCTGATAAGCTCCAACTAGATGTATAACAACAGCAAGGTTGGCAATATCAACAAGCCAAAATGGTTCATAGAATCCAGCAAGAACATTTCCAGGAACATTACTCCCAAATGCAGCATAACCCATGCATCCCAAAGATATGTAGAACAGTGCTGTTCCAGCAACTACATAGAGTGATGCTTTCTTCATTACTTTATTTTCAGGTGGATGTGACTTCAGGGTGTCCTTTTATCAAATTTGTTCAATATGATTAAGATTAGTATTACATATGCATATACACATTTAATTTGGAGTTAAAAGCAAAGATTGTGCAAGAGAGTGAACCTGAATTTCTAATAATAGCATGGAATAGGTATAGGCCAAAGCTATGTTTCCAAAAGCTTGGAAAGCTTGCCAAACTTTTTCTGATGCATCCTCTCCTTTCTCCATCATAACTCCCAGGAGGCTTCCTCTGAACTCATGGTTGGATGATAATTTTTCGACGGAGAGGAACAGGGCGATGAGCGCATATGCAAAAGATGTAATTGCTGCAATGGTGGAAATCAATGCCACTTTTTCCAAGCTTGGACATTGGGAGAGAAATATTTCCATTGCTCCATAGATTAGCATGTAAAGATTTCCTGATACTCTACACTTTGTGTTCAGTCCTTTCTCATGGAAACATGATGTCCTCTTTACAGTCCTGTATTGGTTAAAGGAAAACAAGAATGTAAGCATAAGCCACACAGGAATTGTACGTAATATGAACTTAATTAAAGAGGATGAGGGTAAGGGCGGGCATGCATTAAGTTGGGGAAATTGAATACCATCTCATTATATGCTTATGTAAACAAACAAATTAGGATTGCAATCTGAGAGGAACAGATTTAATTTGGCTGCAGAATTCTAAATTTTGCAAAGAAACTCACGCTATACTAATTGCAGTTGTAACTGTGTAGCCAATCATTGTTCCCCATAATATTGAATATTGTAGTATCCCACACATAAGTTCACTTCTTGGACCTGCATGGACACACAAGGAAGTTGTTAGTTTTTGTTTTTTAAGTTCATAAAATTTTATTAATTGTGAGATAAAGGGAGAAAGATGCAACAGATTAAGACATAAGAACAAGAAGCACCCTTATTAGCTAATCCGCTATACTAAATGAGCTATAGGGAGTTCTCAAAAAAACATCATTGAGCCCTCTATTAAAACGAAGTTGTTATCTAAATCTGTTATAGGATTGACAAGTCTGGAATTTTGGATGGTTTGTCACTATTCCCCTCACGAAGAGAAGCAGTAAGTAATCATAATTTAGAGGATTTTTTCTAACGTGGAGAATATTGCAGTATATAATAAGCATTGCTTTTGATCTTGCTGAAGAGGTGATGTTGCAGAATGCATGATTTTTGTTGTTTATATCAAGATAAATGTTTCAGATAGAGTTGTAGGGATGATGGATTGAGGCTTGGTTTCGTCATCCACAAACTAATCCCTGAAATGTGTTATCCTTAGGTTTGCTTTTGGCATATAGCTAAATATTTTGTTTGCTTTTGGCATATAGCTAATATTTTGTTAAGAAATAATTCCTAAGCTTAATTTGGTTTTAATCCACTAGAAAAGCATGGGTTAGGATTAAGATGTGGATCCTGATGTAAACGAGAACAAAGAAAGAAAGAGGGAGACTGTTGCTTTATTGTTTCTGTCAAAATCTTTATTTTTTCGTAAAATTTCAATAATATAATATTTTTATTTTAGAATTAAATATGTTAATACACAGGATTTTTTTGTTTGACTGTATACACAATTTGTTTTTTAGAAATAATTTTACTTTCTCAATTTAAACTTATTGTAAACACACAATAGATGATGCTACCCCAATTTCTTCTACATAAATTAGAATTGTCCCTCTATTTCACTTCCCAACTTGTCGAGGTGGCAAAAAACATCCGTTTTACTCTAAAAACTGAATATATCTACAAAAAATGGTTCCTATTAAATTAAACTTTTAATATAATAAGATTGTACAGACATTCTTCAGTCTTTGATTGGAGTATATGACACAACAACAATGATTTATAATGATAGATTCATCAAGACAAATAGTTTGCACCAATATTTCAAACGGCTTCATTTCATTTCATTTTGCATCATGCTTCATCGTGAAAGCAAAGATAGTTGTTTTTCAAAACTTGATGTTGATGTTGAGAATGAAAATCAATACGCTAAGATTTCATAAAACAAACATGACTAAGGACCTGTGAATACTTAGGATAAATCACACAAGGATATACCCAACATAGATATCATATGATTTTAAGAAAGGATAAATATCATAAGATTTAGATTAGAGAAAGCCTATAAATGATACAAACATTACCTAAAAGTTTTTTTTTTTTGATACTAATCGATGGTTTTATTGAACATTACCTAAAAGTTCTCTCACAGCATCAATGTAAGTGTAATTCCTTTTTCCTTTGACTGGGTCTGGAGTTCTGTAGCAATCACACAGAAGTGTGGCTATATAATAGGTTACAATGGCAAAGGCGATGACAACAATGGGCCCAAGAATCCATCCCAGTTGGGCCACACTCCAGGGCAATGCTAATATCCCAGCCCCAACAACAGCTGTGAATGCATGAGCAATTGCAGTCCACAAGGTTCCTGGCCCAACAAAATAACACAACTAATTACCCAAACTGTAATGGTAGGAATACACTGGAGATAGAAATATACAAAATAATCAAAATCACAGTACACCATTTTTTTTTATGTAGAAAATTCATTATTTTATGTGGTTCAAAAAAAAAAGAAAAAAGATAGACAATCCTACCATAACTGATTAGTAAAGCAGTAAGGATAGGGATTGGTAATAATAGATGTAATACTTAAAATAATTTCTTTACCAAAAATACCTCCAAATTTGTTAACTAGACTTTTCCCCTTGAAAAAAGAAATCTTATTTTGGTCAAATTTTTTAGACATGTAAGCATGGAGTTCAGTTTCCACTTTCCTTGACTTGAAACTATCCAAGAAGAGCAACCTTTTCTCCAAAAATTAATATTTTTCTCTGGTTTTCTATGTGCCAATTTCATACACAGTAATATAAACAAAAATGAGAAGATCCACACCACAAGACAATACATTAGTTTAAATTTAATGGCAAATATCCTGAAGAAACATAAACTTTACCTGTTCTAATGCGGCCGTCATCCCCTGCATCAATTTCCATTTTTCCTTCCCACCACAACAGAGATGATAATATGATGGCTGTGAAGAAATAGGGAAACAGGTTTTGAACAGAAAGGGTATCACTTTGGGGGTATATATACTAGGGACTTATTACTACACCACCAGGCATCTGCAACAGGACTAGAATCTGCACTTTGTTCATCCTCATAAACTTACAAGAGAAAAAGTAAAATGGAAAATGGGTCTTAATTTGTTTCTCCTCTCTACTTGATTGGTGGGTTTATGCGTTCGGTGCCTTGAATCTCATTACATTTATTGCTTGAAACTAAAAATTCCTGCAGGTGGCAGCAATAAAACACAGACTAGATTCCACATTCCAAGACATTTGTACACCTTATATATATTTCCTCCCACATTTTGCATGCAAGGGCTTGCATATTTGCTACAAATTTAACTTGTAATATCATGTGACAGGTGTAGAATTTATACTATTAATCAACGATTTTATCATGATCTGAAATCACTTTTCAGTCGCTTCACAAATCTTAAGATGCTTTTGTTATACGTATATATGTTTAGACACTATGTGAGGACACAATTTAATCAAGTAAAGTTCTTTTCTATGAAATACACATGGTGCTAAATTCAAAACTTATTCTGTTTTTTTGACAATTTTTTTAATCCTTGTCAATACGTGTTAGTAGTTAATTAGTCCAAAATTTAGCCTAAAAATTAAGTTTCTTTTCCACAAAGCAGTTTAAGATTCTATATGCCGCTAGATAGTAGAAACTGATTTAGACTTGATGGTTTCATGTAAAGAATTAATCACATTTTATGCATACCAAAATGAGTCCCTACAATATTGCAGGTAACTATGCTAAGCTAATATGAATGTGACATTTCAATCATATTTGAAGGAGATTAATACTTTTTGGTCCCTTCTCATGAGATTCTAACTAAAACCAACTCTCAACATTGAACATAAATATCTCAATAGTAATATTCATTTCTAACGGTAAAATAATTCCAGATCCATACAGGATCAATAATTTGCATCCTTCTTTTACATGCTTCTTCTTTCTTGAAACAGAGAACATTCTTTTCCTGGTGGGATTCACATTCTCTGTACTTTGTTTTAGATTTTATAACAAAAAAACATTCCACCAACAGGATTTTGCACAGCAAAATATTTTTAAAAAGCCACTGTTTAATTTCCATCCTAGGATAACTATTTATTTCGATTCCCCTAACTCAAGTGGATACTAGGTAGACTGCTTTAATCAATTAACTAATCATTTGCTGTCATAAAAAAATAAGGGAGGAATGCCTCTTTCACGAAGATAGTGATCACTTAAACAAGTAGAGTCAAACCTTCTCTTTTAAAAAAAAAAAAAATACATAACGAGATTATTGAGAAAAAAGCTATTGTTTACATAATCACCTTCTAGTTTAATCATAAAAAGAATAGTGTAAGACCTAAAAGGGGCAAAGTGAAAGAATGACTGGCCAACTATAATGTGGACGAAGAATTTGCATCTCAATAAGTAAGCCCAATAGGAATAGGACCTCTTGACAATGTATGTATACCACAAATTGGGCATCAATACTTTTTTTTTTTTTTGAGAAAAATTGGGCATCAATACTTAGTTGATCAGTTTTTGAATATAGGATGATGATAAGAATATTTAGTTTAATTTTCTGAAAGGCAGAGTTCCAAGCATCTGTGAGCACTCCCCAAAGTTCACCAGAAAAAAGAGAGATGCTTACAGTTTTAGTCTTTTCCTTATCACAATAGGAAAACTATTTGTATCGTTTTCAAAAGAAAGATTCTTGCTTAAAGCAAGACCAAAAAAAATACATGAAGATGCTTTAGCTTATAAATCCAAAAATTGCAAGTTCTTTCCCTACAAATTTTATTTTCATTAACTAATTTGATTTTACAATTCGTCCCCCAACTATCAAAACAGTGACAGATATTAGTGGATGTGCCTCAACAAATTAAAATGATCAACGATCTACAGGTTGATGTGAAATAGCTTTGCATGTTTAAGATGTTCCAATATACCAGCCACCGAACCAATAGCAGAAACTAGTGTGACAATGAAGCACAATAGGCTGAGAATCTGAAACATTATCCAAGTTGAACTTCCCCTTTTGATCTTCATCTGCGCAATGTACATGTTCAATGGGAAGTAGACTGTCAGTGGCCAGAACGAAATGGAGCCGAGAAGGCCCAGAACGGCATTGAAGAAGGGAAACATCATTGCAACCACTGTTGTGAAAACAACAAAGACTGTCCTTAGAAGGAGCCTACTCAGTGTCATGGTAAAGCCTTTGTTGTGTGTGCAGGGGAGCCTTATGGTGTATATAGCAGTGAAGAAAGAATTAGGCCATCTTTCTGCAAGCCATTTCTCATGGAGAGCAAAAACTGGTTGGGCAAACACCTGATAGGAACAAAAGTATAACAGTTATAATATAACATTCTCTTATCTGAACAAAGCATATTGCAAAGAAATTTCTTACTGTTCTTCTATTTAATTGTACTGTTTAGCAGCATATTCTGTAGATTGATGAATCAATACTCTGCCAGCTAGTAGTCATTTTACTTTCTTGATTAGGAAGACAACTTACCTGATAGCCAACTAATAGATGCAAAATCACAGCAAGGTTGGCAAAATTAACAAGCCAAAGTGGTTTGTAAAATCCAGTGAGAACATTTCCAGGAACTTCACTTCCAAAGGCAGCATAACCCACGCATCCTAGAGCAGTGTAAAATAGTGCAGTTCCACCAATGGCATAAAGTGTCACCCTCTTCATCACTTTATTCTCAGGTGGTGGTGACTTTAATGTATCCTGAATTCACCAAGTTTTGCAGCTAGTTAATCAAAATCCTTAACACTTGTAAGAATATGATTTTGATTAGACACTACATATAAAGACCTGAATTTCTAGCAGCAGCATGGAATAGGTGTAGGAAAATGCAATGTTTCCTAGAGCTTGGAAGATTTGCCAAACTCTGGTGGCCGTGGCCAATTCCGCGCCGGCCATAGCTACCCTGATTGTCCCTTTGGTCTCATGATTGGAGGCATATTTGTCAATGGCAAGATACAGTGCAATAACTGCATATGCAAGTGATGTTAATGTGGCTACTACTGAAAGAACAGTCACTTTTTCCAGGCTTGGGAATTGAGATAAAACAATTTCCAGCAACCCAAATGTAATCATGTATAGATTTCCAGATACTCCACATCTTGCATTGGGTCCATTCTTATGGAAACAAATTGATCTCTTCACAGTCCTGTTAAAAATAAACTTATTAAATGTACAAGAAAAACTCCATATAAGGGTCAACCACAAAAAATGTATTTAGAATCAGCTACTTGGTTAGGGGAGTCTTTTGTTCCAAAAGTAAAATTGCTGCAAGAATTTGCTATTGTTAGGAAGTTACTCACGCTGTACTAATTGCAGTTGTTATGGTGAAACTAATCATCATTCCCCATAGGATAGAATACTGCATTATACCACTAATAAGTACATTTCCCCCACCTGCATCAGAAATGACAAGATTGATGTTGTGGTATCCTTTTGTCACAAAACGATTTTTTTTCTCATAAATTTTGTAATCACAATCCTGTCATGTTACAAATCAGTTGAACTGTATAATACAGAAAGGTAAGGAAGTACCTAAAAGGGTTTTTACAGCATCCATGTATGTGTAATTTCTTTTTCCCTTCACTGGATCAGGTGTTCTGTAGCAATCGCATAAGAGGATAGCAATGTAGTAGGTAATAACAGCAAAGAACACCAGGAAGAATGGGCCAAGGACCCAACCCAATTGAGCCACACTCCATGGCAGCGCAAATATACCAGAACCAACAATAGCTGTGAAAGCATGGGCCGTTGCAGTCCACACAGTTCCTGGAAAATTTATTATGGAGGCCTTATAAGTGAACCACAAACATCTATTATAATTTATGACCATTGATCTAATATATCACTTTGCCATTCAAGGGTGGATGAGGGGTTACTATACAAGTGGAGAACTAATCATATGCAATATGCAAGAAATCCAAACAATTTCTACACTTCTCTTCTTCATTCTTATATATATAGATATATAAAGAATCCTGAAGATTTCTTACTAAAGCAAGAGACAGGCTCAACATAGAAATGTTTACAACAGCACAAAAGTGGCTATACCCATCCGTACCTGTTCTTATACGTCCATCATCGCCTATGTCCACTTCCATACTTGGAGAGACTTAAGGAGGAAGAGAAAGAAGGAAGAGTAATGTAATGAAAATCCTTCCAAGATATGGCAGAACCACCTTGCTAGCTAGTCATGTCATTAGAGAAACTAGTTCTGTAATTATGACAGAAGACTGAGGTAAGTAGTGATTTTCATAAATTGATATATCTGTGTGCTCCAGTAGTATTTTTGGTGAGCAAAAATTTCCGCAGAAAGATTACAAATTGGATTAGCAGGGGAGTGCAATGATGTCAATCACCTGGATTATATGGTGCTATTTTGGAGATCCGAGCATGCATGGGAAGTCTGCTTGATTTACATATATATAATGATTTTACTTGAAATCTGGAGTACTAGATTTTTGGTACACATCTATTTATAATATACAAGTCGATAAAACAATATGTAAACATAGATCATGTGTTTTTATATATATGCATCGGGCATAACCCACCATGTTACCTGCGTCAACTTCCACTAGCTAGATCATAGGTCTCCCCTTCTTTTATATATGCATCAGCAACAACGGTCGTGTTTATCCAAAAAGGGGGTTGCTTTGAGTGGTAAGTTAATTAATTTTAGGCTCAATTAGGTCTGGAGTTCCAGTTTTTGTGTATGCAGACTCATTCATCATAACGAGAAGCAAGACTTGTGTCAAATTCGGTTTAGTCACGGCAGAGATACCGGGATGAGAAGCAACAAGAAAACAACGGTCATATTTAGCAAACTTATGACCAGAATAAATTATTACTCCTGAGTCCCCACATTCAAGTAGTAGCATATTAATTCAACTTACTGTATATAGGTATCCTGGAGATGTGTGAGCTAGAAAATGTCCAAGTCAAAATATGACCTTAGAAAAGCGACCGAAGAATACCATTAGAAAATGTGTATGCTGAGGAAGACAAATACAAGTAGTAACCTTTAAAAATTAGAAATGAATTATTGTTTGTGAGATGCAGTAGTGGTAGTGGCGTATACACAGCCGTTGGACTTGCACACAGCAGAAGAGGGGGTAAACTCATGTGAATTTCAACATTGTTGGCTAATATATATATATATATATATACTTTATATAATTCCACTCTTTACCGGGTCGATCAAACAGTAGCTTACACTACTCTGATGATGATTTTGGCCTTTTTCACAATTCCAATATTGTATTTCTTTTTCTGGGATTAAGTTTTCCAAATTAAATCGTTAGGATTTAAAGGTTTTGAAGGTTCAAGTACTAGCTTAGCTGCAAGGTATTAAATCCGGACCGGTGCTCCAGCCGAAACACTTCTATAGAAAAACATTGATCCCATGAAAGCTATGGTTCACAATGTTTCCGGTTCAACCACCGGGCTAGACTAGGTTCAATAACCTTGACTTGGAGTCAGAACAAATGCTTGACCAACCCAATTCAATTTTTGATAAAAATTAAGAGCATAATGATTGAATTAAAAAAAAAAACAGGACTACGTAGATAAATTTTAGCTAATTATATAGCTATGAAATATGTTTATGAACCCGTGAAAAATCGGTAGTTTAGTTCCTCTGCTCATGTGGCCTTACAATTTATTTTACCTTGCATAACATGATTGCACTTTTACTTCTACTGTACTAGTACAAAAGGAAGAGAAGTAATGACAAAAATCTCTAGAGATCAATGTGGAATAGCTTGGCATGCTTGAGATGCTCGAGTATATCAGCCACTGACCCAATAGCAGAAACGAGTGTGACAATGAAGCACAACAGGCTAAGAACTTGAAGCATTGTCCACGTTGAAGTTCCAGGTTTGATTTTTGCTTGGACCATGTACATCCTCAATGGGAAGTAGACTGTTAGTGGCCAG
Source organism: Turnera subulata (assembly GCA_028386065.3). Classification (NCBI taxonomy): domain Eukaryota; kingdom Viridiplantae; phylum Streptophyta; class Magnoliopsida; order Malpighiales; family Passifloraceae; genus Turnera; species Turnera subulata. The sequence goes on along the minus strand of JAKUCV010005075.1, from coordinate 6,024 downwards.
AAAGATATGGAGCCAAGAAGACTTAGTATGGCATTGAAGAAAGGGAACATCATTGCAACCAATGTTGTCAAAACAACAAAAACTGTCCTTGATAGCAGCCTACTTGGTACAATAGGGAAGGCCTTGTTCTGCATACAAGGAATCCTTATCGTGTAAATAGTTGTGAAGAAAGAATTAGGCCATTTGGTTGCAAGCCACTTCTCATTGATAGCAAAAATTGGCTGGGCAAACACCTAATAGAAAAAAGATATAATGATTAGGATGCATACTTATATTATATATTCTCGGTCAATAAACACTTAAACATTCTAAATTAATCCAACATTCTAATGAAATTAAGTCACCATTTGAAAGAGAAGAACAAATTAATGCACATGAGAATATCTTTATTTTGGTTTTTCTTTTGGAGAGGGATAAAGATTACCTGATAGGCAACAATTAGATGTATAATCACAGCAATGTTGGCAAAATCAACAAGCCACAGTGGTTTATAGAAGCCAGTGAGAACATTTCCAGGAACTTCACCTCCAAAAGCAGCATAACCAAAGCACCCTAGAGAAGTATAAAATAGGGCAGTTCCACCAATAGCATAAAGGGTCACCCTCTTCATCACTTTATTCTCAGGTGGTGGAGACTTTAAGGTATCCTTGATTTATTCACCAAAGTTTCATGTACACAAAATTAGCAGTTGATTAAATGGCATCAAGTTATATGATACACTAAAGAACAAAATTTAATTTAGTGAATAGTGGGAAACCTGAATTTCTAGGAGCAACATGGAATAGGTATAAGAAAATGCTATATTTCCTAGCGCTTGAAACACCTGCCAAATCTTGGTTGATGTGGCTAAGTTTTTACCAGCCATGGCTACCATGATTGTTCCCTTGGTCTCATACTGTTGAGAGGAATACTTTGCAATGGAAAGACACAGGGCAATGAGTGCATATGCTAGTGATGTTAGTGTTGCTAATACTGATAGAAGAGTCAGTTTTTCCAGGTTTGGAAATTGAGATAAAAGAATTTCCAGCAACCCAAATGTAATCATGTATAGATTTCCTGATACCCCACATCTTGCACCAGGACCTTTGGCGTGGAAACAAGTTGATCTCTTCACAGTCCTGTTAAAGTTCAATTGTAAGAAAGACCCGCCAAGAAATTAATCAACAAAACTGAAACATAAATTTGTAGAGAAAGATCTTGTGGTTGTAAATTTGAGTACTTATACACATGACTCACGATATACTAATGGCAGTTGTTACGGTGCTGCTGATCATTATCCCCCATAACATGGAATACTGCATTATCCCACCAGTAAGTACATTTCTTGGACCTGCAATATTAGAGATGATATCACAATTCCGATGGGAAATTTGTAAGTGCTACAATCTCTATGCCTTTGTCCCAATTTTGATTCAAAGTAAAAATTAAGGACAAGCAAGATATATATAGATATGTTACCTAGAAGTGCTCTTACAGCATCTATGTATGTGTAGTTTCTCCTTCCCTTGACTGGGTCAGGTGTTCTATAGCAGTCACATAGAAGAACAGCTATATAATAGGTAATTACAGCAAATAACACTAGGAAGAATGGGCCAAGAATCCATCCCAGCTGCGCCACACTCCATGGTAAAGCTAATATTCCTGAACCAACAATGGCTGTAAATGCATGGGCTGTTGCAGTCCACATAGTTCCTGACAAATTAATCAGGGTAAATAATAAGTCTTAATTAATTACCGATTACATTTCTATGAGGATCGGGTTAGAATAAATTATTGGTGCCAAAGTTCTGTTTAAGTTTATCATGTTCCTCCAAAAAATACTAATATAATTATAAATCATAAGTAGCAATAAAAATTTCAAGCTGAAAATTGACTTATAGGATATACAAAACATATAAATCAAATTCTCATATTGTAGACAAAATCAAGATAAGGAAAAACAGGTATATGATGCATAATCAACATACAAATTTCATTTCAAAAATTTGTACTTACTCGGCTCATATATTAAGATGCTTAATAAAATTCCGCTTGAAAAAAAAATCAGAAGCAACAAGATATATATGTGATACTTAATCAACGTTTTTTTTTAATAAAAATCAACATATATACCTGTTCTTGTTCGTCCATCATCACTGGCATCTATTTCCATTGGCATAGTGATCATACACCTTTAAAGAACTCAGGTGAACAGAATGTGAAAGGAGAAAAGGTTTACGAAGTTAATTAGTTTTTCATATAAGAGATTGCATGTATATATATATGTGTGTCTGTCACTGTTTGACATGCTTTGCTAACTCGATCACATCTAACTTTTTTTAGTAACATCACCTTTTGTGCTAAGTCTAACTTAAAAACTTTTTGTTTTGTAAGAGAGACAATCATGTTCTTGATTTGATAACTTTTATGCCACAAACATGACGTCTTCAACAGGAGTTTTCTCTTTTTCAGTGATGGTGCGTGATTGAGACCTCCTATCGTACATCAACACAAATATGCTAGATTAATTTTGCACTGTGAAGTGCATGCATGTGGACGTTAACCCTACGCATCAAAAGCATATTTTTTGACTGCTTCNACCCTCCTCATAGGAGAGACCGCCCAACCGGGGCACCAGCGGACACCCTCACCTGCTACGCGTCATAATACCGGGGAATCACCGGGCTCAACGGCCAGCACCCCACCGTGTGGAAGGCCATATTCGGCCGCATCACACTATGGGGCTTGACTGGAAGCGCCGGGACTCGAACCCGAGTCTTAGAGATGGCAGGTTGAAGGCCTTGCCACTGGGCCACCACCCCCGGTGGTAGCGCTCCACGATTAATTACATTGGATAAGTTCGACCACATTCAACTCATATATTCTTCTGATTTTTTTTTTCTACTCATCATCACCAGCCTAATTCCGAAGGAAGGTGTAACTTGAACAACTTAATTATATATGCCCAAGCATGTATAATTATTAGATCATCAATGTGTGCACCTTCATCCCTACACAATTTTAGAATTTCACCTATTCGGGCCGGAACAAACTAATGTCTCAAAAGCCTTGCTAAAAGTCACTCTTTATCCATATCCTCACCAACATCGTCATATCTTATTACCCCTACGATTCCCTCGAGTGCCGAACTACTTGAACCAATAATGTGTTGATTAAACCCTAGACAATTCGTTTGTCTCTATATCTCGAAAATCTTCTCCTATTAGATTTAGATTGTCTTAATTATAACCAAATTTAAAGAAAGAAATGATTTTTAAGGTAGATACTCAATCATCTTTGATATGACATGGTTCAACCCAAGAAGAAAAGGCCCAAGAGGAAAGAAGTCTGATCCATTATTTAGAAGAACCTAGAAGAACAGGGAGAGATGACATGGCACCGTACAACAGTCCATGAGGGTACGGGTACGGATTGTCCACGTGGATACAGGCACCCTGAGCTGCCCAACACCGTTAGATCAAGTAGATGTAAAGGAATGATAGTCTCTGATTTAAGACATCATATCCACATAGTATATATAGAATAGGAAAGATAATGCATAAAAAATTACTCTTCTTCCCCGTGTATTCTCCTCCTACCTTCGTAACTCTTAGAGTTTTTCATAATAAAAACTCAATCTTTGCCATTGATTCTATCTTTCTTATTTAGATTTTTTTGTATATATAAATTTAATGAGTTATATCAATCTTGAACAAAAAATGAACTAAACATTCTGAAAATAATGTGTTGATGGATCATAACATATTGAAATCTCTTAACCCATAGATCCTCCAATCATCATCGTAACAAAATCTGGCAATCTTCACCAACGACAACATATATGTCATCAATATGGGCCGATCTAATGCCCATACATTTTTTTCTTGGTACCTTCTTCAACAACCAAATTATGTCATCAACGGCCCAAAACTTTTAAGCAAAAGCCCATCTTACAATTTAATGGCATTAACAATTTAAGACCACAACAACCAAAAAACAGCACAAAAAGACAAATATATGACAGACGTAGATTCCTTAAATTATTTATAGGCCGATTTGGTGAAAAAAGAAATAAGCGAGCGAAAGGGGGAGAGAGAGACAGAGAGAGAGAGAGTGAGAACAGAGGACAAGAAAGAAAAAAAAATGGCTGCTGCAAGCTCTTGCTGTGTGAATTTGGGAGTAACAGCAAAGACCCAGCAGCCTTTTGCTTCCTCAAAGTCCTCTAAGCTCAGCAACTCTTCAAGCTTCTCATTTTTTCCAGACACTTCTTCTCCCTCCATCTCTTTGCGTGCCCAGAAACCCTTGGTTTCATTTAGTGTCACCAGAAGAAGGGATTCTAGACTGGTAGGCAGCAGAAAGTTTGGTTCTTTGAATTGGGTTTGTTTAAATTAAATTTCTTTGCTTGCTTGATGGATTGGATTGTTAACCTTTTTGTGTTTGGTGGCAATGAGCAGGTTGTGGCGGCGTCAGCAAAGCCGGAGCCTTTGAAAATAATGATTGCAGGTGCTCCTGCTTCTGGTAAAGGTACTCAATGTGAGCTTATCACTAAGAAAGTAAGCCTTTTCTTTCCTTTTGTTGTTATTGTTTTTCGAGAATGTCGCTACTTTCTGAAGCCTTTTTCTTTTCACTTTGAGTGTCTTGATTTTAATTTTCCATTAAAAAGTGAAATGTACATGTTCTTTTGTCAATGTGAGTTCTTTATTTTATGCATAATGAAGTGTGATTTTGTGAAGTGATTTGTGCCTTTATTGCTTTAGTGGGGGTAGCTCACTGGCTTGTGTTTAGAATTTTTCACCTGGCGAAAACATTGTGTCTTCTGTGGTAATTTTGTACCTGATGATTTTATGATTGGTTGACATAGATGTAGCTCAAATACAATTGCAAATGCCTCCTTGTTTGCTTGACGGTTAATTCATTGAGAGATATACGCTGTTGGCTTTGGAGTAAAATATAATGGGTCTGCCAAATTAAAACTTAACTCTTTGAAATTCCATGTCGAGGAACGAAATAAGCCTATCATCTAAATCTAAATGCTTTAATTAAAACTTGAAATTGATTATTTCTGCAAGTCACAGACTAGTTGTTTGTGACGTCTATAGTACTTGTTATTTCTTTCTAGAATAAATTATGGATCTTCTAATACACAGGTTGTGAATATTGTCTTTTAAGATTCTTGATTGGGAACTTGTGTATTGTCCCTGGACCATGATCTGTTGAGTTATAACCATGCTTAGGCAGAAGTGAGGCAATGATGATGATCCTTCTGCTTAAAACAGTAATGTGCCCGGAAATCTTCCTAATCCTAACTTATTTAAGGTGCAAGCAAGTTTGTTTTGGTTTTTGGACAAGCTTGTTATTTATGAGCTCAAACCTACCTTTTTTTTTTTCCTCACATCTTTTTGACATTCTGGTGTTTATATGTATGCTTTTGCTCCTATTGGTTATTGTATGATTCCCAAGTAAGGTACAGCATGTATCTCATTTTGCAATTGCCCATGAAGAAAAACAGAATGAATGAAGTCATCCTCATAAATGCAGTATGATTTGGTGCATATTGCTGCTGGAGACTTGCTGAGAGCAGAGATTGCATCTGGCAGCGAAAATGGGAAGCGGGCTAGGGAATACATGGACCGAGGTCAATTAGTCCCAGATGAAATAGTTGTCATGGTGGGGATGATATACACCTTTTGCTTTTCATTTCCTATTCTATCTATTCCCTCGCTGTTGATTTATGGATTTTTTTTTCTGTAGATGGTGAAGGACCGCCTGCTGCAGCCAGATTCTAGAGAGAAGGGTTGGCTTTTGGATGGATACCCTAGAAGCTCATCACAAGCTACTGCACTTACGGAGTTTGGTTTCAAGCCTGATATTTTTATCCTCTTAGATGTGAGAAATATTTTTTTGACTGTGAATGACATACTGGCATTCATGCCCTTGGCTATATTATTATTTTGGTTCATGCTTTGATAAATCTGTTGTTGTCCTTTTTTCCCTTCATATTCTGTAGTTAATTGTTCATATGAGAAGAGTGCTTTACCATAAAGT